>JASPKZ010009381.1:3432500-4032500 GCA_030220185.1 Diploptera punctata
TACTGATGGATATCGCTTGAATATTAAACTTTGGTAGATGAAATTTTATTTATTATTTGGATTGTATGTAAAAATGACAAATATTTCCTGTAATTTTTATTATTAATTTAACACTTCTCATAGAAGGATAAATTATATTTGAAGAGAAAAATTTTTGCCTAGACTGGGACTCGAACCCGGGACCCTTGGCTTTCCGGGCCAAGTGCTCTACCAACTGAGCTACCGAGGCAAGTTACGATCTAGACGCAAATTTTTCTCTTATGTATGAGGGAATTACAACGTACATAAGAGAAAAATTTGCGTCTAGATCGTAACTCGCCTCGGTAGCTCAGTTGGTAGAGCACTTGGCCCAGAAAGCCAAGGGTCCCGGGTTCGAGTCCCGGTCTAGGCGAAAATTTTTCTCTTCAAATATAATTTCCTGTAATGTTAGCCTACTCCGCATTGTGCAGTTAGTATTGTTCAGTTTCTAAAATATGAGCATGAGTTAATAGAAGATAAAAATGTGTAGTAAGAAGAGGATCCTTTTGAACTTAGAGAAAGATTCAAGTTAATCACGAACAATAACATGGAATTAATGTTTTATTTTAGGAAGTAATATTTTGAGGTTCTTTTAATCAAGTTTTTTGAGTCTGTACTATCTTACTAACATTAAATTGAGATAAGATAGTACAGACTCAAAAAACTTGATTGAATAACATGGAATTTTGGATAAACTATATTTTACAATAGGCCCTACAGTACACAAAATTTTATACAATACAGTTTTTATGCATCTTAAAATCCAAATTTTGTTGTAACCATTTGGTTTTTAATAGAGGTTTCAAACCCTGCAAAGAAATTAGTATATTTAGGTGTAAAATTAAAGAGGAAGACAAAGATGAAAGCTAGAGCGAGAAGATGGTTTAATTCAAGATGTCAGATACAGTATCTGAAAGAGAGAAAATGGAAGTAACTGGGAAAAAATAGAAAAGTCTAACAGAATTTTTGAGGAAGGTTGAAATCCATAGAGAATTGTTAAACCACTGAAGTTGATGATAATAAAATAGTCAATAACAATCATAAGGTAATTTATATGGTACTGATTTTGTTACAAATATTTGAACTAATTTTATTAAAATTTGAATAATAACTTAATAGATCTTGACATCTGTAACACATTTTTTTCTTTCCCCATGACTTGCTTAACCCATTTGTTTCAGCTATAAATATCCTATGCAAGGCTGTTTTGAATTTTTCTCCATTTTCACTCAAAATGTACAGAGTGATTCAGAAATATGGCTATACGTTTGATCGCATTTTGTGATGGAAATATTAATATTATAGGAAATATGAAGTTATCATTGGAAAGGGAATCCTTCAAATTACAACAATAGAACAAAACAAAACAAATCACTGCTCACGTGCAGCTTGATGGGTTGATTGTTGTGGGCTAGCGTCGAACGCCTCCACAATTCTTTTCATTGTTTCTGCATCCGTGTTAATGCGAGGCCTTCTAGGAGGTTTGATTTTCTGCATCCTTCCCATTTCCAGCAGTTGTTTTATACACTTCCTCAAAGTGGACGGCTGCAATGCTATGTTAAACTCATGTCTTGCCTGTCTTGCGGCCTCACGATCATTAGCATACGTTATTGCCCATGCAGCAATTGTAATTTGCTGTTGCATATTAATGCCATTATGACTAATGATGTAAGTTCTACACTGTTTTGTTTTATTCCATTGTACTAATTTGAATAATTGCCTTTCCAATGATAATTTCATATTTCCTGTAATGGTAATATTTTCATCACACAACGCATCAAACATATAGCCATATTTATGATTCACCCCGTACAAAAGAAATGGCAAAGGAGAAAATAAAGAGAATGAAAGGCAAACTATATTTTTCTATTAGCAATAATTTTAACAAAATAACTTCTTGACAAAGGATGTACAGAATATTACTGTTTCCAGTAGTTTAATTTCTTGAGGTAGGATCCAACTTTGGATATCCCACCATTTATGTGAACATAACTTAGCTTTTGAGGTGAATGAGTTAATTTGTTTTGAAGTGCCTGCTTCAGATTATGATTATTAATGCAGGAAGAACATGATACCCTGTAAAATGGCTGCACATTCTTTAGTCTATAGATAACACTGACTCCTTGCTTGCACGCGACATGTTAGATGACTGCAAACGTGGACCACCCAAGTAACTGATGGGGTTCCCAAATGTGCGATGATCTTCTGATAAGAACACTGGTGATAACATTGCACCTGCAACCATTGATCTTGGTCTAACAGGGGCTGCGTCATGTTTCGATGTTACTGATTCTGTAATAACACAGTACAAAATTGTATTTTAATAGATGTTCTGTACAAATAATATAAAGTGGCAGTAAAAAGTCTGGGGAACTGACTAAGCATGATCATCAATGCATTGAATCCATCGGAGTTAATTTTTTGAAAAACTCACCTCATAAATTTCATGCTTTTCACGATACCGCGGTTTCAGATGACTTTTCGTCCATCTTCAATCACAATTCCGACTGATGAAATTCTTCGGCCATTAACTATTCTATTGTCAATATCTTCCATGCTGCCATGGTTGAATTTGTAAGCTTTGAATTAAATTTTTTCGTTAGGAATATCAAAGTTCACTGATCTATATTTATTTTTCTGAATGTATATCTTCTAGCAAACTTCAATTCTAAAGGTTTATCCAATTTGTATTGACATAGACTTTCACGGCCGGAGTTTCTATGATGATCTTGAAGAAGATTTTCGGGCTGTAGGCTGTGGTTGTGAGGCTTGTAATTCCCCGAAGCATTTTTACCGTTCATTAAGAATGTAACGGACTGCATTGGAAAACTATTAAAGAAAGAAGACATAAAGACAATATAGAGGCCTACCAAGATAATCAAGAACCTTCTCAGATCTATAAAGGATCAACTCCATCCCCATCAGACAGCAGGCATATACAGGATACCATGCAGTTGTGGAAAAGTGTATTAGACACCACCAAACGCAGCATCGCAAACAGACTTAAGGAGCATGAAAGATACAGTCGTCTTAAACAAATGGATAAGTCAGCATTGGCAGAACACTCTTTACTTGATGGCCACATAGTACAATGCCAGAATACAGACATATTATCTAACTGCACACACTATTTTACCTGTCTACAATGAGAAGCCATTGAAATATTCAAACATAAAAACAGTTTCAATAGAAAGGAAGAATCATTAAAAGTCAACAAAGTATGGGTACTGGTTCTAAAAAACATAGAATGCAAACCTCTACAAGTACAGTCGACTAGACCATCATACAGCAATCTCATTGGAGCAATGGAAGACCCTACCGCTGACCAATCAGAAGGCAGATATAACTTACGAACACATCGCGCTAAACGTATAAATAGGACAGACAGTGGACAGAAATGCCAGTCTCAAGACAACCCTTGAGGATGCCAGATGCAGTCTCTGGTAAAACGTTGGGGAACTACGAGCCTCACGACCACGGCCTACAGCCAGAAAATCTTCTTCAAGATCATCATTTATCCAATTGTTTTAAATGTTTTGTTTCTCTTCCAATCTTATGATATTCTATTAAACTATGTGCAGCAATTGCAGATTTTTCAATTTCACAATTTTTAATATTTCTAAAAATTTCAGAAATCGTGATATCGTGAAAAGGATGAAATTTATGAAGTGAGTTTTTCAAAAAATTATCTCCAATGAATTTAAATGATTATTACCTCATAATGTTTACTTCCTAACATTAATTTTAACATAATCAATCAATTGACTTTATATCTAAATGTCCTGGGCATCTTTCAAAAACAAAAAAGCAAGGCTGTGTTAAATTTGTATTTTTTCATGTTCTCAAAATGATAACAAGGCAGTAGATAATAAAGAGGATGAAAAGGCGAGCCACATTCCTCTTCTAATTTAAATATTAGCTAACATTCTGACAAGGAATATACAAAATATTGTGATGTTGTTTTCAAATGGCTGGAGTTTGGTTTACACCATTAATCCTCTTGCTTCCCAATAAAATCCTGCAATGTTTTTCCTTCCTTTTTCTTTGGGTCTAGTCGCCTGCAGTATAGCAAGTGTTCCTTGCTTAGTAAAACATTTTCTCCACACAAGGAGGGACAATCTCCATTCTATGAAGGTGGTCATCCAGACAGTCACCACCCATTTCTAATCTGAAGAGAGTTACTGCTTTTTTAAAAATACAATAGGAAGTATAATTAAGAGGTTTAATAGTGAGTGGAGAACATATTTTTATCGACTCACCTCATATAATTTCAAATTTCTTTGATACCGACGGTTTCAGACAATATCATGTCCCTCTTCAGTCATGGCTTCCACTGATGAAATTCTGTGATTGTTGATTTCTCTAATGACATCACCTCTTGTGCTGCCATCTTTCGTTGGGATTATAAACTTTGTAATTAAATTTTTATCCGCCGGAATATCAAATTTCGATATTAATTTAAATATATGAAGAGGTTTGTTTAATAATTAAATTTTTATAATCCCAACGAAAGATGGCAGCACAAGAGGTGATGTCATTAGAGAAATCAACAATCACAGAATTTCATCAGTGGAAGCCATGACTGAAGAGGGACATGATATTGTCTGAAACCGTCGGTATCAAAGAAATTTGAAATTATATGAGGTGAGTCGATAAAAATATGTTTTCCACTCACTATTAATGATATAACCCCATAATTTTTACTTCCCAATATTAATTTAAATATATTAAGAGGTTTGTTTAATAATTAAGACATTTTGTCTGTACATTCTTACTTCTTATGGTTTTTTTGTCGAACACGGCTTCTGAGCCCTATCGTCAGCAATTACAGACTGATGGGTGTTTTTGTTGACATATGTTTCAAGGCTTCTGAGCCCCATTGTCAGCAATTTCAGACTACTGATAAGTCTGTAATCACTGATGATGGGGCTCAGAAGCCTTGAAACACATATTTAACAAAAACAACCATAAGAGGTAAGAACGTACAGACAGAATGTCTTCATTATTAGAGTTACTGCTGTTCTTCTACAGGCTATCTGCTCTTAAAGTGATCCTCATCAAAACAAACCATGTGACCTGCTCGCTTTTCAATGGTTATGGACACCAACATATGATGTAGAAGCAGTAAGTATGCAAAAAAGTAGTTCCCTTCATTAAATTAAAAATGTATCCTCTGAATATACTTGTTATTCTTCGTAAATGAAAATAATATCCAAACATAGAAAATATTCTAAAATATACCTAATCAATAATTACAACTTAAAATAGTTTATTACATATGGATGATGCATTTGAGACAAGCTTCAGTCAATTCTGATGCAACAAAATGGCTGAATGTGTCGAGTCTTCTGTTGCTGTGTCACCATCTACATTTTTAAAACACAAGTCTGGCAAACTTTTGACTAGTGGTCAAAAAACAGTTATTTTAAATGTATTTCATAAGTTTGTGAAAACTCTCACCAGCTTTCCTGTAATCTATCCCATTCAACGATCACATGTCTTATATACTTCACACGTGCTCTCTGTCAATGTGACGTAATTGTGGCATGAATGGCAGAAGGATATAATTGACATTTGTTTATGTTAGGAACACTCTAGGAGCAGATAAGGTATAGGGAGGTGTTTTATTGTATCAGCATATTTTGCTATGTCTTCATATTTCTTATTTTGAAATTCTTATATACAAAATATATAGAGCATGTTTAGTCACTTAGCTCAGACAGAATAGCTATGGAATGGATGGCCCATATAAGGTTACAGGTGACAGAGGCATGGAAATGTTTAAGATTTAATTTAAGAAAGAAAAATTAACGCTCGAACCGACTTGAACTCTGGATCTCTGATTCTATACATCAGTATGATACCAATTACACAATCCAAGTGCCAATAAAAACATCAACATTTCTTTCCACTTATACAATTCTTGTTTGTCCGAAGGCCGATAGCTGTCGCTACCAACATGCCAACTGACATCTTCTATTCAGAAGTATTTTTATTGAGAATTAATACATTACTTTCGAGTGGTAAAGCTTCATATTTCAATGTTTTTATTTAAATTAACACTTTCCAATCCTGGATAGACAGTGGACGAAGTACTCCATTCAGTTTTGGGGTAATTATGAGCAGAAATTCTTCCATTGCAATATAAATGAATTCACAAATGCTAAGGGAGATATTCCTGATAGCAAATAAGTGGTCTGACAGTATAGATGGGATACCTGTTAGCAGATTTAGATGCTTTCTTCTTCAGTTTCACCCTCAGTAATTTCACGACAATTGTTTCGTCATCTTGAAGAGCCACCTCCGTTCCCTCTGTTGGTAGAGTGAAGAAGAGGTTCACAGTCGTAAAAATACTGAGGAGATGGAACTGAAGAAGAAAGTTGCAAAAAAGGTCTAAGAAGAAGAAAAAAAAATGAGATGAGGTGATAAAATGTTATATTTGAAGAGAAAAATATATGCTCAGACTGGGGTTTGACTTTCTATGCCAATGCTCTACCAACTGAGCTACCTGAGCACTCCAATCTAAATGCAATTATATTTTTCTCTTCAAATATAATTTGTCCTTCAGTGAGAAGTATTAAATTATTAATATAAACATTGATAAAATTTTACTTAAATAAATAATACCTCGCAGGTTAATACCTAAAAAAGTAAATATTATTATTATTATTATTTTTGCTTTAATAATTTTAACTAATATTATAGTAGCTTATAGTTAAAGAAATGTATAATGTTAATGTCATAAATTTATTAATTTCCAAAGCTAATAAAGATTTTTTAATCATATTATTATTATGATCAACTAATGTTTCCCTTATGTGAGATCATCTCAGAACAGTTTCCTTCATAAAGTTCTGTCTAGCCACATTTTCTGTTCCTGAATTTGTTCCTAATTGTAACCCCTTTTTAGATCGATTTTAACTTGAAAAAGAGCCATCTGTTCCTGGTTCTTCTTAGGTTTCATTTGCATCTCTATAGTTTTCCTTGGTATTCTTCCTTCCTCTATTCTTTTGTGTGTCCAAACCATTTCAAATTCAAACTCATTTCCCTTATTACATCTGTCAATTTTTGTATTTCCACTGAATATTTAATAGGTTCATTCCTGATTGTCCTTTTTTGTCTAATTTTCAATATTCTTCAAGGATTTTATTTCACTTGTTTCAATTCTATTTTGATCTCTTTTCATCAACATTGAAACACCCAAAAGTCAGCAAGCTGGAAGTAGATTTGACACCACTGCTTTCAAAAGAAGAACAAGTCTTGGAAGCTCTAGAAATCAATCTAACAAACAAGACAAAGAAACCAGATTATGAATTGAAAGAATTCATATAATGATACTTATCTTATGATAGTATCTAAAAAGTATGACAAAAACCTCGATATGGAAATACAGCAATGACAGTGAACGACGTACTCCATTCAGTTTTGGGATAATTATGAGCAGAAATTGTTTCATTGCAATATAAATGAATTCACAAATGCTAAAGGAGATATTCCTGATAGCAATAAGTGGTCTGGCACTATAGATGGGATACCTGTTAGCAGATTTAGACACTCTGTAGCGCAAGCAGATAGACGCTCGCCTCTCACTGCTGGGGTCCCAAGATCGAGTCTCAGTCACTACATGTGCGTTAAGTGGTGGATGAAACGGAGTTTGGGCAGGTTTTTCTCGGGGTTTCTCCCGTTTTCCCGTGCCACAAATTTCATTCCATCATTTCTCCATACTCATTTGATCCATTTTGTTTCATTTCATTCATCCGCCCTTGTGATGGTGTGTCAGGAGTGGTCGACCGACACCCTTGTCCTTCACAGACCTCTATAAATATAGGGGCTTCATTTCATCTCATTCCTCGACCCGACCCTGAGTTGGACATGAGTTGAGGATATTTATTTTAAGGACAAAAGAGTTTAATGGATCTGATGACTATAAGGACAAACAGTTTAAGAAAGCTGATGACTTTATTCTGAGATAAAAACACTAACAGAGAACAGGATCCAATGGAACTCTTTTGATAATGTCGATGTTATAGGTAAAAAGGTAAAGTGATTCCACTACAGGCCTCAGGAGGCCCTTGGGAGGTTAAGGCTCCTACTTTTCTGGACAATCGGCATTTGATGTCAGCTGGGTTGTCAGCCCTGCGTGACGGCAGCCTTTACCCCCATAAAAAGCGTCTGATACTCATTTCAGTTAGAGGCTGAGTTGACCCCAGGGCCATAGTGCCACCAGAGAGTTTGGGTCAGTTTAAAAATCCTGACCCATCAGGACTCGAACCCTCAACCTTCCGGCTTGTAGCGCAGTGCCTTAACTACTACACTATGGCGTGCCCCTCGATTTTATAGGAGGTTCACAAAATCTCAATTGAAAAATGAAGATGGAAAGAAAGACCATGAAATAATGGGAAAAGTATATTGGAGAGATAAGAAGGAGAGGAATGGAATTACAAACAGTTAGTTAGATGGCTGGAGATAATATCAAATGAAGAACTGTGGAGAAAAACCAACCAATTTCCAATATGTCACCAAATAAAACAAAGAAAGTGGAATTAGATAAGCCACACATTGAGAAAACCAGATGGAGCTATCGAGAAGACTACACTAGATTGAAACCCGCAAGGAGTAAGAAGAGGGGGTGACCTAGGAAAACATGGAAGCGATTAATAGAGGAAGAAGCAAAGGAAAGAGGGAAAAGCTGGGAACAAATTAAATGGCTGGCTGGAAGGAGAGTATGCTGGAGGAACTTTACTGCTGCCGAATGTTCCACTTAGGAACTACAGAAAATAAGAAGAAGAAGTTAAGAGTTTGACCCAAGAATGATAACAGTTTAGGAAATGAGTAGATGGCCTGAGCACCATAAAGATCAAGGGAAAGGTGAATAAGAAGAAGATTGCAGAACTAATTTGGACCCTTAAATTATATAAATGAAATTTGGCAAAAAAAGTCTTCAAATATTATATTATCACCACTGATTAATTTTCCCCATAAATATTAATATATTCATTTTAGTCCACTGCTGCGATCTCAAGGTAGCATGCTGCCTTGTCATGCAGCGGGCCCGGGTTTGATTCCCGGTTGGAACAGGCTCCTCGGTGAGGTTTTTTCGGGGTTTTTCCTCACCTGTAAGACGAATGACAGGAAGCTTAGGGCCTAACAATCCCTGAAAATCATTCGGCCATCACCATCATCCTTATCATTATCATCATCATTCTTTACCAGTGTGGAAAGCAACGGGAAGCTACCACACATATAATTCCCTAGTAAAGCTGCAAAGCATAGCATGAAAATGCTATGATTGCAGTGAAAGACCTTGATTTTAATGAATTATATCCCAATCTTAATGGAAAAAAAGAAAAAAATATAAAACATTTTTTTCTATATAAAATATGAGGCTGGATGATAGTTTTTTTTTTTGGAGTTTTCCTCACCTGTATGACAAATGTCAGGAAACTTTAAGGCCCAAATGGTCCCCAAACAGTGGCCATCATAATCACCATTATTATATTCATCAAGTTTAGTATGAATGTGTGTGAATGGTGTGTTTCATCTTAATGTTGCATTGTCTCGGAAGATGCCCTGACATTGAACTGATCACTTGTTCAGTAAGCCCTACATGACCTTGTGTGGTCAAATCATAGTGTCATGTCACTGTAAGGCCCAGGTAGTGTGAGGCACTTAAAAATACCTATAAGATGAGAGGTTAAACTGTGTTAATGGGATGAAATGATATGTAAGGCAGTATGAGAAAAAAAAAGATTATTCTTATAAAAACAGCTTTTATGAAATTTAGTATAGCACAATAATTATGATGGGATTTTAAAATACTGTAGGAAGTAACATTAAGAGGTTTATATTTGAAGAGAAAAGTTATATGCTCAGGCCAGGACTTGAACCCAGGATACTTGGTTCTCTAGACCAAGTGCTCTACCAACTGAGCTACCGGAGCAAGTACCGATCTAAACGCAAATCTTTCTCTGTATACATTGTGATTCTCGCCCACCAAATGCTATGAAGCCTTTGCTTCTATCTTTGCAAGAACCAAGAGTCCCTGGTTCTAGTCCCGGTCTGAGCGTATAATTTTTCTCTTCAAATATGATTTATCCATCATTAAGATGTATGATAGACAGTGAATGCACATCCAATACGTCTTCCTCCGAGGAGTGATTTTGGAAATAAACAGGATGAAAATCCTACAAATTAAGTTTAAGAAGAAGAAGATGTATGAAATGAATAATAAAAACATTAAGAGGTTTGTTTAATAATTAAGACATTTTGTCTGAACATTTTTACCTCTGCAATAATAGCATTTTCATACTATGCTTTGCAGCTTTACTAGGGAATTATAGGTGTGGTAGCTTCCCGTTGCTTTCCACACTGGCTTTATAATGTAATGTAAAATTCCCAATAAAAGTCCTCTTAATAAAGAAGCCACTATTTGCATGATTGAGCAATGGTTCGTAGCATTTGACGCTTGGGAATTAACAGTGTGTATAAGAGAAAAATTTGCATTTAGATTGGAGTGCTCAGGTAACTCAGTCGGTAGAGCATTCACATAGAAAGTGAAAAGTCCTGGATTCAAACCCCAGTCTGAGGGTATATTTTTTCTTCAAATACATTTTACATATTTTATATATTTGTGTTATGATATCTAGCCTACATTATAAATCATTAACTTAGGGTCGAATCTATGAACGCATTAGACCGTAAAAGGCTTTCTCTGCTGAGAAAGTTGTATCCTAATACGATTTTGCTTACTCAGAAATCTATTATGCGATAATTACTGATGGTAACTGATGTAGTTTGTAACCTTGCCGCGTACCTTGCTGCTTTATCCAAGATGTTGGACCTTGAAGACTTCGATCATGTTTTCGGTATATGCAAAGAAGAGGAATTTGATAGAGTCTACCAAAGAATTCAACTGGAAGAACAGGAGAATCGGCGTAATATTGCATGATGCAGATGTCGTTGTATATGGTATTATTTGCGGAACGCAAGTGTAAATGCGTTCCTCTAGCAGATGAAAATAATGGAAGTGGTTTTATCGCTGAGAATTCTGGGTAATTTCTTGCCAATATTACGAAAACGACTTTCATGCATGACCAGTTAGTGGGTAGCTAATTTGATCTTTGCACTTGCTCACGGTGAGTCAGCTCACCAGTGATTGGAAGTAATTTGAGTAGAGACTAATGTATTTGCATGCGGCCCTTAGATTTGAATAACAATATATATACTGGTATTGGAAGTTCTGGAAATAAAATTAACATCAAGTGAAAAATATTCCTGTTTTATCAAAACTTTTTGCAGGATACGTACCACTAAATCTAAAAATTCACCTCTGAAAATTTGTCTGTTAAATTATAAGAGGAGAGAATATAAAAATGTAATAAACTGTTGATGGTATATTTAAAAAATAGCAAATTCGAGAGAAAAAAAATTATCTGAGAAATCCATATAATACTAAAATCAGGTTATAACATATATTTTTCTTTTTGTTTAGTGACTTACTTTCTTTTAAAGATCATTGTTATGTTTTCTAAATATTCCAGTACTGTAAACTAATGAATGATTAATTTAAAATCAGACATAATATTATTAGGAAATTTTGTGACATAATTAAAAAAAATAAAAACAAGCAAATAATGTCTGGATTTGTTGTTTATTAAGAATTTATTTTTTACAGTTACTATGTAAAAATATTATTATTATTTTTTGCACATTTTTTGTTTATTAAATTATAAGACTGACATTCTTTGTGTATTAAAATATAAGATTATCTCCCATATAAATATCCTCCGATTCAGTGAATATGCAGTAAGTATGGTATATACATAGTGTTGCCATAAATACTGATACAACCTTCAGACACATATTGTGCAACTTTTTTTTTGAGAGTTGTAAACTATCGCTTACAATCAATTGCACCCTTGTTTATTGTGGGTTGATCATTGAAAGAATAAGCAGTTATCTTAAATTTCCAACAAGAAATAAGGAGAATGCAATAATTATGTAGGTGTGACTGTCTTACATAAGGTAGGGAAAACTGCTGATGAAAAATTCTAAAGAAGTTGAAAATCAGTAGAATATTTTTCTATCGGACTATCCAGAGATTCATTGATATTGGATATGTTAAGAATCTTCCGAGCCAAGATTGACCTCTAGGTGGAAGGATTCCTGCTGTGCAGAAAGCAATGGCAGGTCAAATTCATCAAAATGCTGTTTGTAAACTGTCAGTGATGGCTTTGGAGTTGAACATGTCAAAAAGATCAATGCCCAAGGACTTTGGACTTAGGGCTTTCCAACAAAGTACCAGACATTTCTTAACACCATGCTGTTTTTAAATTGTCAGTAATGACTTCAGAGTTGAACATGTCAAAAAAAGATCAATGCCGAAGCACCTTGGACTTATGGCTTTCTGACAAAGTACCAGACATTGAATCATGAATTCTTCTTACCTCATACTTCTATGTTTTTTTTAAACACAGCACCGCAGTATCGTGGAGAACAATCTTCCCCATCGTCAGCTGTGTGTCAATTTTTTTCTTTTGCCGGTAATTATCCAAACTGCCATCTGGCATACTTTTGAAGGAGTAATTTTCTAAACTGCCATCGGTGTATTTTTGAAGAACTTTGTAATCAAGCCTCATAATGTTAAAATTCCCAAATTTATTATATTCAAATACCAGATATTTCTTAAATCCATACTGTTTGTAAATTGTCAGAAATGGCTTAAGGGTCGAATTTATAAATGCATTAGACCGTAAAAGGTGTTCTCTGCTGAGAAAGTTTTATCCTAATACATTTTGCTTGCTCAGAAATCTATTCATGCGATAATAATTGTAAGCTACCTTACGAGGTACCTTAAGATCATAGCTCAAGATAGAAACTTGTCGTGAAAATCCCGAAGGGAACCGATGGTAACCGATGTAGTTTGAAACCTTTGCAGCTTTATCCAAGATGTCGGACCTTGAAGACTTCGATCATGTTTTCGGTATACACGGAGAAGAGGAATTTGATAGAGTCTACCAAAGAATTCAACTGGAAGAACAGGAGAATCGGCGTAATAATGCACGATGCAGACGTCGTTGTATATGGTATTATTTGCGGGACGCAAGCATAAATGCTTTCCTCTATAGCAGACGAAAATAATGGAAGTGGTTTTATCGCTGAGAATTCTGGGTAATTCATTGCCAATATTACGAAAACATCAACTTTCATGCATGACCGGTAAGTAGGTCGTTAATTCGATTTCAGCAATTGCTCATGGTGAGTCAGCTCACCAGTGATTGGAAGTAATTTGAGTAGAGACTAATGTATTTGCATGCGGCCCAAGAGTTGAACATGTCAAAAAAAGATCAATGTCCTTACGACTTTCCAACGGAGTACCAGACATTCAGACATTTCTTAACTCCATGGCTGATGAAGTTAAGATGTAAACATCTCCTCCAGTGGTATTACTGACATCAAAGAATCTTCTTCACTAATGAGAAAATTTTCACCATCGAGAAGAGTTTTAAAGGGCAAAATTACAATGCATATGCATCAAACCCTCAGTAATTCATAAAATAGCCCCAAAAATCCAGTAGACCCAATTACTCCTCTTCATTCATTATTTGGTGACAAGAGAGTTATTCTGGTGCCACCTAGCTTAATTAGCTTAATTTCTGTGAGAGGGAGATTAAAACAAATGCAAATTTTATTAAAATTCATCATAAGAGCCTATAGTCAGAAGTCTCAATCCCACCTGCTCTGGAATAAATACTGGACTTTTGAGCAGGATTACGCTCCTGCCCACAAGGCTGGCTTGAAGGTCATGTACCTGATTTTATCTCTCCAGCTGAATGGCCTTCTGGCATCCCAGACCTGAACCCTCTATAAACTTTGGTCAGTGCTAGAGGGCATCATTTTTAAGAACAAGCAGCTCACAATTGACTGCTGTGGTCTCGAGGTAGTGTGCTGTCTTGTCATGCAGCAAGCCCAGGTTTGATCCCCGCTAGGGACAAGTTTCCTGGGTGAGGTTTTTTCCAGGATTTTTCTTCACCTTTAAGACAAATATCAGGATACTTTAAGGCCCAAACGGTCCCCGAACATCATCTGGCCATCATTATCATCAATCTCATATTCACCTCACTAGATTAAGTTTAGGTTTAAGGCCTCTCCTGACGCATCATTACCCATCGTCATCACCCATCATATCATTGGGGCAGCATAACCCCGCCTTCCAGGTGCCCCAACCTCAGAAGTGGGTTACAATATGCCAATGCCAGGAGAGAATACCTGAAATGTTGAATGACAAACAGGTGGCATTGAAAAAAAAAATTGACTGCTTAAAGCATCATGGATTTCACAACTATAGTCCAGCCACAGAGTCTCTGGCTCTGATGTGTTGCCGATATGAATATTCAGTGGGAGGGGCCACTTTATGTATGCGGTTAGCAGAGATACAGCTGACAACATCTCAGCAATTTCAAACCTTACTAGCATGCTGTAGCGGCATCAAGAGCAGTGATTGGTTATGGCAGATGTTCACTTTCACTTCAACTATTCTCTCATTGGCAGTAAAGGGCGAGTTTCTCTTTCTAACCCTTGTACAACCAAAATGTCAGAGCCGAAGATCCAGCGGCTGGACTTTAAGACCATGTGTTTTGCAATAGAAGAATGGTCCAAAATTCTTGGAGTCTGTGTCTATACAAAGGTGAACATTTTGAAAACTGATTGATGCTAGGCGTGTGAAATATATTTAAATTTAATATGTTGATATATTTCAAATAATTTTTGAGTTTTTCTTTAAAAACTTTGCAGCTGTGGTGGACTAGTGGTTATGCTCCTTGCCTCTGGTCCCGAGGGTAGTGGGTTAAAGCCCGGCCGGGGTCGATAGATTTTTTAGGATGGAAAAATCCAAGGAGTGAGTCCTCCGGGAGGGACTTTAAGCTGTGGGTCCCAAGTCGGAAGATTTTCAGGCTCGTAAAAGATCCTTAAGCCTGAATGAAAGGCCTCTAAGTAAAATTTACTGAATTTTCCCGTCCTAGTACTACCTTGGTTTCCTAGATGCCAGTATGAGGTGGAACGCTGACCACAGACCACTCTAATGACATCTATACGAAAACAAGTATAACTAAATTAGTATGGTTCAAATTCTTCCCTGTAGGGGGAGAGCACCTAAATCTCTGTTAAGGGAAACATGGGCTTACAAGATTAGAAGAAGATCATTATTTATGACCAGACTATGTATAATTAATGAGAGATCGAATGGTAGGAAATAAATTTTAGTGATACTCTCTCTCTTTTCAGGCATTTTTGAATAGTTGCAACTTCACTTTTAACTGCCTTGTTCAGGGAGTTGAATTTAACATAAGATAGGCTAATATTTTAACATATTCTATACTTAATAATTCACAAATCAATAGAAATCTGTAATACTGTTATGTTGTACTTGATGAGACACACTTACTTAAATAAATTTAAATTATGAACTTATCTTACCATCCTATTAAAATACTACCTCATTTTATTTAATATTTGTAGGAAATAACACTATGATGTTTCTTTTAATTATTATGAGTCAGTTATTTTGACTCACCTTTGTTTCGATATTCTTGCAGACTATAGTTCTGTCGCATTTGTGGGATATTGTCAATGCATTCCAACTCATTTATTAGTGTATTGATAACCATTTACTTCTCAAACCTCAAGCAATGAATTATAAGATATTTTTTTTTTTGTTTTCACTGATATTGCATAAAGATTAACATCAAGCAATTGAATCAGAAACAAATAGGCATGTATTATATCTTGATTAATTAAGAAAAAAAATCTTATTTCTGTGGATATATGCAACTTTTTATATCTAATTATTTGTAACTGAATAATTTTTCACTATTGAAATTTAGAAAAAAAAAATACAGGGCATGAAGGATTGGCAATATTAAAATTAATTATTTTGAGCTTGACACTGTGGCAGGTGAGAGGTAATTTTGTTTCCTCAATATTTTGACATCTGCTGTGAAAGATTTCTCTAGATTGGTCAGGCAGCATCTTGCAGTGTACTGCCATAAAGGCTATCCACTCTTAAAGTGATCCTCATCAAAACAAAATCATGTGAGCTGCTCGCTTTTCATTGATTATGGACACCAACGTACAATGTAGAAGCAATAAGTACGCAAAAAAGTAGTTCCCTTCATAAAATTAATATGTCCTCTGAATATATTTGTTATTCTTCGTGAATGAAAATAATAGAAAATATTCTAAAATATATCTAATCAATAATTACAACTTAAAATAGGTTATTACATATGGATAATGCATTTGAATCATACTTAAGTCAATTCTGATGCAACAAAATGGCGGAAGTTGTCGAGTCTTCTGCTGCTGTGTCATCATCTAAATTTTTAAAACACAAGTCTGACAAACCTTTGACTAGTGGTAAAAAAAAAGTTATTTTAAATGTATTTCACAAGTCCAGTGAAAAATCACACCAGCTTTCTTGTAATGTACCCCATTCAGTGATCACATGTCTTATATACTTCACACTTGCTCCCTGTCAATGTAAAAATAATTGTGGCGTGAATGAGAGAAGGATACAATTGGCATTTGTTTATGTTAGGATCATTCTAAGGGTCATATCTATGAATGCATTAGACCGTAAAAGTCATTCTCTGCTGAGAAAGTTGCATCTAAAGACGTTTTTGCATACTCAAAAATCTATTCATGAGATAATAATTGTCGAAATTCCTAAGCTACCTGGCAAGGTGACTTTGCAGAGAATGAATCTTGAGCAACCCGATTGGAACCGATGTACTTTGAAACCTTGCTGCGTGTCTTGCTGCTTTATCCAAGATGTCGGACCTTGAAGACTTCAATCATGTTTTCGGTATACGAGGAGAAGAGGAATTTGATAGAGTCTACCAAAGAATTCAACTGGAAGAACAGGAGAACCGGCATAATATTGCACGATGCAGACATCATCGTATATGGTATTATTTGCGGGATGTAAGCATAAATGCATTCCTCTAGCATACGAAAATAACGGAAGTGGTTTTATTGCTGAGAATTCTGGGTAATTTCTTGCCAATATTAGGAAAAAACTACTTTCATGCATGACCAGTTAGTGACTTGCTAATTCGTACTTTTGCACGTTCTCACGGAAAACTCAACTCACCAGAGACTAATGTATTTGCACGCAGCCCTAAGAGCGGATAAGGTATAGATACTAATTGTGAAAAGTTAGCCAAAACAGGTATCAAAAACAAGGAAAGCTATATCTCATCATCCATGGCCTTCAAACCCAGAATAATTTGGAATATAACCCTTAGTCCATTTACAAAGGCTATTATTTATGAAACAGTTTTAATAATTTTCTCTTAATATAATTTTTTGCATCTGTCTTTTTGTTTTGTTTTAATATTCTTATTTGCTTAAGAGCAATATTTTTTATATAGCACTTATACTGAAGATAAATTAGAAATAGTAGGTAAGGTAAATGATTAAGTCTTTGCTAATAATTACAATTTCTTCATGCCATTACATTATTAATAAATAAGGGGCAGATTCCTATGACAAGACATATTTTTACCAAAGCCTATATTTTAAGCTTCAAGTAAGTAAAAACTTTTATATATGCCTTATTATTAAGATTAAGTGGTTTTTATTGGGTCGTAAAAGTCATATTTTTCACTTTTTCAGATCTTTGGCCATACTTCTGCTTATTTCTATGATAAAGTCATATTTTGGGTTTTTTTAATAGCCTAGTCATCAGGCGATTGGAAATAACCAACATTGTATCTATATAAAAATCATCAGTTTCACAGTACACTTGTTTCGAAGGTTTCTGTAACAGGTAGCAAAAGTTTGCACTGGACAATAGAAGACAACCTTGAATGTTTGTATCTCACCCTTACCACCCTAATTGTTTGCTGTTAGGTTTTCTGCTTTGTTCCCTGCACTTTACCACCCCCACCTCTACCAGCCCTCTGAAATGTTCCTGTACATTCCTATGGAGACATCAGCTTTAGTTCAATTTCACTGTGCCTAAAAGTATGTGTTCTGAGAGTGTAAAATTAAGGAATTTTGTTCAAGAGTATGGGGAGAAGATTTTTAGTACTGATGGTGTTGTTTTAATATAATATGGTTATTTCAATTATAGGATCATATGTTTATCTTTTTAGGTCATATTTAAACCATTTTTTTAGGTCATAAGTGCATGCATATTTTCCATTCTTTAGATCATAGAAATCTGCCCCTTATTCATAAATGTTTTAATGTGAAAGCACCCTAAATCCATGTGCTAAAAAGTGAGATAAAATAAGATTACAATATATTAAAACCATAACCAAGAAATTCTAAACGTATAAAGAGAAAGAACTTTTTATACAATGGAGGCAATACCAGTCAACTTACCAAAAGAAAAATTGATGAGTCAACTAATTTATACTTATTATACTTCACTCAACAAATAACATAATGGAATCTTCCATGTTATATAATTAAAACCACTTAATATAAAGAATATTTTTAACAAAGTTGACTTTTCTATTTTAATTTCAATATATTAGCTATCATTCTATTTCTTTTTTATCTTTTTAAAAAATTACAAATAGATATAGGAGTTAATATGTTTAATAAAAAAATTATAATCAACTTTGTTAAAAATACATAAAATGTAAAATTGTTCTATTATTAAAAACAATTAAACATGAGATTATTGTTAATATTAGTGTAAATGTGTTTCACATGGTTTGAATACATTCTCAGCTAATTGGTTACTGTCATATTTCATCTTAATTAGCCCTCACATACTCTTCACTGACATTTTGTGTGTTTAGACCTCTGGATAAATGATAGAAGACTAAATTGGAATGATCACATAGATAGAATGGAGAACAGTAGACTAGTGAATAAATTACATGACTGGACACCTCAGCAGAAAAGGCCTTTAGGAAGACCACAACTACGATGGAAGGACGTCACCATACCCCAGACCTGTAGTGAATGAACACGCAACAAGCTGCCAGCTTTCATGCGTAGGGGAAGAAGAAGAAGAAGAAGAAGAAAGAAGAAATTATTATATTCCAATTCCTAAGATAGTGCATAAATTTTAATTCTCACTAAAGGATAAATTATATTTGAAGAGAAAAATTATACACTCAGACTGGGGTTTTAACCTAGAGAGCCAAAGGTCCTGAATTCAAACTCCAGTCTGAGCGTATAATTTTTCTCTTCAAATATAATTTATCTTTCAGTGAGAAGTTTTAAATTAATAATAAAAGAAGTCCTACTGGCTTTATAAAGTAATGTTTAAATTCCCAATAAATGTCTTCTTAAACAAGAAGCTGTCATTTGTGTGATGAAGCAAATGCTCGTAGCATTCAGTGATCAAAAACATTTGTGTTTAGATTGGAGTTACTCAGGTAGCTCAGTGTTAGAGCATTGGCCTATAAAGCCAAAGGTCCTGGGTTCAAAACCCCAGGTGGTTTAGAAAGACCTGTCAGAAAATGGTTTCCAACATATCTTTGCAAACTTGCAGAAATGCTGGGAAAAGTGCATTGCATCCAAAGGAGGCTGCTTTGAGAAGGGCCATCAAAATTATGAGATTGAGCAAAGGTATGTTGCCAAGATAAATCACCATTTTTATTAGACAACTCTCGCAAAATGTTTCATCATTTGAATTTTTAATTACACCAGCTGGTCAAAATTCGACCATAAATAACACATCACTTTATATTATATTAGACATTGTAAGTTCTTCTTCTTCTTCCTTCCTTCCAAGTATTAGGCCAAGGCCTGTTACAATCCTATAGAAAATTTTCCCTCCAGCGTTTCATAGGACGGCCCAGAGATCTTTGTCCTCTTGGTATATAATTATAAATGGCTTTGGGGATCCAATTTGAACTCATTCTTTCAAGATGGTGTTTCCAATTTAGTTGGTACTGAGAATTTCCCGGAAGGACATTGTTAGTTTTAAATTGTATTAGACCATAATCATAAAAATACAGGGAATATATTTACTTTGAAGTGTAACTGATGATGGGGGTGATAGTATTCTAAATTAGCACCCAGCATCATTAGAAATTTGGGTAGTTACAATAAGTAGTGGCTCCAATTTGAGAAAACCAGCTATAACTGCTGGTGCACCTGACATGCTGACCACATGTCACCCCTACACTGGCAGGATGATCGTCAACCTCTATGATTAACACATGTACATGTATTACTTCCCTATAGTTTAAATAGGACTCTTGGCACTGGATGTTAATGGCTTACAGTTAAAATCGGCAGATAATTTTTTTTTTGCATATGACCTTTATACATCACATGCTTCTGTGGAAGAAATTTAACTCTTGCACCAAGGAGATTTTCCATAAACACAGCCTTGCAGTTAAAAATGCCAGAACTGTTTCCAATTTATTTTTATTGAACACACTAAAGCTCATCAATAGCTATCTGCAGTTAAAAATGGCAGATAATTTTTTGGACATGACCCTTGTACATCACATACTTCTCTGTAAGAAATTTAACTCTTGCACCACAAAGATTTTCCATAAACACTGCCTTGCAGTTAAAAACGGCAGAACTGTTTCTAATTTTTTTATTGATAACACTAAAGTTCATCAATAGCTATTTGCAGTTAAAAATGGCAGATAAGTTTTTGGATATGACTTTTGTACATCACATTCTTCTCTGTAAGAAATTTAACTCTTGCACCATGGAGATTTTCCATAAACACTGCCTTGCAGTTAAAAACGGCAGAACTGTTTCTAATTTTTTTTATTGATAACACTAAAGCTCATCAATAGCTATTTGCAGTTAAAAATGGCAGATAAGTTTTTGGACATGACTTTTGTACATCACATTCTTCTATGTAAGAAATTTAACTCTTGCACCATGGAGATTTTCCATAAACACTACCTTGCAGTTAAAAATGGCAGAACTGTTTCCAAAATGTTTTTATTGATAACACTAAAGCTCATTAATAGCTATTTTAAAAAATCTGTTGACAAACAGAGGAGAAAATGGTACTTAACTGTTTTATCTTAGCCTATTTATATATACATTATTGTTGAGAGGCATCTGAGGTAGTTACTATTATTGTTAAGCATGAGTGTGTATGTATTATGTGTGTATCCTTTTCTGTCATATGAGTATTAAACATAATCTGTACAGCACAAACAATGCTGAATGATTATGCATTACATTTATTAAAAAATGCATCATTAGTGTAAAATAGTTGATTCATCAATTTTAGTAAAATGAATGCTAATAGATTAAACCTAATTTTACAAACTTGTCCAACCATCTGCCACATGCCAACAATCACATTTTAGTCAGCTGATAATTAAAGATAGAAGAAAACAGTAAAGGAAATTGAAGAAATTGGATATTTGAAAATGGCAGGTGGCTAGAATTTTTAAAGTTTAATTAAAATATCTAACCTCTGTCATCGTGCTCATCTTCAGGAATTGTTGGAAATAATGAAGAGTTGTTTTGACCCTTTTTTGAGAGCCCACTATTGATTTGTCCTTGTCCCTAATAAAGATAATCATAAAGTCATAAAAATATACAACAATATAGTACAGTTACAGAATTGTAAGCCTACAGATTACTACAAAGCATTAAGAGTTGCATTTACTTGCAGAATTTAACAAATATAAGCAGAAAATGTTCTTTATTTGTATAAGGTATGAGTGTAAGAAGAATAAATGGAGTCAATACTAATAAAATTCATATCAAATTCCATTGAGGTGAATAGTCATAAGATAAAAGTTAAAAATTAAAATGTACCTGTTGGCAGGTGCCGTCGTCCTCAATTTTGTTATAATGATGTATGTAAAATATTAACTAGACGCTTTTCGGAAGTTAACTTCCATCATCAGTAGGATGTCTGTTGCTGCTACAGACAGTTGGAGTCTACATCATCGTAAACAACAACATCTAGTAGCAGAAGCTCATCCTGCTGATGATGGAAGTTAACTTCCGAAAGGCCTCCAGTTAATATTCTATATACATCATTTTAACAAAGTTGGGGACGACGGCACCTGCCAACAGGTACATTTTAATTTTTAACTTTTATCTTAGAATAAATGGAGTTATTTTATTTTTTTTTACATCCAGTATGCCTAAACAATGTTGTATCTGTTTAACAATGTCAGTTCAATTACTTTTTGAATATTGTAGAATGTAGGCTTCCACGGCTAGTAGTCATTGTATTAGAACATTCTGGGCTATGGGGCGATGATTCATAAGTGGTGTTTCTCTCCCAGACGTTTCTCCCTCCACTGCAGAGGGGATCTTCAATGGCGAGTTCTTCTAGATGATATTCCCTGGTCAGAGGCTTAACTGTGTATGAGTGGTAGACTGCTGAAATCTAGCATTTTTACTTGTGCTGGTCCCCGAATGGCTGGACGAAATTGAAGCTGATTAAATAGTTGTTGTCAATCTAGATCTGATTGTTTTTATTATTCATTTCATACATCTCAATGATGGATAAATCATAAAATATCATAAAGTCAAATCTGGCTTTATAATGAAATATAAGAATTCCCAAATAAATGTCTTCTTGATAAAGAAGCTGCCATTTGCAAAGATAGGAACAAAGATTTCATAGCATTTGGTTCGTGTGAATTTACAACATATATAAGAGAAAAATTTTCATTTAGATTGTAACTCGCCCTGGTAGCTCAGTTGGTAGAGCATTGGTCCAGAAAGCCAAAGGTCCTGGGTTCGAGTCTCAGTGTGGGTGTATAATTTTTCTCTTCAAATATGATTTATATATCTGATTGGTTCAGTTCTGTCTCTTTGTTATTAAGTAGACTTATGTGTCTGTTATTTAATGCGTGATATCAGGCAGTTTTGTACCTTCATTTTTCTATTGAAATTTCCTTGTGTTTATAAATTTCTATTTCTAAACACAAGGACAATTTCAATAGAAAAGATGAAGGTATAACAATGGCTAAAACCTGGTATCACACGTTAAATAAAAGACATATAAGTCTACTTAATAACGAAGAGACAGAACCGAACTAATCAGATCTAGATTGACAATGGCTATCCAATCAGCTTCAACTTCGTCCAGCCATTTGGGGACCAGCATAAATGTAAATACCAGGTTCCAGCAGTCTATGTTCATACATAGCCGAGCCTTCGACCAGGGAACATCACTTAGAAAAACTCGCCACTGAAGATGTCCTCCACAGTTGAGGGAGAAACATCTGGGAGAAATACCAGTTATGGACCATGGTCCTATAGCACAAAATCTTCTAATACAACTCTTTGAGTATATTTAAATGAAAGTTTTCTTTTTTTAAATAAACAAAAATGATGTTTAATTAAATATTTAATATAGGTCTATAACGGTACCAACATATACTGGTAACAAATGTCATTATCAATTAGATATAAATATACCTAACCTAAAGTCATAATAGATTTTTAATTTTTTTATTCATTATATAAACAATGTAATAACATTGTCTTATTTCAATGAAACTTTATTTTTAATTCTTTCTTCATTGATTAATTCATATGTTTACTGATTTTTATATGAAATTATTGAATTCATCATAGGTTAAAAGTCACAACAGTACTAAAATATGTTTTTATTATAATATTGTATTAAAAAATATTATTACAATATATCATATTAAAATTTCTAACAGAATCCTTACATCTAGAATGAAATAACATGCAGCATTAATGACATAAACTACATTATTTTTATGGTAATTAAAAAAAAGGTCATGATTTTTTTTTTATTTATTGTAGAAAGACAGATCAATAAAGTCAGAAAACTGAAACTGCACAGGAGAAATAAATTTATATTTTATTCTAAAAGTCATGAATATTATTTAATTGTAGTTAATGTACTGATAATCTATACATTAATATGTGAAGAAAAAACTTTGTACCCCTTTTTAAGCACAATGCACGCACAGAGGAGTGTGGTATTTGCATAATTAAAGTTCATATAGAGAAGGAGTGCAGAAAAATAAAATTTACTTATAATATGTGTTACAAATAAAATAAATTAAACAAAATAAAATAAATTGTGTCTAAGGAATTTATGTGTAATACTCATTCGTGTACTCTTTCATTTGTTTATGTTCATACTGAAAGTGTATTGTTGCAAAAATAAAAATTGTGCAGCAGCAATGTGAATTGACTTCACGTATTTATTATTAGTGGTTTAAAAAAGTGAGTACATTTTATTATTTCAATTTAAATTAAACCCTGTCTAATATTGGTTTCAGTAATTTCATTACATTTTGTTTATATTTACATATTCGCACCTACTTCCATTATGACTCGACATAGGACATTGACGGGTCGGAGTAAAAGATAAAGAAGAAGGGATATATCTTCCCTTACACATAATAATAGGCCAAAGAAAAATTTAAATAGTATACACATGTCAAATGGCCCATTATTGTTTTTTAAATATGGCTTAGTCAAGCTATACCACATATTTCCTATCAGTTGTATTTTTAAAATAAATCGAAAATTAATGCATAATGACGTATTTGTGACAAACTTAAAAAAATTAATGAATTGTGGTCAAATTTCGATTGCTGGGTGACCACTAGTATATTATAATGTATGTATTATGATAAAATAGAATGTGTCACATTCAGTACCAGGCACTGAGCAGGGCATTTAAACCCACAGGCCAGCCATTTAAATACCCCAGCTACCCTTTTCATGGCACTTCAGAAAATGGACCATTATTCACAATAATGTCCTAGAAAATTCAAATTTTGTATATACCTAAAGGAGATATCCTAGTAGGATTTGATGGTGAGATAACTTGGGTGATTGACATCACATAGTATCGACGTATCAATTTTAGGAGGTGGAAGTTCATCTTCACTTTCACTTTGTGAATCTTCTAATTCAGGAATCAGTTCATCATTATACAAAATATTCACTAATTCTTCTTCAGTGAGATATTTTTCTTTCGCCATGGTTTCACTCAAGCACAAACAACAGCGCGATAACGAGAAACATATACGACTGCATTGGAGCCTGGAGGCAGATTTGGGTGAACGAATTCCATGTGTTGTTTGTTTTAAAAATAAAAGGGGATTCACCAAGGTTAAACGTGTCAAACGGGAATAGAAAATGTACATTTACATGCCATCTATGATCTCCACGACATACTAAGCCAACACAATATTTAGGCGCTGAATATAAACGTGGTTTGTTCGTGCCTGCTCTAAAACGAGTTAACTGACTGACGGCCGCATACACGATAGTCTCTTTAAACGCCTTAACTGGTTTACGGTACTGAATGTGTTTACTGCAACAAAATTGTGTAAATACAATTTGAAGAAAATTTAATATTTGTGTATTTCTCCTGTAAAGTTTAGTTTTTTAACAAAAGCCCTTTTGCCCAGATTATACAGATTTAATTAGCCTGTGATAATTTAATAGATAAACTAGTAAAGCTGGTAACTGTAACCTTTTCTGTGTATAACTGTGTGAATATTTATGTATGGGTTTTCTTTAATTCTGATTTAGCATATTGGAGATTAATATGAATATAATATTACAACTATATATTTTTAAGTCTATCAAAATGTAAATAGACATTTCAAAACTTGTGATCATGGGGTGAAAGTCCACAAGACTCTTTCTCAAAGCTGTGACTCTGGCCGTGAAAATAGGAATATAAACAGCTTCATTTTTACAAATGTTTTTTCTGCAAGTAAATATACAACATTTTGTGAAAGCAAAAGCAGTTAGAGATACATGCACATTCCAAACAAACTAAGAAAAAATCTAACAAATGCATGCTAAGTGTTAGTCACCTTCTACTCAAGGAAGTACTTGTTAGTTAACGAGTCCCACATGTCTCGTCAGGCATATGGTGTTGTGGTGAACTCTATACTCCCAAGCTCATCAATACTATATGGCAATGTGTGATTGTTGTACACCTGAAAATTGTTTCATTATCTTCACTACATTTAAAAATAAACTTATAAACAAATTGCATAATATAACTTACATGGCGTAAATAGTATAGATACAAAAAAATTACTGTTGACAAGAATGGTATTCCTGGACAAAAAATAAAAATTCTGAAGTTTTAATTAAAATATATTTAAAAGGTAAATTGATAAAACAGAAAAGCAAATGAATACCAGTTATTCACAAATTGTTTTAATGTTTTTATCATTAATTTGACGCTTCTCACTACTGAAGGACAAATTATATTTGGAGAGAAAAATTATATGCTCAGACCGGGGTTTGAACCCAGGACTTTGGCTTTCTAGGCCAATGCTCTACCGCTGAGCTACTGGCATTATAAAGTAATGTTTAAATTCCCAATAAATGTCTTCTTAAATAAGAAGCCGCCATTTGCATAATCAAGCAAAGGCTCGTAGCATTTGGCAATCGAGAATTAACAATGTATAAGAGATAAATTTGCATTTAGATTGGAGTGCTCAGATAGCTGAGTGGTAGAGTATTGGCCTATGAAAGCCAAAGGTCCTGGGTTCAAATGCCGGTCTGAGCATATAATTTTTCTCTCCAAATATAATGTTTTAATATTTGGAGAGAAAAATTTACACCCAAACTGAAATATGAACGCACAGTCTATAGTTTTATGTACCAGTGCAATAGACCATTATGCTAATTGGACATCATACTTTCAATGGATATATTTCTCTCTCTTATAAAATCCCGCTCGTCCAAGGCCATGAACCTTCGTTTTAATGACATCTTGTGTCTTCTTATTTAAGAAGACTTTAAATGGGATTTTAACACTACTATTACAGCCCATAAAGCTTATACTGCAATGTATTTTTATCTATCTATAATGACATCGCCCAATGTTGAGCTATAGCCTCTCCTTTATTAGGAGTTACTAGACCAAGTTAATTTAGTTATTTTATTTGCCCACATGTCATGAATGGCATGTGGCCAACATACTGACTCAATAAGACATCTATCAGGCAACTAAGGCATTACTGGGATGTTGAGGTGATAAATTTTGCTTAAAGATCTTTTTATTCACGCCTAAGACTCTTTTATGAACCTGAAAATCTTCAGACCCGGGACCCATGGCTTTAAGTTCCTCCTGGAGGACTTGCTCCTTGGATTTTTCCATCCTAAAAAATCCATCAGCCCAGCTGGGTTTGAACTCGCGACCATCAGGGCCAGAGGCAAGGAGCATAACCACTAGTCCATTGCGGCACTCACGCTGAAGGACAAATTAATATTTAAAGAAAAAAATTTTGTCTGAACATTATTGTTTATATTAAATTAATGTTGGGAAGTAAACATTATGAGGTATAATCATTAAAATTCATCGGAGAACATACTGTTTAAACAACTCACCTCATAGGATTCATGCTTCCATGATATTGTGATTTCAAACATAGTCATGTTCATCTTCAGCCATAACATGTCATGGAAGCATGAATCCTATGAGGTGAGTTGTTTAAACAATATGTTCTCCGATGAATTTTAATTAATTATTGTTTATTTTTATTTGTTTCTTTGTTCTATGCTCTCTTTCGGGAACCAGAAAAATATGATCATTTTGAATTTTTATTTTCTATATTTGATACTAAAATTAAATCAAAAGATAATTGTACAGGGTATAACAAAGAGAGTGAAAGGCAAGTTATATTATTTCTCTATGAGTTGTAAAATTTAACAAAATTAGGCCTAAGTATTTTTAAGAATTTAAAAAAAATACTATAAACTATATTGAAGCCTGAGTTGAATGAACCTTGCTGACAATCATTAAAATAAGTATGAACAAAGCTCAACTTCCAAGGCAAATGGTTAATCACTAGATGAAAATAATACATACATTTAATTGTTCTGTAGTAACAAAATTTAATTAACTTTTATAAAATATTTGATTTATTTATTGTCAAATAAGGGAAAATTTCTTAGAAACAACAAACTTCATTAAACATTTTGTTTTAATATTGATATATCTACAATGTATAATTTTTTTTTGTATTTATACTATTAACACAGTGCATTACATTTTTACATTCAATCTCATCATTCATGACATAACATTCCACTTTATAACAAAATATGAAATAGCGTAGAATTAGGATTAAAAATATGATGATCTTGTACATATGAAGATGAATGATTGCATTATCATATATGGTAGAAATAGGATACCATATTGAAAAGTAAATATTTTTATGACATGACTGTTGTCAAGATACTTAATTGTTTAAAACTGAAATATATATATATATATATATATATTACTGTAAAAGCCTGAACTATGGTAAATCATAAGATTTTCCAGTAAAACCTAAGATTACCTAACCTAAGATAACCTAACCTAAGATTAACCAATATATGGGCTTTTACAGTAACATATACATATTTCATATAAAGATGAATAAATTATCATATATAAAATATCCTGTGCATTTTTATGTCTTTTATAAATAAGTACCACATCTTTATCAACTAAAATATTATTACCATTGTACCAAAACCACTTTTTTGGTACGTAACGACTACATAACAACTACGTCATCATATCTTCCTTCTACAGTGATGTTATAGAACAGTGCCAAATTCCTGTCTTCGTTGTTCTCTCTCCTATGTACCTCCCCCTCCTTTCCTTCTGTGCTGCGTGTGACTGTGCAACTTGCCCTCATTATTGAAAGCCTTAAATAAGCTGTGCAAGCTAGTATCAGGGTCATCATCATCATCATCTTTAGTGTTGTCGTGGTCAGGTTGACTGTAGCTTGAGTGAGCTGTTTAGTTTCATCAGTCCTGTAAGCCAGGGTAGGACATCCAGACTGGGGACCCTAGCCCTCAGCTGGACTGGAGAGTGTGCGTGTATATATGTCTATTAATTATTATTATTATTGTTTACGAGTATTATTAGCAAAGACCAAGTTTATTAATTTGTATTATTATTATCATTTATATTTTTCTTTCAAATTATATAATGGTCAAGAAGATCAGTTTTTGTTATATTAATTGTATTTCATAGATCTGACTCATGATTTTCATTAAAAGTTATTTTTAGTTAACGTATGTTTACTAATTGTGTAGCTAATCATGATATTTGCTGTTTCGTATTGATATATATTCTAAAGCTTTCTCAAGCCAAGTGAATCCCCTTTTTCCTTCTAGCTTCCATGATTATAATACTGTTTAGAAATCAGTACTATATGTTAAGTAATTTACAAAGGAAAGGTGATTTAATCTTTGCCTTCTATGGGCCCAGGCAAAGGAATGTTATGATAGTCACTCAAAACTTGTAAACTCAATGTTATAAAAAGGTAGGATCGCAGCGCACCGTGCTGTACAATTTTATTTACTTTTAATCACTGCTTCTATATTGAAGAAAAATAATCAAACATTACATATAACGTAAAATATCTATGCAGTCAGAAATTTAAGATAAACACTTTTTCTCTTAAAGTAGCATTTATCACAATAAAGTAAACCAATATAAAAGTTGAGAATTTATATCCAAATACTTCCATACTTGTCCAGATATAGCTTACATAAAAATCTATTTATGGTATGCAAATTAATTAATTCATTGCTATTAAAAGGTATTATTCTAAAATGGGATAACAACCAGAAGAATAAATAGCAACATTATCCAGAAAAAAAAATTTACTCGTTGGCCTACACTGTTCCTAATAACTCTTTCAGTTGTTTTTCAATTTTTCTAAACCAGAACTAACAAGCTATATTGCAATTTATATAATTTTTACAAAATCCAGACAATAGACATTAAAACAACCAATATTTAAAGAAAAATCTCTGTAAACTTATCACTTGCCTGTGTAAGCTCACTCTGTAAGCAATTATAATCATGTAAAGCAAATTCATTTACACCCTGCACATGTAATAGAAAAACTAAGTTTCTGGAATATTCTTCTGGTATTTGCTCTTGAATTATAATATCAGTTCTCGGGATCAAAAGAAGGAAAGCTCTTGTTGTTGTGATTTGTGATTATGCTATAACATATTCATATTTATCAAGTTTGTATTTATAGATACTGTTCAGCTATTGCTATATTATTCACTACAAAGCCTTAGCATAGGGAAGTGTTATGTCACAATAATACTTTTGTTCCAGTCCCCTCAATGTGGTTTAATTGCTATAATTACATTGTTTCCTTATATACAGTTTATGTTTAACTGTAAAAGTTCCTATGTTACGTGTTAATGTTAAGGTGATTTGCAAATAATATTTATACTATATTTGAAGAGAAAAATTTTCGCCTAGACCGGGACTCGAACCCGGGACCCTTGGCTTTCCGGGCCAAGTGCTCTACCAACTGAGCTACCGAGGCGAGTTACGATCTAGACGCAAATTTTTCTCTTATGTACGTTGTAATTCCCTCGCGCCAATGCTTGAAACCTTAGTTTCTATCTTTGCAAATGGCGGCTTCTTAGTTAAGAAGACATTTATTGGGAATTTAACACTACTTTATAGCCAGTAGGGCTTCTATTGACGATTTTTATTATTAATTTAACACTTCTCATAGAAGGATAAACTATATTTGAAGAGAAAAATTTTCGCCTAGACCGGGACTCGAACCCGGGACCCTTGGCTTTCCAGACCAAGTGCTCTACCAACTGAGCTACCGAGGCGAGTTACGATCTAGATGCAAATTTTTCTCTTATGTACGTTGTAATTTCCTCGTGCCAAATGCTTGAAACCATAGCTTCTATCTTTGCAAATGGCGGCTTCTTAGTTAAGAAGACATTTATTGGGAATTTAACACTACTTTATAGCCAGTAGGGCTTCTATTGAATGTCTTCTTAACTAAGAAGCCGCCATTTGCAAAGATAGAAGCTATGGTTTCAAGCATTTGGCGCGAGGGAATTATAACGTACATAAGAGAAAAATTTGCGTCTAGATCGTAACTCGCCTCGGTAGCTCAGTTGGTAGAGCACTTGGCCCGGAAAGCCAAGGGTCCCGGGTTCGAGTCCCGGTCTAGGCGAAAATTTTTCTCTTCAAATATAGTTTATCCTTCTATGAGAAGTGTTAAATTAATAATAAAAATTGTCAATATTTATACTGTTAACAAAAGAGGTATTACATATCTATTGATGTTATTGTAATTAAATTATTTTAAACGTGTTGTTTTCAACAAAGCCATTAGCGTTCTTAATTTAAACATAAATTCTGAAGAATATTTAAGAATATGAGCAAAGATAATGAGTATATACAAATCAAATCTTTCCACATTGAAGTGATCAAGATATGAAGTTGATTTATCAAATTATTTTATATATTTAGATTGGAATGCTAAAGGTAGGAGGAGGAGGGGAAACCCAGGGAACAGTGGATGAAGTGAGAAGAAAGAAGAAACAGACTTCAAACATTTATATCTTCCAAACTACAAAAAACAGAAACTCAATTCCAACATTCCTGGAAAGAGAAAAAGTTCAAATTTCACTATTTTATGCATTCAATATGAGCACCATGTGTTTCACGACAAATATCAAAATGGTGACTTATTTCTCGCCTCGCACGATTCAGCTGGTCTCTAATTATCAAATTCATAGCTTCAACAATTCAATGTCACAGATTTTCAAATGTGTCAGGCATAAAGGGGGATAAAAATACGGTCTTGTGCGTAAAACCCACATATAAAAATCACATGGGGTTAGGTCTGGTGACCTGGGAGGCCACCGGCGATGAAATTGATCTGCTCCTCCTCTTCCAATCCAATATCTTGGAATGGTGTTATTCAGGTAACATCGGACATGGTTAGAGAAATGTGGCCGTGATCTGAACTTCAACTTTTCTCTTTCCAGGAACGTTGGAATTGTGTTTCTATTTTTTGTAGTTTGGAAGAAATAAATGTTTGAAGTCTGTTCCTTCTTTCTGAATAGCCCTGTATAAGTATTGAGAATAATAAATTACTAACAATTTAATAAAATTAAAAGGCAATATTTATGTATTTTATTTTATATTTAAACAGCTTTAATGTCTTAAATTCTTACTTGTTTTTAACATTTAAGTCATAAAAATCCAGTCCTTGATCATTTATTAGTTACTCATTATGCTTACCAAAAAAACTGGAATTTGATAACTTATGATTTAAACTGAACTTTTATGGGAAAAAATCACTATGACATTTAATTTAAGATTAAATACCTCATACTTCATACCTCACCTCATATCCAGTCTTCTAATTATACCATGGTTTCAAAGCCTTTGACAGCTTCATCTTCAATAATCTCTTGTCGACCAATGTTATGTATATCAGAAGGACATAACATCGGTCGACGAGAGATTACTGAAGACGAAGCTGGCAAAGCTTTGAAACCGCAATATAATTAGAAGACTGGATATGAGGTGAGGTATGAAGCATTTTAATTTAATCTTTAATATATGATTTAAATCTTAAATCAATCCTCATAATGATATATCTTATAATATTTCAATATTGCCAAGTTATGTTCAGCAGTTTGAAGTAATTGAATTATTCTATCTAAATTTTGAGAATGAATCAGATATCTTAAAAATATAATAAAATTAAAATCTTAAAGGTATATCAGTATATCACATTTATGAGACAAGTGTATGTGTGTGAATCAATCTATATGAGATGCGGCAATAAAGAAACAGGATTGGTTCTATTACTCATTTCTGGCCACTCCTATGACGAAGTTGGGGATGGGGCATTGACTTGTGGTCGCCCTTTTACATTCACAAAAAGTTTTATTTTCCCACGGCAGTTAATCTGGTCTTGACCAGTATTAGAAATGGATCATGCATCTGAGCTCCGTCAGAATAATGCTAAGTGATAAAGTGGAACAGCACATTAACATCAAATTCCTCACAAAACTTGGAAAATATGCAACAGAAAGTTACAATTTGTTAACAGAAGTTCATGGTGATCAATGCCTATGTCGCACATAACTTTTTGAATGGTTTAAGAAATCTAAGGAGGGCTGGGAAGACATCGGGGATGATCCAAAATCAGGCCATCCTTCCACTATGAAAACTGAAGATAATGTGGAGAACATTGCTAGAATAATTGTTTTAGGAGACCGCTAACTGAGCATTCGGGCAATTTTTGAACTTACAAACATCAACAAGGAAAGTTTTAGACAGATTTTGTACGACTATCTGGGCATGAAAAAGGTGTGTACAAAAATGGAGTAAAAAATTCTCACACCCCAGGAAAAAGAACATTGAGTGAATTGCTGTGTTTGAAAACATTCAAAACGATCCTGATCTCTTACAATACTAAGAAACTAAGTGACAATCCATGCATTGGAAGAGCCCCCAATCCTCCAAGATGAAGAAAATGTGCATGAGCAAGTCGAAATTTAAAGCAATGATGATTTTTTTTTTTTTCAATATCTGGGGGATTATTAATATTGATTGGATGCCTACAGATCAGAATGTCAATCAGGAATATTATAGAAATGTTTTGAAGACCCTCCGTGAATGTGAGCGACGAAGGAGACCAGACTTGCTGAAGAGTGGCTCACAGATCCTTCATCAGGAAAATGTGCCAGCACACAATGCGCTATATGTGAAGCGTTATATGGCAAAAAAAAAAGAACATTCCAGTGATGGAACATCCACCATATTCACCAGACCGAGCGCCATGCAACTTTTTTCACTTCCCTAAAGGCAAGTCAACACAAGTGGAAGTTGAATATATTATTTTTTGTCTAATGCCACCAGGTTGTCTTTTACGGAGTATGACATTTCTGGTTTTCTCCCCTGGCATTGGCAGAATTGTAATCCATTTCTTAGGTTGGGGCACCTGGAAGGCGGAAGTTGAATATAAAAGTATTTACATCAGCATTATATAAAAACTGCTGAACATGCTTTTGCAAAAATGACAGAACTGTTTACCTATACAGTATATATTACTGATTCAATATTTCACAACATTTTTAATTTAACTTTTATAGGAATTATATCACTCTGAGGTTTAATTTCACCATTTCACAACATTTTATTTTTCTCAAATAGGAACCATATAGATTTCTATTATACAGTTAATCATATTTAAGAAAGTGGAGATTTTTATTCACAATTTTTTTTAAAAGAGGTGTGTTATAACTTCACTTTTCTTCTCTTAAATAATACATAATTGTCTTATTAATATGAGATCATGTTTCATATTACTGTTTTGTTATTCAATAGCTTCTAAATTTACTTCACTAATGGTACTCAATGGAGCCAGCATTGTATTCATTATACTCACTGGCTTCTGTTGTGTATCATCTCTGTCTTGTGCTCTTTCTTCCTGTGTCTGTTCACCATCATCAATAATTTCATTTTCTGCAATTTCTTCTATTGACTGCAAAATTTCATCAAACCTTATTGCTAGAGAATCATTTACAAAGAACAAAAATGATAGGTACGTACCATAAATGTCATTAACTTCATTTCTTCATGACAAGAAAATAAAATTTATAAAATTGTAACAGTAATCATAGTGTTAAAAAGATATCTGCTCAGGTATACTGGAGATTCCAATAGCACTGGGGATGTAATAAGTTAGAATTTAGGATTTATATTTGAAGAGAAAAATATATGCTCAGATTGGGGGTTTGAACCCAGGATCTTTGGCTTTCTATGCCAATGCTCTACAAATTGAGCTACCTGAGCACTCCAATCTAAATGCAAATTTTTCTCTTATACAATGTTAATTCCCGAGTGCCAAATGCTACGAAACATTGCTCAATCACACAAATTACGGCTTCTTTTTTAAGAAGACTTTTATTGGGAATTTAAACATTACTTTTAAAGCCACTAGGGCTTCTTTTGATGTACCTCTTTCTGCTGGCTTTATAAAGTAATGTTTAAATTCCCAATAAAAGTCTTTTTAAAAAAGAAGCCATCATTTTCATGATCAAGCAATAGTTCGTAGCATTTGGCATTCGGGAATTAACAATCTATAAGAGAAGGGTTCAAACCCCAGTCTGAGCATATATTTTTCTCTTCAAATATAATTTGGAGGGTTCGGCTGTAAAACATGTTAAGTGACAAATTCTTGAAAATTGAGTTGTAACATGTAAACTTGATATATGACCTTCTGAAGCATTTGGTGCACATAGTTTTTATATCCGTCAATAGATGGTAGACTGTCAATAGATGGAAAATAAAGCTATGTGCTCCAAATGGTTCAGAACGTCACATATCAGTTTATATGCTACAACTCAATTTTCAAGAATTTGTCAGTTATCATGTTTTACAGCCGAGCCCTTCATTTATCCTTCAGTGAGAAATATTAAATGAGTAATAAAAACATAGAATTAAGGACATGAAATAATATTTCAAAATACACCTCTCAAAGACATATTTTTATGATAATGAAAAAATAGGTCTAAATTGAACAATAATCAATCATATATGAATGTAGTTGTAGATAGATGCTGAATCCATCTACTATCCAATAATCACAAGCAGAAAGAGCCGATCAGATGGTGCCTAAAGATTGCAAGAAGAATATACTACATATTCTGTGTGATAATACAACATTTTCCAAAGATGATCTCCAAATCAGATGTTTAAAATGTCACGAAACATCTATCTTCTCAGTTTGCTGTATAAAGAAATCAAAACAAACAATGATGTTGTGGATATATAAGAATCATTGCATGAACTTATAAAAAAGGGGACTTCTATCAGTTTCTGGACAGGAATTACTCGACAAGAACAGAGGTAATACTACCAAGAAAACAAACATATACCACATGTAACTCTAAAGTACGTAATATAAAAACCATGCTTATTCCCACTTAGAAAACCCAAGCAGGCAACTGACAAATGCATAAACATTAATATTAGTAATATCTTAAAACTAAAAATAACTATAAAGCTTCAATATAATTTGAGTAAGAATAACGGTTAATTTTCCCATATGCAGGATGACCAGATAACTGTATTTTGGAGAAAGAGTTATAGCAGTTATGTTAAAGATAAAAAAGTTTAATAAGATATACAAGTAGACATGAAAATAATACTGGGAGTTTTAGGGAACTTGACTTCGCAGCTCATGGCACATGTCTGTTATTACAATAAAGTATTTGTTGGTTAATGCCACCAATCATTTTGAGATCAAGATCTTAATAATGCCATAGTATGTGCACTTTCTTTTAAAATTAATTATCACTGCATCATAATGGCAAACAAAGGCATTATAATATAAAGGGTCTAGTAATTGATTAATGGCATAGCTTCTCCTTTATCTAGAGTTTATAGACCAAGTCCATTTTAGTTACCTTATTTATCCAGAGATGTCATGAGTGGCATGTGGTCAACACACTGACTCAATGAGACATCTAGTAGACAACTAAGATATTACTAGGATGTTTGAGATTGGTAAATTTTGCTTAAGAGGCCTCTTCGTTCAGGCGTAAGGATCTTTTACAAGCCTGAAAATCTTCAGATTTGGGATCCATGGCTTAAAGTCCCTCCTGGAGGACTTGTTCCTTGGATTTTTCCATCCTAAAAAAAATCCATCAACCGCGGCAAGGTTTGAACCCGCGATCCTAGGCACTAGAGGCAAGGAGCATAACCATTAGTCCACCGTTGCCGACCAGAAAAATAATCTATTAATATTTATACAGTGTATTTGAAAACCACTTATGCACTATAAGGGTAATTATGATTAGTGTCTGAAATCCAAAGTATGATTCCTGTCTATATCATGATCTTTTTTTTTAAATATAGGATCTGCACAAGCTTTGTGAAGATAAATTAATAACTGTTTGAATAGAGGCAAAATCTGATTAAGAAAACCGATATTAGAATTGAAGGATTGCATGATGGTAACCATATGATTCTCTGTAGTACCATCTGCTAGCCAGTGATGATGATCAACTCAGTTGACCTCGACTCTTTGGAAGTGATGTGTCACAGATTTTTTCATTTTTATATTAACCTTTAAACGCCCAAGAGCCCATATGCTGGGCTTTAAATTGTATGTCCAGTCTGCCCGCAGACCCAGCATATGGTGTCTGAGCAGGCGGACCTGTTTGGTTGCTTGAAATTATACTGGATAATACTACTTTTGTTACATACCTTTTTTCAGGATTACGAGATGCTTGGCAACTTAATGTGAAGATAGCATTTGTTTATTAAAGGTTTGTTTTTGTGTGATAAGTCTCGAAACAATCACCAGTACTCAAACTGACATCACACTTTTTACACTTCATTTGCACACGTTTTCTGATTCCCTGTGCCCTACACACACGACAAATTACTCTTTGTAAAGCTAATGTTGACTAAAGTTAACTTCAAGTCACGAAATGTCTGTACTCAATATACTAATTCTACCAGGGAGTCGTCTATAGGGTGTTCTACCAGCCTGTTCCAAAAAGTCTCTGACAAGTCTAAGTCGGAAGTCTCTATGTGTTATTTTGGCCCAATGTTGACTAAAGTTGACTTCAAATCACGAAATGTCTGTACTCAATATACTAGGTCTACCAGGGAGTCATCTACAGGGTGTTCTATTAGCCTGTTGAAAAAAGTCTCTGACAATCTAAGTCGGAAGTTTCTATGTGTTGTTTTGGCACCAATGAAGTCAGAAGAAGAAAACTGTATAGAATGGCCAAGTCTAACAAATGAAAAAAATAATTTCTTGGTTGAGTAAACCAACTATGACGGCTGGGGGAATAGACATGCTGACCACATGTCATCCATACACTGGCTAGATGATCATCTACCTTTGCGATTGACACATGCGGGTGTGAGGCCAGCAGCCGGCTGGTAGGCTAAGGGCCTTCTAGGCCTGTCGCACCATGGAATTATTATTATTATTCTTAGATTATATAAAGCATCCCTTTTCTCTTAGGTCTTACTATCCCACGTCATATCTCATTATAATAATTAGGCCAAGAAAAAGGTACATTTCTGATTCTGTCACGTCAGGGAGAAGAGTACAGTTTTCTTCACTGTCAAGTTTAGTTTCACGAACCCAAGACCCTACCCGTAAGACAGGTGTCTTACAGGTATAAGTGTCAGTTGATTGTAGCTCGTGATTGTCATTGTTATCGTCTTCGTCATTGTCACAATCCGAGAATTTCTTATATTTCAGCAGAACGTAGTGATTTTGTACCAGACATATCGTAAACTTCACTCTGAGTCACAAAACTATGAATGAATATGGGCTGTGGGTGGAATGTGACCTGTTTTTTTTCAAAGCTTTTCTGCTTTGGGGGAAAACTGATCGGATGCAACATAACATGAATTCTAAACAAAAGAATGAAGGAGAATTGGAATATACCTAAATATATACTGTATAGTTATTCACTTCTAACCTGATTCACAACACTCTAAAATCCCTACAGTTATTTAGTAACTATCGTGAATTAAAAAATTCTCTTTATGGTATAAAATATCACTACGGGTTTTTGCCATGAATACCACTGATTTTACAATAATATTTAACACTTTAAATGTTGTTTGATGTTTGTGAACCCAACAGATTTTAAAATGTGAGTTAATAAAATTAGCGAAGTTATAGTCAGAAGCCAAGGAGTTTAAAAGCTAGGTGAAAATTTAAACCCGGGCAGCCTGCCACTACCTGGCCATTTAAACTTGGGCGCTTAAAGGTTAATAAAGATATAAAATATTATATATATATATGACATGATAAGAAAAATAAATGCCCATTCAAGCATTTATTTTTCTTATCATGTCATATTAAGCTTGCATTGCTCAATGTCAAAAATTTAATTATAACATATATATATACACATACATCAATGGTCTAACGACTGGTTTCATCAACAATGATAAAGATTAACTTGACTTTTATCAAACTGATTACAGTCAAATATTTTAGTAACAATCTTTAACTACTGAAGATGAGGCTAACAAGCCTTGAAACATATTAACATAATAAATTTGGGAATTTTTACATTATGATGTTTTCTTAATAAGAAACAAATTAATCGTGAATTCTTCTTACCGCGTGAAAACAGCTGAAGATGGGAATGATATGTTTCCCAATACTGCAGTTCTGTGTTAAAAAACATAGAATGTATGAAGTAAGAAGAATTCACGATTCATTTGATTCTTACTTGAAACATATGTTTAACAGAAACAATGATATGAGGTAAGAATTAGACAGACACACTTTTTATTAAATATTTGAGTGTTTTCAAAGTCTTAAATGTTTCATCAGCAAAACTCAATAAAAAATGACTATCAGTAAATTTTGACTTTTCTTCCCTAGCTATAAGCAGTATAAGAAGCCATAAATTAAGTTGGCAACATTTTATGATTGTAACAAGCATTATGATTAGTTAACCCGTCAGCGTGGAGCGACGTGACGTGTACGCAAGTTGAATTCTTCACCCAATGCGGAACGACGTGACATGTACGCTAGTTACACGCACTGCTTTAAACTGTAATTATGACCTTTGTGTTTACATTAACTATTTACCGTGTATACAAATTTTATGTAGAGACTTCAAAGTTTCTATTAGTGCATATATTAACTGATTACGGCTCTGAGTAACAATTTAAAATAATTTTATATTTGCATTTATTCTTGCGGCCTCTGACATTTTTCTTAAATTTATAACTTGATAAAGGATTTCTTATAAAACTAAATTCGCCTTTTTTTGTATATTAGCTTGTCTATCAAATTGAATCTATTTTCAAATCTCTTCATTTTTAATAATAATGTCGCAAAATTCAGTATAAATAAAGGCCCAACAAAGTTATTTCCGATTTACGCTACAGTACAGGACCACAACAGTAAATTTCAGATATATATATATATATTTCAAATGACGATATCCTTACATTATGGAAAGGTAGTTAGTCTACAATTCAGTCAGTAATCTAAAAGGAAAGTGGTCCACTACAGACCTTAGAAGGTTCTTGGGATATTAGGAGGTTAAGGCTCCCACTTTTCTAAAGTATCGGTACTTGATGTAAGCCGAGTACTTATTTCTGTCTGACGGCCCATAACAAGCATCTGGTACTCATTTCAGTTAGAGGCTGAGTCAACCCCGGGTTCACAGTGCCGCCTGAAGGTTTGATTCAGTTTAAAAATCCTGATCCACCGGGACTCAAACCCTCGATCTTCCGGCTTGTAGCATGTTAATCTTTTAAGTCCACAGCTCCGGTGAAACTATTATAGTCATATTTCATCAACTGGTTTCAGTTTGGAAACCAGAAGAAAGGCACTGAAATTTAGGGTTGATGAAGGTCTTTTAGTACAACAGGTCTGATGTGTAGAAAGACCATTTTTTGAAGGCACACGACCTAAAATAATGTTTCAAAAGTGTTAGAAAGATACATTTGGAGAAGGCTGCCCCCCCCTACAAGAAAGAAGGTCAGCGCATAGAAGCAATGTGTTTGTAATAAACATGAACAAAGTAAACACAAGGGGAAAAAAATACACTTATTGTTGCCCGAGTGTCAAACAGCTGGTTTACATTTTGAAGATTTATCACACCAATTTTTGAAGTTCATTTTTTTAAGACCTTCTCTTTGTGTAAATATTTCGTTTTGTTGTTAGGTAAAGCCGGTTCTCTGAATTCTTCAAAGAATCCCTAGTGCAATACACTGTGTCACTTATGTGAGAAATTTACAAAAAGGACCTATTTCAACTGTGGCACAACAACCATAAATAAGTCTGCAAAAAATGCAGAGATGTTATGTGAGAACCGTAACAAATTTAATTAATTAAATATTATATTAAGGGTTCACCATAAAGGAATTGCAAAAACATTTAAATTACTGAAGATATATCAATTTAAATGCGTTATTGGAATACTGGCACTGAACGGCTGAGTTTAAATACCGGTGAACTTCCTCCCACATCAGAGTATTCCCGGCCATTTAAATCCATCTGCTCTGAAGGGTTAATACACCGATTCATCTGAAAAGTCATTTACCAGTATATGGATTTCAAATCCACAATCTTCAAGTGTGTCTTCAGTAAAGTACTTAATTAGGTAAGTAGCCTATTAATTAATTTTTTTTTTACCTATCTGGTCATCCTGATCATTTGCAACATGCCTAGCAACAATCTCAATTAAACTGCACAACGAATCAACACTTGCCACAGTATCTATATGCATGAAGCATGGAAACCTAAATATAGTAACTACGAATAATAAACATGAGTGTAATTCTTTTATTGTGTTTACATGACAAGGTCATGACTATTTAAAAGAAAATTATTAAAATTACATTGCAAACAAGTTACTGTAAATAACTCTGAAGGTACTTAAGGTACAATTTAAGTTACACAATACTTGAGTTTCAAATGTAAAAATATTTCATCCAACTCATTTATAAATTTTACACCCATGTCCCTCATTGTTGACTTACACAAAGGATTATAAGCAAGGATATTGTTAAGATTTAAAATTCAGTAATAAACAATTTATAAATATCAACATCAAATTATGTTATCTCTTACCAGTAATGAAGTTAATTTTCATATTTCTGAAATTATCTGTTCAGCATATAGAATAACAAATCCTGTTTGTTTATTTTATGATTAAATAATTTACTTCAGCTATAAGGCTAATAATTATTTCACGGGATGACTTTCTACACTTAAGAATTTAATTAAGAATATGCTTTTCTTATTGAAGATTTCTTTAATGTGTAAATATTTCATATGGGACTGTTATTTTTTTAATTCTTCCCTTTTCTTGAATTTTTCTCTCCAAAAAGTATAATTAATATGGCCATGACTGAATCAACATCCCTGTTTCTTGGATCTTGAGGTAGATGTTCTACTTTGAGATCATAATAACAACGTAAATTATTCTAACTACTATATAATCACATAATAGAATACGATAATTATAAATTTGTTAATAAGGATGACTTTGGGATCCATTAAAATTCAGATTAATTAAATTAAATTAAATTAAAATAATTAAAATAATTTTCATATCAAGAAAAAAATAATAAAACAAACTATTTGTACACTTGAAAAACAAATACAGTAGCTGATGAGATTGAATACATAAACTTTGTTTAATGTACTAGATTTCTATCACATTCTTAGCTGTCAATCAAATTTGGGATATTATCATCATCATCATCATCACTCCAGGGATTAGGCAATTGCCTGTTCCGACTTCATAATGCATCAGCCCAACGTCTTCTAGGTCTTCCAACATCACGTCTTCCTCTTGCTTGATAATTTCTTGCTAATAATGGATATCTCTCCCTACTCATTCCATCCATGTGATCAATCCATTTCTGTCTGTAATTCGTGACTTTATCCAATAAAGGCTGTACTTTCAATTCTTCTCTTATATCCTCATTTCTTATTCTATCAAGTCTTGTACATCCTTTTACTTGTCTTAGGAACCTCATCTCCGCCGTCTGTATTCTATCCTTCTGTCTTTTCACTGGAGCCCAAGTTTCACATCCATACAATATTGTGGGAACTGCCATAACATTATACATTTTTATCTTGGTTTCTTTTCTAATTTTATTTTTGAATGTTCTCTGTATTGTTCCACACACCGTCTGAAATTTATTTATTTTGGAGTCAATATCTCTTTCCACATTGTAGCCAACATCACAGCCCAAATATTTGAAACCAGACACCTGTTCTATACTTTGATTTTCTAAAATAATTTTGGATCTCACTGGATCTCTTCCTCTAAAAGCCATGGTCTTCGTTTTCCTTACAGAAATCTTTAGATCGTATAATTTACATATTTCATTTAATGCATGCATTGATTTCTGTAAGTCGTCTTCATTTTTCTGTATTATGATTACATCGTCAGCAAATAGAAGATTATTTATGCACACTTTATTATCCATTCTTATTCCTGGATTCACTAAAACTTTCAATTTATTTAAAATATCATCTATATATATATTAAACAAGGGGGCACACTGTAGCGTAGTGGTTAAGGCACTGAGCTACAAGCCGGAGGGTCGAGGGTTCAAGTCCCGTTGGGGTCAGGATTTTTAAACTGACCCAAACCCTCTGGCGGCACTATGGCCCTGGGGTCGACTCAGCCACTAACTGAAATGAGTACCAGACGCTTGTTCTGGGGTAAAGGCGGCCGTCACGCAGGGCTGACAACCCGGCTGACATAAAGTGCCGATTGTCTAGAAAAAGTGGGAGCCTTAACCTCCTACTACCCCAAGGGCCTCCTGAGGCCTGTTGTGGGATCACTTTACTTTATATATTAAACAAAGTGGCTGATAAACTACATCCTTGTCGTAATCCAGTATTTGTTTTGATTGCATCTGTTCTTTTGAATCCGGTATCTATAATTATATTTGTGTCTTCATATAATTTCTTTATTGTTTCAACAAGGCACAGCAGGATATAAAACTTCAATTATTACAACATGGAAATTATCCAATATAAAAATATTAAGATTTAAATTAAAATGTTTTTACTTCACCTCATACCCAGTCTTCTAATTATACTGGTTTTGAAGCTTGGGCAGCTTCATTTTCAGTGTTTTCTCTCTGTTGGGGGGTGGAAGAAGCAGTTCTCCTGATTGACATAACATCAGTTGACAAGAAATTACTGAAGATGAAGCTGCCAAAGCTTCAAAACCAGTATAATTAGAAGACTGGATAAACCTCATAGTTATTTTTTCCTATAAAAGTTCAATAAAAATATTATTTATATAAACCTGATCAGCTGTGGTGGACAAGTGGTTATGCTCCTTGCCTCTGGTCCCAAGAGTCGCGGGTTCAAACCCGGCCAGGGTCGATAGATTTTTTAGGATGGAAAAATCCAAGGAGCAAGTCCTCCAAGAGGGACTTTAAAGCCATGGGTCCTGAGTCTGAAGATTTTCAGGCTCATAAAAGATCCTTAAGCCTGAATAAAAAGGCCTCTAAGCAAAATTAACCGAATTTTCCCATCCTAGTACTACTTTGGGTTCCTAGATGTCACTATGAGGCAGAACGCTGACCACGGGCCACTCCAATGACATCTATACAAAAAAGTGTAATTAAGTTAGTATGGTTCAATTTCTTCCCTGTAGGGGGAGAGCGTCTAAATCTTGTTGAGGGAAACAAGGGCTTACAAGAAGAAATATGAAAACCTTTTAAATTATGCTATAGAAAAGTATGGTGATTTCCATATATATTAGTACATAGATTAATATTCATTACATTACATACAAATAACAATGAAATCTTTCTAAAATGTATGAGGAGAATAATTCATATAAAGTCAATGAATGAAAATTTGATTTTAAATGATTATTTTAAATTGTGTTACTGATACTTACATCTGCAAGGAGTTCTGTTTTCTCAGCCATTGGATCCCACTCCAGTTCTTTGTCTGGATTGGGCCCTGAAATTAACGTAATTACACAATTATCTAAAAAGTAAAAAGGGCTATTCTTTACAACATGTGACGCGACTTTTTTAATTCCTTCATAAATTCCTGTCAAATTTTATTCTTAAGGCTCCATTTTTCAAATTATTTCCCACCATTTATAATTAATTTTATATTTCTTCTAACAATTATTTCAATATATTTTTTTATGATATTTAACTACATATGAAGACGTGACACCAGGTATGATGGAATGAGTGTACCGGAACATGATTCATCAGTACAATGTGTGCAATGATGTTGGTGGTCGTCACATCGAGCCTCTGTTGTAGTGAGCAGTTTCATATGGGACACATCCAGTGCAGGAGACAAAAATAATATTTAATTTTAGGAAGTTATATTTTGAGGTTATTTTAATTATATTATTATAAAGCTGACGATAAAACAGAATTGTTTTGAAACATGTTCAAGAACAAATCAACATTAATATTGAGGTAAGATGTCCAGACCAAAAATAATATAATTAAGACAAAAATAAATTTGGTTTTTCCACTGTTGACACAAGTGTTATTGTGATCAATTATAGTGTTTCTGTTAATTTTGTATTGTTACCAAATAAATTTGACTTTCTTCTGAAGCGTCATTTAATTCTGTACCTTACGTCATACTTCATTTGACATGGTGCTCTTCTGATGCCATGTATGGCCTATCCGGTTGCAAAGCAAACATCAGCAAATCCAACACATTGTAATGACTGTAGCACGGAAACGATATGTTTCTGGATATGGGTTCCTATTCAAAATATTGTATGCTTCATCCCCTCTTCTAGTCCTAGAAGTTTGTAATACGGATTCCCGAACACTCTATATATCAATATGAGTGGAAAACAAATAATTACCTGAATTTTGTTTATTATTAATACTGTTTGGTTTCATCATGTCTGGCCTTCCATTAGCAGGTGGTGAATTTGGAAGTTGTTTGTAGTCATTTTTTGTTTGAGGTTTAGACTCTGAATTGTTTGCAGGTGTTTTAAATTTAACTTCCTGTTTTACAGCCTGTAAATAAAAGGATGAATTAACACATATCAAATATTAAACAAAGGACACATGCAGCAAGAAACATGAAAACTTAACATTCTTGATAGGCAAAGAATATTGGTTAATTTTATAAAATGTGTACACTTGAGAAATATTTTCAAAATTCAACAAATAAAAACCTGAAAAAAAAAAGAATTACAAATACATTTTTGTATATTTGAATTATGCATGTTGATTATGCTAGTCACAATTTATCACAATAAAAGAAACAAAAAATAAAATTCAAGAAATTCACTTACCATCCATTGAAACACTATAAATTTCAAAAAGTTTAATATAAGATTAGCACCAAAGAATGAATACAGCCTTAAGAGGATAATTAAAACCAATAAAAATGAAAGAATTGAAAATGAAAACAAATCAGGAATTTATCAGATCAAATGCAGGGATTGTGACAAAATTTATATTGGAAAAACGAAAAGAAATTTGAAAACAAGGGTGAAAGAACATCTTAGAAACATCAAAAATGGAGAAGTGGAAAAGTCAGCAGTAGCTGCTCATGCTTGGTCTGAAAAACATTTAATTAAATCAAAAGCCAGTCTAATTAAACAAATAGACAAACAAAAGGAACTCACGGTTTGGGAAAAGATCCACATTCAAAAAAACAAAGAAAAACTTATGAACTTCGAAATTCTCGCAATTTTGACCTGATCCAGAGGTTCATCGGTCCAACAACAGAGGGAAGAAGGAGAGTTTCTTCCGATCGACATAACATCAGTCACCAAGAAAGTACTAAAGATGAGACCTTTGTGGTGATCTACTTAGAAAATTTATATGAGGAGAGGTAAGAAACATTTAATTTCACCATAAATTAAACCTCATAGTGATTAATTCCTATAAAAGTTAAATAAAAATAATTGTATTAACTTTGATTTATTCTGAAAAAATATTATTTATTATCAATTATAGAGAGTATTATCTCTTATTAATTTTATAAGTTTTTTATTACTAGTAAATATAGTATTGAATTTCTAAGTTATTTTATTCGTATCAGAATTTCACCTAGAAATAAATTATTGGAAGTTGTAATTATACTTACATAAACTGAGAGAAGAACTCATGTCCAAATCAAAGCAGTGACATCTTTGCTAGCTGCTTCCCATCTATCTTTTGTCTCAAAATCGCGGGTATATATTAGATTTTTCCAGCTTTCCTATTTCCAAATTGTGGAAATCTTAGTTCCATTGAGCCATCAAAACTTTCTAAAATTTACCTAATTGTGGAATAACTCTGATCTTTTCAGGGCCTGATTGTATAACTACTTATATAATTATGTTTTCCAAGGTTTCATGTTTGTATTGGAGTACAATAAACTAGTTGTAACCGTTTAGTAGTAGGCACCACATGTGGTGGTTACGTCACCCATAGAGAGAAAGTATGTATAGGAAGGAAGGAGAAATGAACCCCTAGGCCTCGAATACTCTAATACCATCAGGGTCGAAAGAAACAAGAGGTCAGTCACGGGAGACTGGATAGAAAAGTTGAAAGAGGGGATTGGTATGGGAAGGAGAAGTAATACCAATTCGGTCAAAAAAGAAAAAACTCACCAAGCTGACCAGTGCTTATTGGTGAGTAGCCCTTCCCTTTCGTTCATCATGCATAAGCATGATTACTAACAGCTGCACCATGAGAAGGTGAGGGATTGGACACTAGGTTACTGTAGGTTGGTTCCTTTAACCCAACTTCTACTCCAGTTTCCTTTCACTCTATCAAAAGAATTATCTCAAATAAATACATCAATAAACTTAGAGAAGAATACACCACCAAAACATCTGGAAAGGAATGGGAAAATCTACAAGCTTATGACATTACTACATTACAAAGAAAATCTGCAGTAGCAACATTCAGACTGCTAACGGGACATGACTGCTTGAATAAACACCTATACAGAATTGGCATAACGGATTCACCTAAATGCCCTTTTTGCAATTTAAATGAAGATATGGAAAGAAACCATCTCCTCCGTTGTCCAGCTTTTGTAGAAGAGACCAGCCTTTCTGCTAAATATTGGAGTGCAAGAGAGCGAATGATTTCATTATAAAGTGCTCGACATTAGATACCAACCAACCATAATTATGTTTTGCCATAGCTGCTTATATAAACTTATATAAGTGTGCTATCCATGATCTGTCAAAACATGTTGATATTTCTGAAACTACATCCTGGTGTGGTTGTGACAGGTTTTGACAACCACTTATTATAATATGAGACAAGGATAATTTTATTATAAAATTCCACTCGTTTTTTATTTCCTAAAAGCCCTTTAAGTATGACTAATTAGTATTTATTACGCGGCGCGTCTGTTAAGCCCCAGCGTAACGATAGCGTTAAGTTCACTATTGTTTAAGTGGTCTTTGGCCCGAGCGGTTGGCCTTGGTTTTTGGAGGAAAGCTCTACAAATAAACAATTTAAAAACACAGTAAAAGAAAAATAACATTATTTATTAAAATAATTACCAAACATAAGGAAAATCAACTCAAAAACTGTTATTAATATCAGCTGAAGTCGCCAAATTGTCCAACGTCAAAGTATTCAAAATTATTAAAATGCTTAAATTCAGAGAGATAGAAACCGATCCTTTGAAAATGTTCAACTTTGTGTAATATTAAATTGAAGTTTATTTGACCATTTGGTCCTTATTTAGTTCTAAGTCTTAAAATGACCCAAAGAAGTGAGAGAATGAAAACACGTCACCCATGTAGACGCCACCGGCCCTGCTGGGCCCTCCTGAGGGGACCGCACTCAGTCCCGCTGCTGTCTTCGTGTCCTTTCTCGACACTTCTTTTTATGCATATCGAAAACATAAGATAATACTCTCATACCAGTCCTAGCTATTATCATGTCACAATTACACATCCAAGGGTCAAGATGATGCAACTTGAAGTTGAACAGGAGTCACCATCCTCTTTGACCCTATGATAACACTGTTTGGTTATCATGAACTGTTTAAAATTTGATTAAAATTTGATTACAAATTTCCTAACTACAAGATTTTCTTACCAAGAATTATTAACTATTTTAATAGAATTAATTCCATCTTTTGTCTTTATTTTTTTATGATATCTGAAATTAGGCTTTTGTATTTGTAATATTCCCCCCTCCCTAAATAAGACTGTAGGGTTGAAAAACCGAAAGTCTTTTTTCCTTACAGGATATCTCTCACCTCTCGGGGGTTGGTCCTGACATTTATCTTTCAACTTAGCTTTACGTAGGAGTGGAACTGACGTCATCAATTGGCGATTCCATCTGTCCTGGAAGTATTTTGTTCTCATCCTAAGAAGTTAGATCATCTTGTAATTTGCCCCGAATACCTTTAATTGCTCGAAATATCGCAAGATCCGTTTACTTAGTGAGAACACCATACTTAAAAAAAAACAAAAATCACAATATAGTAAGCCTTTGCGGCTTTGATACAATATGCCTGAGCATTGTTTCAGAAGGAAAGAGAAAAAAAAAATGTTTATTTGCTGAAAAAATAAAACACAAAAATATTGACCAAAAAAAAATTCTTCTTGTCTTCATTCTTCTTCATTATTTAACCCTTCGGTGGTTTCTTTTGGTACCGATGCACTTACTCTGTTATCCAATATCGGACGCACTTTATCACATTTCATTACTTTGTTAAGTACGTCGACGTTTTCCCTTTTTTGTTAGTCACTCTGACAGTTCTATTCCGTGAAGCGGATCATTGATGAACAATATAAAACTGTGGATGTCTGCTGTGGCCAGCTGGAGGTTAGGTTTCGTGTCTGCTTACCGCGATGGAGGAGGCAATGTCCTAATGCTCGAGGTCGTTGTTCGGTTTCAGCTGCCGTTGGTCCAGGTAGGCCTTTTTTGTCATGCCTAGTTCTTTAATCAAAACCCAGTTAGGTCCAAGGAGAACTTGTGAAAGGGTTGATAGGAATTGATCTTGACGTGGAGTTTGTTTTCCTAACTTTCTATAGGACAAAATTGGGCTGAAGGAGGTTAGGCCAAGGTTGGCGTTGGAGAAAGTCGTTATTATTTTATAATGCCTGGGTTTGGTTTTTTACTACTAATGAGGTGTTTTTGTCTCAGCTGGTTGCGAGTCTGGATATTCATCCATCTCACGCTCCGCCTCGAGATGTGTGTTGATCCTGGCAGCTACCCTGCGTCCTTAGATGTACAGGGTGTGGTTGGTCCGTGCAGCGTTATGCTGCCCTCGTCCTCCGATGTATAGGGTGCTCCGCGAGTCTGGCCATCTTAATCTGCCTCCCATCATGCGGTGTCATGGTGGTGGCCGCAGTCCAAGCGTGAAGCTGCAATCTCATGGTATTGGCATTAAAACTTTGGGAGGATAACTATAACATTGATTATGGGTTTGGTGCTATCTCTTACCACATGGGTCCGTATCCCTCCCATCACTCCTGGTCATTTTAATTTAACTTCATTGCTTAGAGGCTTCATTTTCAGCCATCATATCTCTGATACTATATTGTATTAGACGTTCTGGCTTTAGATTTCTTTGTTATCTACATGTATAGTTTAGTTTGGTGCACCCATGTTCCTATTTGTCCCTTATAGCTAGCCTCAAGTTGCAAAGGAAATGCTCTTATGATTCTGGTCTTATGATTTGTCATGAATCATTTACGCCCTTATTGCAATTCAGGTTTTACTAGGTTCAAAATTGTCCGTATCTCCCTGTATTTTTACCGCCTGGTTTTCAACTTTCCATTGCTTGGATAAAAGTTCAATTTGCTTTTCCTACTCTAGAGTCCTGAGTTCGATCGAGTGTGCTCGCCTACACATAAATCACTAGGGCTTTAAGATGTAAATACTACTTAGTACGTTTAAGTAACCTGAATTCCGTATATCATTCCCTCGTGAGGTCCTGATTGTGAGAGCATTCCCTTTTCTTTAATCCGGGATGCGTATGGCATCTTAAACTCTCGCTTCTAATACTCCTGTCGAATTCCCGTATTACAGCCCACTGAGTTAAACTATATAAAAATGCCGTCTCTTGCGTCTTAAATACTCTCCGTTTCTATTTCTATTTGTCTGTCGAATTACAAGCCTACAAGTTAACTAAACAAAAATGCGTCTAAAATTGGTGTTGTTTCCTTAAGTCCTTCCGAATTCGTCCGGCAATACTTCCTTATGCCCTTCCTGATTCTTTTGCAATATTTCCTTAAGCCCTTCCTGATTCGTTCGGCAATATTCCCTTAAGCCCTTCCTGATTCGTTCGGCAATATCTCATCTGGTTTCTTGAATTTCTGCATTTAATTTTCTTTTCATAACTCCCGATTATGCGTGGACTTTATTCCGTGTCTTGGGTCCCCATGTTACCTATGGGATTAACCTCTCCCTTTTTATTTCTTATACTTTGGTTTCCCTTTAATTTCCATTTTCGTTTTTGAGTTAATTCCTGGTCTCATACGTGTAGACTTATTCCCTATCTACATATGGTTTTAACTTCTAAGTTCATGTCCAACCCTAGGTGTTTAGCTTCTAATTTCATGTACTTTCTTTTTAATTTCTTGTATTACCCTGTGTGTTTAACCTATAATTTCCTGCAATACCTTATGTGTTTAACCTCTAGTTTCTTGTATTTCTTATGTGTTTAACCTCTCATTTTCATGTACCCGTATGTGTTTAACTTCTAATTTCGTGCACTCCCTCAAGTGTTTAACTTTTACTTTCTTGTATTATCCTTAGGTGTTTAACTTCTAATTTCCGTGACCCCCCTTTATGTACTACCTTAGGTGGTTATCCTCTAATTTGTGTACCCTTTATGAACTTAACCTCTCATTCCATATATTCCTTATGTGTTTAAACTCTAGTTTCTTGTATTTCTTATGTGTTTAACCTCTCATTTTCATGTACCCGTATGTGTTTAACTTCTACTTTTCGTATGTAATCTCCCTACTTAGGTCAATCTGTCTCTCTCGGCTCTGTTCGCAGATCGCACAATCGTAATCCTCTATGTATTTCCCTTAGCATTTTCGTCTAGTGTCGCAACGTTTCTGACGTCTCTGTCTATTATTCATTGTTTCCTTTAGGACCATGTTCTATGTGTGCGTACGGCTTTCTTATTGCGGTTTCCTTTCCTGCTTTTCTCTAACCACCGGTGGCCTCTTTTTTGTTTCCCTGGCATCATTATTGACTCTGGATAGACCCCTGCTATCTCTTTTCGTGCTTAGTTTACTTCTGACCTTTTAGTCCTTGGCAAGTCGGCGGACTCGTCGAGCAAATCGCCTCAATGGAGGTGGCGTTGTTCCTTCCCTTCGGGGCCCAAAAAACTCGAGCAAATCCCTCAAAGGAGATCGCCTCAAGGAGGGCACCGCCTGCCATTCGGGGCCCAAGTCGTCCCTACCGCACTCTCCCGCTTTTTCCGTTTTGTATTCTGGCGGACTCGTCGAGCAAATCGCCTCAATGGAGGTGGTGTTGTTCCTTAGCTTCCCTCGGGGCCCAAGAAACTCGAGCACAACCCTCAAAGGAGATCGCCTCAAGGGAGGGCAACCGCCTGCCATTCGGGGCCCAAGTTGTCCCCACCGCACTCCCCCCCCGCTTTTTTCCGTTTTGTATTCTGGCGGACTCGTCGAGCAAATCGCCTCAATGGAGGTGGTGTTGTTCCTTAGCTCCCTTCGGGGCCCAAGAAACTCGAGCAAATCCCCTCAAGGAGATCGCCTCAAGGGAGGGCACCGCCTGCCATTCGGGGCCCAAGTTGTCCCCATCCTACTCATCCTGCTGCCTCAGGATTAACCTTAGGGAGAGCCTTTTTGAAACTCATGGACGCCGCCTCATCGGAAAAGTGGATTTTATCCTAATCTTTTTGATGGGGTTCCCCTATTGCCATCATCCCCTCTAAAAACCCGGGTATCACGACAGTTTTCCATGGGGCTCTTGCCCGTAATTGTATTGTGCTTCCATTTGTTCCTATGTTTCCTTGTTTCCTCTTATTGTTAATTAACCCCTGACTGCCTATCATTCCCTAAACAACGATGTTCCTATGGTCCCTAACGTCAGTGCCAAGCCGGCAAGGTTTTATGGCCAGGTGCCCCAAGATCATTTGGAGTTCTCTGTCTCTAGATCATGTCATAACGGGGGTGCCCCACCTTCCGACTTGCACCTGCCTAGCTTGTTGCGAAGTGTTCAGGCAACTCGCCAAATTTTCGAGGTCAAACCTCTCCAAAGGGTCCTTAGTCCTTCCCAACTCGTATTCTTCCTAGCACGGTGGCGAAGTATTCAGGCAACTCGCCAAATTTTCGAGGCCAAACTCTCCAAAGGTCCTTAGTCCTTCTCCAACTTGTATCCTTGTGTGCGACTATGTAAAAGTTTCATCTCTGTTTAAGTGTTCTAACGTCACCTAGGGCCTAGATTGACCTAGTTGGAGCCTAGCCTTGTATTATCCCTCGTAGGCCTAAATATGAAGAGTCTAAAGCGATCTAGTTTTTATATCTTATCGTAATGAAGTCATATCCCATATGTGGGTGTGTCTACATGACTCGACTGGTCACTAGTCCTAACTGACAGGCTATCGAGGTTATACAGAGGGAGAAGATCTCGGCCGCTGATTTATCTCGCTTTCCTCCTGTAGGCACCTCAGGTCAAGCGTTCCATGATCGTTTTAGTATAATAGTTGTGGTGTAATTTCCTTTAGAAATATTAATTAGTGTTAGCCCTTGAAAATTCAAATTTATAGGATAATATCTTCCACTAGATCGATTAAGGACACCTAACTATCCGTGAAGTATCATCTAACATCCATCTTCTAAATTACTATGGGAATAAATTAAGTTGTCTGCGATCATTTCTGCATGTTTTGGCACTCGGTAATTCTGGGAAAATCTCTCAAACACTTGTCCTATTCTTCATTGCGAGCACAAAAAAGTTTAGTTTATAAATTTTCCTAAGTTCCATGTCCCCTTTCGTTCTCTTGCAATACGTATTTTTTCTTTAAACCCAAAGTCGGATAATGCACATCCTCCCTTCTTAATCTTGAAAACTATTGTTACTATTGATTTCTTGCAATGTTAAAATCGTTTCTACCCTCCGTGTTGGCCATAACTCCTGGGCATATAGACCTAGCATTCGTCGTCCGCTATAGGCTTGACATACTACGTCGCCTTTATCTCAGACTAGCCTTCCACGTTATCTCTATCGCGAACTAGGCCTTACTACTTATCCGGAAACCCATTCATTCATTAATGAGTCCTAATTGCTGAAAATGAGATTATGAGTATTCCGTTATCTTTCCGTTTGACTCATAAACCTAAGTCTTATTTCTGGTAGTTCGCTCTTATTTCGCTTTATATTATTATTATATTATTATTATTATTATGATTATTATATTATTATTATGGTTATCATCATTGTGGTTTAGTAATTTTACCGTGAATATTATTATTATTATCGTTATTATTATTATTATGGATTATGAATCATTATCATTGTAGTTATAAATTAAGTGAGTTTTTTTTTTTTTTTTTTATTTATCATTATCTTTGTATTATTATTATCACGTTTACCTCCTGGTGATTTATGATTATTTTATTTTTATTAAGTTTTAGGATCCTCATAATATTAATAGCTCGATCTACCTGGTCAACATCCCATCAATCTCCACGTGGATATCATAACTCGTCTCTAACGTCCTACCCATACTCGGCTTGAGGGTTATTCGTCGATGGTTGTTTGTCAGTACCCTAATTTCACCCAAAAAAAACATGATACTGCCAAAAAGAAAATATTTCTGCGGAAAAGTCTACCCTCCATATATCATTTCTGTAACGCATCCGTCTATACTCCTGTTTATCATTTCTGTAGCATCTTGTTTCTACCTCCACTCGTAATCCATTCACTAGCGGAGCTCTATGATTTCTGCCCAATCTCCATTTCCCCTCTTCTATTCGAGATCTCTAATTTATACAGAAATCTCCATTCTTTTGTTCCGAAACCTACATCTGAATTACGGATCAAGCGAGGTCCTCCATTTATTTATCTCATTCCCGCTTTTGATCGAGTTCTCTCTAATTTATCCGAAGTTTCCATGCCCCTTTTCATACTCTCTGTGTTCGAAACTAGAATCTGCCTTCCTCATTAGTTGAGTTCATCTTTGATTGTGCTAATTCTCCATTCCCCTCTATGCTCGAGTTCTCGTTTATCTCTCCATAAGTCTTCATACCCCTTGTTCACTTCTCGGGTTTCAAACTTAGATCCCTTTGATTGCCCATATGCCACTTTATTTTCTTTATTTAAAGTAAACGTTTTCTGATGTCTCGAAAGAAAAAAAAATTTATGTCCCTGTAATTGCCCCTAAATCTAAATTTGTTCATATTCCTGAGGCAATCGGTTTTGGAGTCCTTATCTGTGTGGTTAATCTAAACTATCACCAAATTAAACACATTCCAGAGCTTTGCTGACTGTTATCGTATGTGACCTCCTGGGACACTCCGTTTTCGTGCAAGACGTGTGTCCAAAACACAATATCTCTCAAGATGGCGATTTTCCATTTTCCAATTTTCCACGCTGGTGATTTCATATCTATTATTCAGAAAACTCCTCTTTTCTTGACGTTCCTATTTTATTATTTATTTATTGTCTCAATCTTTTTACATTTATCTCGCATTATGAAAGTATGATTTTGTACCCGAACTTCGTGTGACGATTATTATTTTATCGTGTTGTTTTATCATTATTAATTTTAAATCGCGCAGCCAGTTGTTCCCTCGATTTTTAAATGAAAACGTTCCTAAATATAATGGTGCTCGCCTTACCATAATAAAAATTCCCAGAATCATTTCCAGCGGCAATCGGTATTACTGCCTCATGCCCTGCCTTGTCAAGGTCGCACGGCAGGTGGTCATAACCTCAGTCGTGTTTAAAATTTCTTTAATATATTTAGTATGAATATTTATTTCTACTAGCATAGTGGATAAAGTACTGCGCTATAAGCTGAAAAGTCGGGGGTTCAAGTCCCGGTGTGTATTAGGATTGTTAACCTGATCTAGTCCTCCTGCGGCACTATGGCCCTTGGGGTCGATTCAGCCTTCAACTGAAACGAGTACCAGACTCTTTTTCTGTGGAAAGGGCGGACGTCACGCAGGGCTGATAACCCGGCTGACATTAAGTGCCGATTGGTCTAGAAATATTTGGGAGCCCTAACATTTTCCGCCACCTCAAGATCTCCGGTAGTGGAATATGTTACTCTTTAAATGTTACTTCATTTTTTCACGGCTATTACTCTATTTACAAATCCTATGATTTTTACGTTTTTTCCAACTCCCTAAACTATTTTCCTGCTAGTTTTTCGGTTATTCACTTTGTAATTAAACTTTTATAGTCTTTATTTATAACAATCGTTCATTTATTTTTTCAATATAATCATTTATTGCAAGTCATAACGCGGTTCCTTCGAGCCTCACGTGGGCCAAGATTATTTACCAGTGTGGATGCACGAGTTGCTACACGGGGACTGAAATCTCAATCGATTTATCTTTCTTGTATTTATCTCAATATTATTTTTTTGATTATTAGCCCGAATATAAGTAGAATTTTATTTGATTGAAGTGGATAGAATTAGTTTTCCTACGGGGTAGCTGTAATGTTTAATATAGACTCCGTTAGAAGGCTCTGTAGTCATCGTGGCCATTTTGAGAAACAAAACAAAAATATAATAGACGTTAGCCAACTTCCTAGTTCTTTATCCAACAAAAAAACTACCTAGTTAATAAACCATAAATTAATTTTTCGTGTCCCATCTCTATCCAGATATCCAAGATCGCGTTTTAACGTGAATATATATATAAAAAAAAAATGAATGTTTGCATGGTGCAAACGTGGTATGAGTGTTTAGTGCATTAGTGGCATAAGTATAAGATGTGTCCGCCATCTTGTTTTGCTGAAATCTATTATCCTTTCCAAAAATATAAAAGGTTCAATATAACAAAAATTTCCCATCTAGTGGCGTGTAAAGCAAACCTATGATCCCTTGGGCTTATCTCTCGCGGTGATGCTTTCAGAAATGATTTATGTGTATATATGATCGTGCCACGTCTTACCGATAGGCGAAATAATAAAATATTGTCCGGGTGGGAGTACACAAGCTTTTTTTTTCTACCCACGTTAAGAGTATCTAATTTCAATAAATATTAATAAAAACACTATATTAAACGTATTTAGCTAAGAGATGTAATTATCCACTTCATTATTTTACTTGTAAATATGAAAATAAAGTGGAACTATTTCCTGACATGACCACATAAGTTATAATGCTAACGGTTTATTATACAGCGTGTCGCGCTCGACCGTGACGCGAATTCGCGTTTCGCTCGGCGTGATGCTGGTGTCAGCATGGAGCGCAAACGTTACAGCGCATATGTTTATGGAATTGTCGCCAAGATGGCACCACATATATGGAAAATCAAAATGACCAACGTTCATAATACATTTCCAAATGTGTTTACAAAACCCAATGTATACAAGCCTGTCCCTGCATAACCTAATAAAATAAATTATATACATCCTATTTAGTAAACTATAAACTAATCTGATGCAACACTAATTGACCAATCGGAATCTAACAATTTTAAGTGATTGAACATTTATTTCTTAAAATATGGTTTGGAATTAAATGCAAATGCTGGTCATTCACACAAATGTCCTGCCATCTGGTGGATTTAATTTTATGAGCGTTCACGTATGCCAACTTCAATTCTAATAAAGAACTTTGAAAATAAATTGAGAGGAAAAGTCATAATTTGTGTACATAGATAAACATATTAAAATTCTTCATCAAAAAGTTTCAAGTGTCGTTGGAAAACGATTAAAATAGTTCGAAATATTAGTAAAGACAGAAAAAGGTACCTAGAGCAACAGCATCATAAGAATGTTGTATGGAAAATTGTAGAATAAATTATTCTTAATTCTTAAATCAACATATGGTTGATGAATATACCAAATTTTAGAATACTTCAGACTTTCGCCTGAGCAGTTTTACCAGGTTTTGAAATTTAATGATTTATTTGTTACAGTAATTGATTTAGGTTGGGTTAGCTTTTATGTTCCTTGCGTTTTAAATGTGATTTGATACGTAAAATAAAGTACATCTTCATATTTGTTACTCTATGAAAAATTCAAAATGTCGGGCGATTACCATGTTAAATCATATTTCCACTACTTCATTTCGTGTTAATCTTACATATTTATACAGCGGTTACATCTCTTAGCAAAACTGATTCATTAACACATTACGATACTTTAAATCACATAAAAAAAAATGGCACAAGTCGCGTAAAAAAACTTGTCTTGTACAACCCCCACCAAAATATTGTCATTATACACAATTATTAGCCTTGGATGAGATATTGCCGCACAACAAAAACTAAAATTATAACACTCTACAAAAAGAAATATCATAACCTAGGTTAGCAACAACAAAACAAAAAAAAATATCCTGAAACAACACCATTTTAATTCATAAACCTTAGGTGCATAAAAAAAAATCAAGTTATAAAATGAATCTACCATATAACATAGAAGAAAAATTAATGTACATATTAATATCTCCCAAAAAAAAATAACACCTAAAAAAATTATCAACAACACCAAAATTGTCGTACTCATTGAAAAAAAAAACTTTAATTATGCCTAGAAAAATAAAACATTTGTTGAGGAAAAAAAAAACATCAATACCTAAAATATAACCTAAAACATATAAAACCCAAATATTAGATCCCAAAAAAAAACATAACCTAAAGCCATAATGTCCCAAAGTTGAATATTTTCTGGTCTCTCTCTGTTTTTAAAAGACGTAGTTTATTCAATGTGACTCTTCTCTTCCCAATTGAAAAAATAAAACATATAACTTTTTACTGTATGTGAATTGAAGTTTAATTTGTGGTCTAAGGTTCGATATTTTTTTTATTCGTGACTATAATAATAACTTATTTTCACGAATATCCCATCGCCAGCCACCAGAATATTACGCGGCGCGTCTGTTAAGCCCCAGCGTAACGATAGCGTTAAGTTCACTATTGTTTAAGTGGTCTTTGGCCCGAGCGGTTGGCCTTGGTTTTTGGAGGAAAGCTCTACAAATAAACAATTTAAAAACACAGTAAAAGAAAAATAACATTATTTATTAAAATAATTACCAAACATAAGGAAAATCAACTCAAAAACTGTTATTAATATCAGCTGAAGTCGCCAAATTGTCCAACGTCAAAGTATTCAAAATTATTAAAATGCTTAAATTCAGAGAGATAGAAACCGATCCTTTGAAAATGTTCAACTTTGTGTAATATTAAATTGAAGTTTATTTGACCATTTGGTCCTTATTTAGTTCTAAGTCTTAAAATGACCCAAAGAAGTGAGAGAATGAAAACACGTCACCCATGTAGACGCCACCGGCCCTGCTGGGCCCTCCTGAGGGGACCGCACTCAGTCCCGCTGCTGTCTTCGTGTCCTTTCTCGACACTTCTTTTTATGCATATCGAAACATAAGATAATACTCTCATACCAGTCCTAGCTATTATCATGTCACAATTACACATCCAAGGGTCAAGATGATGCAACTTGAAGTTGAACAGGAGTCACCATCCCTCTTTGACCCTATGATAACACTGTTTGGTTATCATGAACTGTTTAAAATTTGATTAAAATTTGATTACAAATTTCCTAACTACAAGATTTTCTTACCAAGAATTATTAACTATTTTAATAGAATTATATTCCATCTTTTGTCTTTATTTTTTATGATATCTGAAATTAGGCTTTTGTATTTGTAATAGTATTTAAGTGTGATTATTTATTCCCTATCTTTAGGTATGATTAATTAGTATATTTCTCTCACCTTGCTTGATTTATAGTTTTCTTTAAGTATAATTAATAGTTTTTTTATTATCATTTTCCTTTTGAGTATGACCTATTAAAACATTTATGTTTTCTTAAACATGGAAATGGCATTTTTCAAGAGAACATCTCTCTCATTTTCAACTGACATTATGTCTCCCAGAATTTCATTGGAATCTCCATCTATAATATTGCCATCTGATGTTCATTTGATGAACTTTGATATCAGGTTCCGTTCATCAGGAATTTCAAAATGCATGGATCTAAATTTGTTCTTCTGAATATATATCTTATCCCAAACTGTCAATTCTAAAGGTATTTCCAAATGTTTTAAAAGTTTGGCCTTTTTTTCAATTTTATGACTCTCCAACAAACTATGTGCTGCAATAGCTGATTTTTCAATTTCACCATTTTTAATATTTCTAAAGTGTTCCTTTGTGCGAGTGTCCAAATTTTTTTTTATTGTTTTTCCTGTGCAGTCTCTACAACTAATTTGATAAATTCCAGATTTTTTTACTATCTGGGGTGTTCGATTTCTTATTGGTTATTAATAGATTACCAAGGCTAAATTTATTTATTGGTTAAATTTGAAGAGAAAAATTTTTGCCCAGACCGAGACTCGAACCTGGGACCTTTGGCTTTCCTTACCAATGCTCTACCAACTGAGCTACAGGGGCAAGTTCCAATCTAGATGCAAATTTTTCTCTTATATACATTGTAATTCCCGTGCACCAAATGCTTGAAGCCTTGGCTTCTATCTATGCAAATGGCAGCTTCTTAGTTAAGAAGACATTTATTGGGAATTTAACACTACTTTTAAAATCCAGTAGGTCTTCTATTGAAGTTTTTATTTTTAAGTTAACACTTCTCACTGAAGGATAAATTAATTTTGAAGAGAAAAATTTTCACCCAGACCGAGACTCAAACCCGGGATCTTTGACTTTCCGTACCAATGCTCTACTAATTGAGCTACTGGAGCGAGTTCCAATCTAGATGCAAATTTTTGCCAACTATGAACTTTTTGATTGATTGATTGATTGGGCTACAAATATCAGTACTTATAGACTCTGAAAACTTGTTAATAATAGATTTCATTACTTGTTTGTATTGAACTTACAGGTTTGTATGAAGACATCTTGATGTTTGAGTTGGCCTGAGGTTTAGATGGTGGAGGTTGATGCCACATTAATGATGACTCAGCTTCTTCTTCTAATCTTCGCTTGTGTTTGCGATGTGTTCTGTACACTTCACACAATGCACATAACACAATAAACGCAAACACACTAGACAACACTATGAAGATTACTGAAACAGAACATAAGTAATTAATTTAATATCAAGAAAATGGCAGTCATAAAAATATGTAGAAACCAGAACGATGATTGGAATATTAGGTTACCAGGCATAAATCTACAAAAAGTGGAAAAAAATTACATATTTAAGAACAGTGATAAATGCAAATGGTAAAATACAGACTGAAATCAGTAAAAGAATAGAGAAACATTTAAAATAAAATCAAATGTTTCATACCTCTCCTTATAATAACAAAGAAAACTTATGAACTTCGAAATTCCCGCGAATTCTAACCTGTTCTAGAGGTTTATCGGTCCACCAACAGAGGGAAGAAGAAGAAGTGATTCTTCTGATCGACATAGCACCAGTCGGCAAAATGGTACTGAGGATGGGTTCGCCATGAACCCAAAATCGCGATCTACTTAAAAGATTAATTATGAGGAGAGGTATGAAACATTTGATTTTATCTTAAATTTAACCTCATAGTGATGTATTCCTATAAAAGTTCAAAACATTTAAAAGTCTGTAACTTAACTAAACAATTAATCCAGAATAAAGATATATCCATCAAGAGTAAAATGGTAATGTATAAAAATTATTTCAAGCCAGTTTTAACATATGCATCTGAGACTTGGGCATATACAAAGAAGGAATTGAGCAGAATCCAAGCTACAGAAATGAAATTCTTATGTGGAAAGGTACATAAAACAAGGAGAGATAGAATAAGAAATGACAAAATCAGGGAGATATTAAACGTAGAAAAATTAACAACAGATAGAAAATAATAGACTAAAATGGTTTGGATATTAAAAGAAATGGAAAAGGAAAGACTATAACAAAGACTGTTAAATCTCAAGATACTAGATAAATGACCAAGAGAAAAATGGATTAACCATGTGAAGAAAAGTTTACAGGAAAGAGGGTATGGCTGGGGAAGAACTAAAAAGAAGGAAAGCATGGGAAGAAAGAAATGGTTAGAGGCATATTTAGAATTGACCTTCCTAAAGGAGGACACGATAAGAGGATGATGATGATGATGTAGATAAGCAATTTAAGATAAGGAACGCAGGGTATAAGACCAAAAAAATATGTTATTATTGTTAAAATTTATATGTATATCCAATTTTAAAATTAATTGGGATCACAGAATGCTATAGAATGGCTCTGCACCTTAAATAGGGTTTGAATAAAGCAAGCCTAGTTATTAAGAACTGAATAACCATATTTTCGAAATATAGCTTTTATAGATTTTGTAAAATTACAAGAAAATTAACATATTGGTGACGGGCCACAGAGATCTCCATGTTTAAATGGCCAGCACTAGACGACCGGTCACGGAGATTTCCATGTTTACGTTTTCTATGGCTTCTCTGCCTCTTCGCTTTTGAATGAGGCATTCAATTTTGTTTCTTCTCATTGTGAAATAAATTTTAGTTGTATTTGTACCCCTCTCTTCTCTTTTATGAAATTGCCAACTTTACAGAATTGTTTACAATTTTATGACAGACGGCTGGTGAAATATGGAATTTTAGTGCGGGTAGTTAGGCGATTACGGGATACGTATGTAACCTGTAAATACTCGTATATTTTGCAGAGCAGAAAAATTAAAAGAAACTCTATTTTGCGTTCATGCCCATCAGGATAATTATTATAATAGTGTGGCTATAGCTGAAAATTTGCTCGAAAGAAAGACGAGAGCTTCTGAAGCAATAAAGATTAACAGAGAGCTTCCAAAATCATTTGTGGAAGCAGGAAATAAACTCAAACCAGGAGAAAGATTTTTGTAGTAAGGGGGACCTTTTGCTACAAACATGGAAAGATAAAAGAGACGTAATAATGGTTAGCACATTGCATCGGGCAACACGAGAGTGGGAGGAGTAAAGTTGTAAAAATGCCCTATTGAATACTTCAATATAACAAGTATGTAAGGGTGTAGACAGGGCTGACTAATACCTATCATATTACTCCATCCTTAGAAAAATAGTGAAATGGTGCTAGAAAGTTGTATTGTGGCTTCTGAATTGTACACTCTTTAATGCTTTCAGGGTCTATAAATTTCAAAATCCCAACAGCAAAATGTCAAACAGAAGTTTTTTGCTTGAAACAGCCTCTTGTTTGGCTGTCGTGAAATTAGGAACAGATGACAGAGAAGACGAGGAAAGACAGAGAGAAAAGAAACCACTTCTAGGAGACCACCTCACGACCCACCAGGGAGGCTAAGACATTAAGAAAAATAAATTAACACCAACTGTGATTGGAAAGAAAAAAATACCCTCAAAACTTTTCCGCGATTTTAGTGAACACAAGAAAAGAAACTCGCTACGTATGCTCTTTTGCACTTTGCCTTTACATAAAGGGAAATGTTTCCAACGCTATCAAACCCTCAATTTCTACTAGAAAGTCTGGTGAGAACACTAATAAAGATTTACTTATGCATTATTGTTATTGATTGCAAATATATTGATGTAAAAGCCACACTGTGCTAGCGCGGTTTAAAATTTAAAAGTTCACCCTACTAACAGAAATGTCCGGTCCAGCAGCGGTGGGTGCAACGCAGAGCTGTCGGTCACCAATGTGTTAAGAACAATAATTGTACCTGTCTGCAAGTTCAAGAGACAATTGATAGTAAGTCATTAGCTGATAACACATGTAAATTCTGGTGACTACTTTAGTTTTTTTTATTCTTAAGAATGAGTTGGAGAAAATGCTTTTTATATGCTACTAGCTAGCCCGGCGAACGTCGTATCGCCTTTAAATATTTTTAAGTTAATTTTTCTGATGTTTTAATAGTTATCTGCTATTCAGGGCGGAAACAAATCCAACAAATCAAAGATCATAAAAATTGGTCCAGCCATTCTTGAGTTATAAATAGTGTAACTAATCCGACTTTGTTATATATATATATATATATATATATATATATATATGGAAGTGAAATTTGGATTTTAAATAAAAGAAACTCTCATAAACTTCAAGTAAGCCAAATGCGCTTCTTACGATCATTATTAGGAGTTAATAGACTGGATCACCAAAGGAACACTACTATCAGAGGAAAACTTGGAGTAACAAGTTTAAATGAAGATATACAAAGATACCAACAAGAATGGAAAAATCATCAGAGAAGAATGGCAAGAAATAGTCTTCCAAAATTGGCATTCCAATATACCCCAACTGGACATAGGGACCAAGGAAGACCAAAACATCGGTGGAAAGATCAAGACCATCTTCGCTAGGTTTACCGTACAGGCCACATGGCCTAAAACGAATTTGTTCATGACGATGATGATGAATATATATATATATATATATATGAATAAGAAAGTTTTCTTGGGTTTTCCGCGTCTTGGATTCAAGTTCGGCCCCTGGCCACTGACTCCGACGTTTCGGCATGATCCCACATGCCATTATCAAGGAATGATAAGTTCGAGTCACAGGTTTAGGTCTTATATAATTAAACAAATAGAGTTTTCGCTGTAGTCCGTTTCCGAAGACGTACACCCATCCAAGGTTGTTCTTATGTAGTTAAACATTTTCAGTTTTCAGTGCGGTCCGTTTCCGAAGCCGTACACCCATACAAAGTTCAGTTCTTATGTGGTTAACCACCTTCAGTTTTCAGTGTGGTCCAACCTGACGATCTTCTAGTAAGCTTTGACGTTGTTTCTCTATTCACTCAAGTACCTGTCAACGAAGCTATAGAATTCATCAAATCAGAGATCAAGCCACCAGACTACATCATTGAGTTGACTCATCATTGTTTAAATAACACCTACTTCAGGTACAAAGGCCAGATGTATAAACAAGTACAAGGAGCACCAATGGGATCGCCTCTTTCGCCTGTTATCTCTAATTTATTTATGACTTGTTTAGAAAGAAAGGCCATTGAATCTTCAACACTTAAGCCAAAACTATGGTTAAGATACGTTGATGATACTTTTGTAATCTGGCCTCACGGTAGATCAGCTCTCAACGAAATCCTGATGCACTTAAACAGCCAACATGATCAGATCAAATTCACTATGGAAGTTGAACAAGAACAGCGACTACCATTTCTAGATGTACTTGTGATAAGAAGACCTGATGGAAGATTAGCACACACAGTATACCGGAAATCTACTCATACTGATAGATATTTGAACGCCGCATCACACACCATCACCCGGCACAAATAAATTCAGTAATCAACACTCTCGTCATCCGATCACTGCGACTTACAGACCAAGATCATCTTCATGAAGAAGAAAAACAACTGAAACGGGCACTTCTAGCAAATGGTTATCCCGAACATGCAGTGAAAAGAGTGTTTAAACGAGCAGGAAACATACCAAGCACATCGGAGAAGAAAGAGCAGACTAGGCACTGCCTTCTTACCATATGTGCAAGGCACTACGGATAAAATAAGCCGAGTACTACAAAAACATCAAATTAAAACTATATTTCACTCGGAAAAGGAAAACACCATCTCCAATTTACTTAGGTGTGCTAAAGATAATATACCTCTAGAATCACAAGGCATCTACGAGATCCCTTGCACCTCTTGCGAACAAACGTATGTAGGACGTACCAACAGACGAATTTCCTGCCGAATTCAAGAACATAAGGCTGCAATAAATCGTCAAGAACCTACATCAACTCTCGTGCAACACATGAAACAGAGGGGTCACAAGATCGACCTCACCAGATCTAGAACGTTGGCTAAAATAGATCATGAAAAATCTAGGATCTACAGAGAAGCAATAGAGATTGAAAAAAGGCCACATACTATGAACACCCGAGATGATGCCCAAAGATTACCATCTACATGGAAAACTGCTCTCGCTGCTCACCATGTCATCCCTAGAACAGCGAAGAAGATACGAAGAAAACAACGGTTGGGCAACATCGAGCGTGGTCGACGCTTGGATGGGTGTACGGCTTCCGAAACGGACCACACTGAAAACTGAAGGTGGTTAACCACATAAGAACTGAACTTTGTATGGGTGTACGGCTTCGGAAACGGACCGCACTGAAAACTGAAAATGTTTAACTACATAAGAACAACCTTGGATGGGTGTACGTCTTCGGAAACGGACTACAGCGAAAACTCTATTTGTTTAATTATATAAGACCTAAACCTGTGACTCGAACTTATCATTCCTTGATAATGGCATGTGGGATCATGCCGAAACGTCGGAGTCAGTGGCCAGGGGCCGAACTTGAATCCAAGACGCGGAAAACCCAAGAAAACTTTCTTATTCATACTTATATCCGCGAAAATCTGCAATATAACATATATATATATATATATATATATATATATATATATATATATATATATAGAAGTCCCGGCCATGCATTGCTGTGGCTAAAGTATACGTTAAATTATGTTGTAGTAAACTAAGTGAGAAATCTAAATCAGAAAGTTTTTGTTTTACACAATTTTTTAATTCTGGTACGTTAACTACACCCGGTATAAATATGGGTGGTGGTTTATGTGGAAGTGGTTTTGTTGGTTGAAATGAATTTATGTTGTCTGCATTCTCTGTATCATCCATAAGTGTATCATAAGGATTATATACATTTATTGATGGAATATTTTGAGGAAGCTTGCTGATTTCATTATACTTTCGTTTTTTTCTACGAACTTGTTGGCAGTTTGCATTATTATCATCATCATCATCATCATCATCATCATCAAGAAGTCTCTGTATAGTAATATCATCTTGTGATATATTATAGTCATCTTGTTTTTCATTTAATTGAGGCATGGAGATTGTTTCTGTAATATTAGGCATATTATTATAACTAACAGACTTACTTACAATTCTGTTATTCCGTTCCTTAGGACCTTCATATGTTTTTAAATTGACATTCTTCTTAAATGTAAGATTTATGTCACATAGGCCTATACCAATTTGCGGAAATTCACTTGATATCTTATCATTCATGGTCTCTAGAACTAATTCGCCATATTGTTCAATGTCCCTTCTCGGTCCAGTTAAATTTAAATTAAGTTGCTGTCTTTCAGCCAGATTACTTAAAACTAATACTTACACACGAAATTAATATTATTATCAATATATTGAAAATAAAATAAACACAAACACACTTAAATTATGAAATAATATTTGTAATTCAATTGAAATTCGCGGTTGCAACAAAAAGCACAGCCACCTGGTTAAATAATAAACCAATTACCTTACACCATCATCTGTTAGAATCGTATGGAACTCACAGATAATTATAACTCTTTGTTAAATAATAAACAAATAATTTGCAATAAAAAAATAATGTGATTATAAATTTAGTTATAAACAACCGTAGGTCTCAAGTTGAATCAAACAGCACACAGTGTGCAAAATTTTATTAAAATCGGTACAGTAGTTTAGGATTCCATTGCAGACAAACAACGTGACACATAATTTTTATATATTAAGATTTTAGTACTTATTGATGCTATATACCAGAACCAGCTTTACCATTTCTCATCTTTTTCTTACCTTTAGTGGATTTATCTTCTTCTGCAGATGCATCAGACCAGAAGGACTCATATGGTATCTTATCTGGAGGATCCAAAACCCAGGCTTTGTCAGTACCCTATATAAAAAAATAAAAAATATATAACAAAATATTTGGGAACAAGTCATAAAAAATTAACATGTACAATAATTGTCCAAAGGGAATTTTCTTTCTTTAAATTAATATTACAATGTTTATATCCTTGTTATTATAATTTACATAATAAATTTGGTATACTTGATTTTGTTTTTAATAAGCTTTGATGTTTAACATGTTCCAGTCCTGGACAAAATTACTTTTTGAAAAAAAAAATCTGAACCGGGAATCAAATCTCACATCTCTGACTCTGTATGTCAGTGTGCAGTCCATTACACCATTTGAGACATGATACAAACATTAACATTTACTGAATGAATTATTCATTTTATTTTTTTTTATATCTTACCTCATAGTTTATGTTTTCTTAAACACAGGAACTGCAGTTTTCAAGAGGAAACATCCCTTCCATTTTCAACTAACATTATGATGTATTTAAATTTAATGAACTTCCAGACACAATTTTGTTTGAGATTATGTTACCAAATAGTTGTAATAAACTTCCCAAAGACCTGAGTCATCTTATTTATTCACAGTTAAATATGGGAAATAACATTATGAGGTTCGTTCACCACTGTGGTCTCGAGATAGCAGGCTGTCTTGCCAAGCAGCAGGCCTGGGTTCGATCCCTGGTCGGGACAAGTCTCCTGGGTGAGGTTTTTTTTTGGGTTTTTTCTCACTTGTAAGACAAATGTCAGGAAACTTTAAGGCCCAAATGGTCCCCGAACATCATATGGTCATCACAATCATCATCATTCATATTCTTCTTAGATTAAGCTTAGGATTAAGGACTCTCCTGGTGCATCACTATCATCACCATCATATCATCGGGGCAACGTAACCCTGCCTTCCAGGTGCCCCAACCACAGGGGCAACGTAACCCTGCCTTCCAGGCATCCTTGGCCAATGCCAGGAGAAAACACCAGAAATGTCCAAAAAGGACAAACTGGGGCATCGAAAAAAAAACATTATGAGGTTCTTAATTCATGAATGAATGAGTCATTTTTTGCATATCTAAAAAAAAAAAAGACTCTTTCATTCATGAATTAAGAACCTCATAATCTTATTTCCCATATTTAACTATGAATTAACATTTCTTCCCACATACACAATTCTCTTACATCCGAAGTTCTAGCTATCTGCCTTTGGGCATAGGAAAATTGTATAGTAGAAAGAATTTTATTGCATTCATGTATATTTTTACATTAGCTAATGCTATTCAACTATAAGAAAATATTAAACGCTGTCTAGTGTTCCATGGTAATCTTGGATATTCTTGTGATGAAAACATTTGACATATCACTGACCCCTCACTTCAGAAGGACTTAAGTTGCAAGTTATATTTACTATAGTATAGGAATGTGTCTTGCCTTTCATTCTCTTTGTTATCTTCTGGGCATTTATTCATTCTGAGTGCATGAAAATAAACATAAATTTTAAACATTTTATTTTCTGAAAAAGAACATAACTAACTCACTGGCCTATCGAACCTGAGGTTCATGGTCACACACATAAGCCCTCCATACATTCCTATCTTGAGCTAATGTTTTCAAATCATTCCCAGTATAATCTACTTCCCTCAAATCATGGATAATGTTATTCCCCACCTCATTCTTGGTCTACCAACTGGGCTTTTTCCTTCTGGTTTTCCTACAAGAAGCTTCCATGCACCTCTTTCATTCCCCATTCATGCCACATGTCCTGCCCATCACAGTCTATGAGACTTAACTGTTCTTATTATTTCTCGCTTACTATACATACCATGTAGCTCATTATTATGTAGTTTTCTCCATTCACCTGTCTGTTCATCTCTTTTTTGGCCTAAAAATGTTCCTATGAACTTTATTCTCAAATACTTGTAATCTTATTAAGTTATGTAGATAGGAAATAACACTATGAGGTTTTTTAATATTGTTTATTTTTTATTTCACTCTAGGAGTTATGAAGTAACAGGTGAGTGAAATAAAAAATAAACTTGTAGTCTTCTTTCCTCCCTTAAAGTAAGAGTCCATGTATCACATCCATATAATGTAACTAATGTAACTGGGAGAATAATAGTTTTATATATTTTCAGTTTATCATTTTTTGAAAGGAGTTGGGATGCCAAGAGTCCCTGTAATGCATAATAGCATGCATTTCCAGAATTAAGCCAATGTATCATTTTTTTGTGTATCTCATTTCTACTTGTAATTATTGTTCCTAGATATTTGAATTCAGCCACTTCTTCAAAATTTCCCTCATTTGTCATTAGTTGTCCATTTCCATTATATAACGCATTTCTATGTTTACTTCCAGTCCCAATTTCTTAGTGTTACTCAACAGAGTGGAAAAAGAACATGGTGCATTTAAAGTCAAAATAAAGGTTTTTTTTTATTATTGTGAATACAAGGAGAAATGTCAATGAAAGAACTATCAGAGTTTTAAACAGGGTCTTCTGGAATAGATTTTAAATATAGTTGCATGACTTACCAGACTTATATTGAGGGAAGGTCCAGGCTTGGGTTTGTGGCTCACATCGAAGAAGGCACATTGTGCACTCCTGACTCCAGCTGGATTTGTGACATTCACCTTCTCACTTCCCATCTTGGTGAACATCATGTATTCTTCTAGAGGCTTCATCACATAACACTTCAACATAGATATCTGTAAAGAAAAATCACAATGAACTTAACGTGATGATAATATTAACATTTTCAATCTCGGAGATAGGAAGGATTATGATGTAGATTAATGTATAATATATATGTGCATGTGTCTTGTTTTTTGGGTAAATGTATATAATTAATAAATGTATATTAACTGAAAGTAGACCACATTAATTTAATTTACTCATAGGTAGAGATCCATGAAATTCGCGAGTCGCGATAACCGAAATGCTCTTATTTTATATTTTCTTGTACCATTTCTTAACTCCACTTCCCATAACCCCAAAAAAAAAGCATTTATGAATCACAAAATCCTATGATGATGCGAAATAACACCAAAATTTAAAATTTTCAACGGATTACAGAGATTTTTTTGTTCTATTCGTGAAATTTTCTTAATGCATTTTTAAACACTGTTTTTGGATTCCATCATCTTTTTAACTGCCATATCTGCTTCCTCCATGCACTCTTGCAAAGGGAAATGGTTGCAACACAGTTCACAACATAGAGGTAATATTTTCTGTCCTTCTCATGCTCAAATATGGTCTCTCCATAGATTTTAAGTTCTATGGCCAATATGAATTCCAAGAAATACAAATTATATTAACGTGTAAGATAAGAATTTATCAGTTGTACAAGCTAAAAGTTGACCTTAAACTACTGGATATATCATTCTCATTGGGTTTAATATACTAAACTAGGATTAAAAAGACTCAAATTTACATTTTTTTATAATAACACCGCAAAATTCCCCATAACATTGAAATCTTGAAATTTTAAAACAAATTTTCCCTAAAAATTAAACTATTTTCACGGGTCTCTACTCATAGGGTGTTATTCATGTCACCAGTCTTCATTTACACCTCGAGTATCAGCAGAACTAGAAACAGTGCATAATGAGAATGAAATCGTCCTTAAGGCATTACTAAAATTTTGGCCAAATGGAAAGCGTTCATGGGTCACATCATGGGAAGATGGAATAGAAACACCTTTCTCAAGCCATAACATTTCTTCTAGGATTAACATCTGACAATATGATGATGATGTGAAAAATCCAAAATTGTATAATGAAAATACCGTTTCAGTAATTTGGCCTTAATTATATTTGAGTTCTATATTTTGACTTATCTCATATTATATTTGTGAGAAGTGTTAAATTAATAATAAAAATCGTCAATTATCTCATATTTCCTGATTTTTTTGCAGACTAGTTTCCCCACTAACTGCATAACTGCACAATATTCTCGATGTTTTACAACTGTTGCCTTGTGGTTGCCCTTCCTAAAAGTTGATTTCTGCTCCCTCTGTTGGCTGACTGATGAACTTCCAAATCAATTTTTTTTTCTCTTTCAACGGGAATTTCAAAACTCATGGTTTTCTTTTTATTCTTGCAGATGTAAATTTTCTCCCAGATTGTGAGTTCCTTGGATTTTTCTAACTGTTTTAGTAATTTTGCCTTAGTTTCAATTCTGTATTTTTCTGACCATGTATGTGCAGCGATTGCACGGTTTTCTATTTCTACATTTTTTAACATTCCTAAGATGTTCTTTCAATCTTGTATTCAAGTTCCTTTCTGTTTTTCCTATGTATATTTTTTCACAATCTTTACAATTTGACCATGTATGTGCAGCTATTGCAGATTTTTCTATTTCCCCATTTTTAACATTTCTAAGGTGTTCTTTCAATCTTGTATTCAAGTTCCATTTTGTTTTTCCTATGTATATTTTTCAAAATCCTTACAATCAATTTGATAAATTTACTGAAACAGATAAATGAAAGGAATTCACAATTTGGGAGAAAATTTACATCCACAAGAATAAGGAGAAAACTAAATTCTCGGGGAAAAAGAAAAAAAAAATTATTTGGAAGTTCATAGGTCAGTCAACAGAGAGTAGCGAAAATCAACCTACAGGATTGACAACTATAAATTCAACAATTATGAAGCATTGACAATATCACACAGATTGAAGAAACCATGGTCTGCAAGAAAATTAAAAAAATATGAGATGAGTCTAAATCCCTAACTCGTAATAATTAAAAGAAACCTCATAATGTTACTTCCTTCAAATCATCATCATCCTCTTATTGTGTCCTCCTTTCGGAAGGTCGATTCCAAATATGCCTCCAATCATCTCTATCTTCCCATGCTTTCCTTCTTTTTAGTTCTTCGCAGTCATATGTCCTCTTTCATGTAAATTTTTCTTCACTTGGTTAATCCATCTTTCTCGTGATCGTTTTCCTTGTATCTTGAGATTTAACAGTCTTTGTGGTAGTCTTTCCTTTTCCATTGTTTTTAAATGTCCAAGCCACTTTAGTCTATTTTTTCTATGTCTGTTGTTAATTTTTCTACATTTAATATCTCCGTGATTTTGTTATTCCTTATTGTATCTCTTCTTGTTTTATGTACAATTCCTTGTCAGTTAGTCTCTTGTCCCAGAAAGAGACAGTTGAGTGCATGCACTGCAAGCAGAACTATGGTCTTTGTTGTGACGGTGATTTGAATGCGCATGTCGGAACTCAAGATGTCACAGTTAGAGCAACATCAAGTTCTGTCAGAAATTAGGCAAGACCATTGCCGAAACGTTTCAAATGATGCCACAAGTTTACGGAGAGTATGAATTGAGTCACAGTGTTGTGTTTAGATGGCACTGACTTTTTTTGCAAGGAAAAGACAGTTTGGAAGATGATGTGTATACTGTTCGGCCACAAATAATTCAAACTAAACGCAAGGTCGAAGAAGTTGTAACGTTGGTGTGTGGTAACAGCTCCCAATCAGTAGATGATCTGGTAGAGTGGAGGGGTCAGCCATGATATTTGCTACACAATTCTGTCTCATGACCTGAACATGTCTCGTGTTACCCAGCACAGTGTGCCACGAATCCTGTCATAAGACCAACATGATGACAGCATGACAATTTGGTGACTTCATCAGTAGTGCTGATGATGATCCGACGTTTCTCAACCGGATAAGAACTGGAGACGAAACATGGTGTTTCCTTTACGATTTGCAACTGAAACGACAATCTGCCATCTGGAAAATGCCATTATCACCACGACAGAAAAAACCACGACAAGACAGATCAAAAGGCAAGGTGATGCTTGAACTGTTTTTTTATTCAAATGGTTCACATGAAATTCATATCAGAAGGTGCAACTGTAAACAAAACCAGCTAGAAAGAGATCCTTGGCCATTTACACGATTCAATTCATCGTAAGCAACCTCAGCTTTGGCGTTCAAAGAATTAGATGTTGCTACATGACAGTGCCCCCATACATCATTCTGTCCTTGTCCAAGAGGAACTTGCAAGGCAACAGGTGACAGTTTTGCCATACCCTCCGTACTCACCTGATCTCGCACCATGCATTTTTTCTCTTTCCTTGCATGAAAGCAATCTTACATGGGCGTATATTTCATTCTTCCGAAGAGGTCATGACTGTCACAAGAGAAGCCATACGGGACCTTCCTGCCAACATCTTTCAGCGGTGCTTCCAGCAGATATACCAACGTTGGCAAATGTGCATAATGGCCAACAGCGACTATTTTGAGGGAGGATGTTGTTCTGTGTAAGTGTATGCCAAGTTATTGGCATCTTGTGAGACATCCTTATTCTTGCGGGTGCCTACCCTCCAGGCCTAAAGTCTCAGAACTTAATGACTGTAGTAGTAGAACTTTTATAAAACAAGCCCCTCTCAATAAATTCATGTTAGAGGCTATCCTAAAATTTATGAACTTACTTGATAAACAGCCTCTGTAATTCTTATATACTGCAAATCGTGGGTCACTAGTATTAAGGCCTCCAACCTGCAGTTCATTAGCACCTTGGTCACCATCAGGAGCGTCAGAACGACTTAGAAAAGATATTGGCATAAGAAGTACAGGGTCTCGATCAATCTGAAAAATACAATATTTTCACATTATGAAACTAATAAAAGAAAATAACTTGACCAGTTTCTTACAATATTGTCTCATGATTAACAGTGTTCAGCTGAAGTTTAGATTACTTTTACCTTCATTTTCCATATTAAATTCTTGTAATACTGTTGCTCTACATATTTTTTCCATCTTTACTAACATTTTGTACTATTTTAAATGTTTTGCAATGATACTGATTATAACATTTATTTTACAATTATTAAATATTTATCTACGTATGCAATGATTTCTTCAGAATAGTTGTGCACATGTGTGAGTGCTTAACCTTTTCACTGCTGAGATATTTCCAGCCTTTAAAACCCTCCTTGCTCAATGCAGGGAGAAATATGGAAAAAGTTTATTTAGGTTCCTAAGAGATGGAAAAAGTTTATTTAGGTTCCTAAGAGATGGCAGTATATGCCTGCTTAGTTTGAAAGCAATGCAATATGTATTATATAACTAGCAGGCGTTTGAAGTTGAGAATGGATATACACACCCATAGCACGGCAAGCATTTTCTTTGTCAACGCATATACCCGTTCGTAGCAGTGTAAAGGTTAAAGAAACTTCCACTAGATGACAGAGATATCTGTGAAATCTGAATGACCAACATTTGAAAATATATTTAAAAAAACTGATGTTCACTCGCTTCATTTTGTTAGGTTCTGATGGGACAAGTTAGTGTATATCAGATCAGTTTACACTTCATGAAATAATATGCATGTAATTTATTTTGTTAGGTTACGAAGGGGGAAATTGGTGTACATCCATTTCTTATAGTTTGGGAATTTATTGTGAAGGTTGGTCATACCAATTTCACACATATATCTGCCATCTAGTGGAAGTTTCTTTAAGCATTCGCACATGCACACTATGATTCTGTATTGGTAAAGGTAAACTTAATTTTTTCCCAATGTTCTTTCAAACAAACCTAAATATTTAACTGTTACATCTCAGAGGGAGTAAAATAATTAAATATATATACATTTTAGTTACTTTCCAAACCGCATGCTGTTTAGTTTTGTTTATTATGACTCTATTTATTATATAATCTAGAAGTATAATACAAAGAGTCTAAACACAATATCACTTAAAAATGGTCATGTTTCTCAAATAATATAAACTAAAATATTAAATTTGAGTTGTATTTTGACTCACCTCTTATTTCCTGTTTTTCTTCATGTTAAAGTTAAGTTGATTGTAGAAGTTTTTTCTAAATTTTCCCAAACTGTTTGGCCTAATTTTTTTGTTAATTTTAAATGCAAGAAGTAAAGTTCCATGTCTATTTTACTTATTGTGGTGTAATGTTTTTTTTTTTTCTAATTTCAGAGTTTTATTTTCTAAAATTTTTTGATGGTAGTTGTTATTGTTTTTGACCATTTTCCTGACAAATTTTGGGGTGATTTCCAATTCTAAACATTTGTTATTGAATTTTATATCGGCAGCTCTTTTGTTTCTAAGTTCTTTTAATTTCAATCTTAGTTTCCGAAAAATGTTCGTTAAATTTTTTAATTTTTGAAACCGGCATCTTGTTCAGTTGTTTTACCCACATAAATTAATAAACTAAAATGTATTATAGAATTTAATTAGATATTCATGAGGCAGAAGTTAAATTAAATCTTTATATATATATATATATATATAAATATATAAATCTTTTATAAGTGTGTGTGTCACTGAACTCCTAAATAACTGAACTGATTTTGATTAAATTTTTGTGTGTGTTTGAATGGGACCTTGGATGACTTAGATCCACAATTTGACCCTCTAAAACCATTAGGTATAGGAGTTCAGCTGAAGTGAAAATTAAAAAATCGCTCTAGCGGTCACAATTTTCAAAATTTCATAACAAAACTCAGTATATCCTATTTAAATAAGCCGAGGTGGGTATTATCGAAAAATGAACAAAATCTGACAATTAAAAGTGGAGGTTTACCTGAAATCTGAAATTAAAAACTGCCTAAACGACTAAACCGATTTTGATTAAATTTTTTGTGTGTGTTTGAGTGGGTCCCTGAATTTTATAGATTCACAATTGGACCCTCTAAAACCATTAGGTGTAGGAGTTCACCTGAAGTGAAAATTTAAAAATTGCTCCAGCAGTCACAATTTTCAATTTTTCACAACGAAACTCAGTATATCCCATTAAAATAAACCGAGGTAGGTATTTTCCAAAAAAGAAAGTAATTTGACAATTAGAAGTGGAGGTTTACCTGAAATCCGAAATTAAAAACTGACAAGCAAATACCATGTTTTGGTTCGTCTCTGTGTATGCCATGCAATTTAATTACCTTTAATATTTAATTTATTTAGGCGTAGCAACACATGCCAGGTATTAGCTAGTATCTTATAAATCTGGCTTCAGAATGAATATATAGTCTCTTTTAAATTTCTGAGACAAATATGATTTTCATGTTATTTATAAATGTTGTATGATATAGTCTACATATCTAACTAAATGGTAGTTACCAAAAGCATGGCCTTGTCATTCTCTCTCTGGTAGTACAAAGAATGGCGTGCTCCATTCAAGAAATTACGATCTGAAACTCTGGCACCAGTAGCTGACACATCACCATCTTCTTCAAATATCAATTCTCCTTCACTTGTCAAAGCTACCAGCAAGTAGTAGCTCTGTCTGGAACATATCACATGAAAAATATAACCCTCAAGTTCTTTATATTTGAAGAGAAAAATTATTTGCTTAGACTGGGGTTTGAACCCAGGATCTTTGGCTTTCTATATCAATGTTCTACCAACTGAGCTACCTGAGCACTCCAATCTAATGCAAATTTTTCTCTTATACATTGTTAATTCCCAATGGCGGAAGGATATTGCTTTTACAACGTACATCGGTGTCTGTAACCAATGAAAAGGGCCCAGGTCACATGGTTATATTTAAATTAATATTGGGAAGTAAACATTATGAGGTTATATCATTAATAGTGAGTTGAGAACATATTTTTATCGACTCACCTCATATATTTTCAAATTTCTTTGATACCGACGGTTTCAGACAATATCATGTCGCTCTTCAGTCATGGCTTCCACTGATGAAATTCTGTGATTGTTGATTTCTTTAATGACATCACCTCTTGTGCTGCCATCTTTCGTTGGGATTATAAACTTTGTAATTAAATTTTTATCCACCGGAATATCGAAATTCATAGATCAATATTCCGGTGGATAAAAATTTAATTTCAAAGTTTATAATCCCAACGAAAGATGGCAGCACAAGAGGTGATGTCATTAGAGAAATCAACAATCACAGGATTTCATCAGTGGAAGCCATGACTGAAGAGAGGCATGATATTGTCTGAAACCGTCGATATCAAAGAAATTTGAAAATATATGAGGTGAGTCGATAAAAATATGTTCTCCACTCACTATTAAGGTCACATGGTTTTGTTTTGACAAGGATCACTTTAAGAGCAGACAGGGTATAGTTATGCTTATTTTAAAAATACAATAGGAAGTTATGCTTATTTTCCTAAAGATGTCATGAGTGGTATGCAGTCAACATATCGACCAAAGAGACATCTAGTAGGCAACTAAGGTATTATTAGGATGAAAAAGGTCAGTAAATTTTGCTTAGAGGCCTCTTTATTCAAACTTAAGGATCTTTTCCAAGCCTGAAAATCTTCACAATTGGGACCTGCGGCTTAAAGTCCCTCCTGGAGAACTTGCTCCTTAGATTTTTCTATCCTAAAAAAAAAAAATCCACCCACCCTGACTGGGTTTGAACTCACAACCCTTGTGACCAGAGGCAAGAAACATATTCACTAATCCACTGTGGCTGTCACAGGGGACATCTCCTGACATGTAAGGAGGCAGATAGGAGCAAAAAGTAAGAAAATAAATTCAAGATTTTTACTAGGAAGAAGAAAAAAAAAAAAAGGCACAAGCCAATTAACCCATTCCCCTCAAAAGACGAGTTAGGCTCACCGGCAGTTAAATGGCCTTCAACTCAGAAGATGAGTTACACTCGCTTAACTCTGCTGTTATATATTTTGCTATATTTTGTACATCTCTTGGCAGGGTAATATTTTGTTAACATTTATGAATAGTACAGTAATGTGATTTTGCCTTCACCCTTATTGTGATCTCAAGTACCGTTATCTTTTGTTTGTTTTGAATGTCTGAAAATAGACAATATAATATATGATAACTTAAATCCGATTTCTGGGAAAATGCATTGAGCATTTAAACCTGAATTGAATGGGTTAAAACCTTTATCACCATTGAACAATAACACACTCATCCTACAGTCCTCTCTATACATAATAGAAAGCACGTATCACCTGTCAACACAGTCTGCTAAACTGATGCAAAAATTGAACATTGACACATTAATGCCATCTATTCACAGAGTATGAAATCAGAAGCATGAAAAGTGCAGTGGGTAGTATCAGAACACATACATATAATTTGAAGTTACATAGAAACATCAGCCAGAAAGAATAATAAAAACAGAAATATTTATCACTTATTAGCTTCTATATACATAATGCTCACTTGTTTTCTGTCTGAAGCAGTAAAAGGACTGTATTTCTCTGTCGAACATCACTTGTGGAGAAAGCAAGGTGTACTTTGATTTGATTAACTGGTCCTTCTAGGATGTATTTCCTTTGTAACATGGAGTCACCACCAAAATCTGCACCTTTTTCTGTAAACAGAGTTGTAATTAATTCAAAATATGTTTATAATAAAATAAAGTGATCCCACTACAGGCCTCAGGAGGCCCTTGGGGTAGTAGGAGGTAAAGGTTCCAACTTTTTCTGGACAATCAATATTTGATGTCAGCTGGGTTGTCAGCCCTGCATGACAGTCGCCTTTATCCCCAGAACAAGTATCTGGTACTCATTTCCATCATAGGCTGAGTCGACTCCAGGACCATAATGCCGCCAGAAAGTTTGGATCAGTTTAAAAATCCTGATCCCACCGGGACTCGAACCCTCGACCTTCCAGCTTGTAGTGATGTGGCTTAACCACTATGCTATGGCATGTCCCCATTTATAATAAGGTCAATATTTAAACTGAAAGCAATTTAACTTAATTACTTTGAAAAGAATAATTAATGCCTAAATTGAGTTCAAACTCCAATTCAAGTATTAATTTTTCTTTTCAAAATAATGATTGTCCATCATTGCAAATGTTAAAATTTGTATTATACATTGAAATTTAACTTAAGTTCAACTAACAACCTCCAAAGTAATAAATAAAGAATATTTTTTGTCATAGCAGTTACACTCTAGAACTGTTATCTGTTATCATCTGTGAATATAAGATCTATTATTTTATTGTAATTCAGTTAGAAGACACTAAACATGATATGGTACCAAATGTGATGTGGCAGCATTGAAAATTATTATTATCTGGGAACATAAGCAATCAATAATATTATAAAGTTTTCATTTCTAAAATACCTTATTTTTAGGATTGACAATCATTATTTACATAGATTTAAAATTTTTTTAGTAGAACAGGTAGGCCATGGTTGTGGTGGGAGAATAATGAACTAAGATTTGAGGAATGTAAATTATACAGATGATTGGAAAATATTGACTTAGCATAGGAGTGTATGGAGAGCATATGTCCACAAAGGACAACCTCTGGGTTAGATAGTGCCAATGAGTTAGTTAGAAGAAAAGCTATTTCTTTCAATTTCCGATCATATTTAAATTATATAAAATTAATATTTTTCTACTATTTTTTTAAAAATCAACGATAATTTAACTCTTTTCCTGGCAACATCAGTATTTAAATCCAGGGTAGCCTGAGAAGCAATTTACCACTTAAAGAGCTGAAATGTATGCACTGAAATATAAATTTTCTGTGACCATGCTAATGTTAGTTGTAAACTGAAATTAACAGGGGATAATGGCAGAACATTCTATTATATAACAAAAAATTACAGTACCTGAATAAAATTTTTTAGTACTTCTCTTTGGTATGGTAGTTTTGCAAACATGGAGTTTTGTACAGAACTGCACAACAGTTTGAACACGTCACACTTGTTTCTTTTTTCATTTCATCGGATGAACACACTCCACACTTTTGCATTTGAGCATCTTTCTTCTTTTTAATGGGGGCACATGAATAATTTATTATGTTAATATTATTCGTTTTTAAACATATTAATGATGGACAAATTATATTTGAAAAGAAAAATATATGCCTAGATCGAGGTTTGAACCCAGGACCTTTGACTCTCTATGTCAATGCTCTTCCATCTGAGCTACCTAGGCCTCCAATCTAATGCGTATTTTTCTCTTATACATAGTTAATTTGCAAAAATCGTAGCAACAGCTCGTAGCATTTGGGGTTAGGGAATTAACTATGTATAAGAGAAAAATACGCATTTAGATTGGAGGCTTAGGTAGCTCAGATGGAAGAGCATTGACAGAGAGTCAAAGGTCCTGGGTTCAAACCCTGGTCTAGGCGTATATTTTGCTTTTCAAATATAATTTATTATGTCTTTAGACCTTCCTGTATCCAGAGTTGAAGTTCTTCTTTCTCTGGAGGTCTCTTCAATAGTGTTTGTAAGCATGCACTTGGAAGTTGGCGTTTGGCAGTCCCACTCCTAACATGCAGAAGTGAAAACTGGATATTAAATAAATTTAGAAAAAGGAAGATAGAAATTGCAGAAATACATTTCTTAATAAGAATAGCAGGACACACTTTAAGAGATTATATCTGCAATATCGACATTAGAGAACAATTACAAATATATGAATTAGCAAACAAATTGTCAGACAACACATTACAGTGGTTTCAACATATAAATAGAATGGAGTAATCTCGTCTATCAAAACAGGCTTTACACTATATTCCAAGAGGTAAATGTTCCATTGGACATCCCTTGACCAGATGGAGGGACATGCTTTGTCTCAACACAGGCTTATAGCCTGACCTTAAAGTTGAAGAAGAAGATGTATCAAGCAGCTAGTCAGATTTTTGTGAGCCTGAGAGGACCTTATTGCAGACACTATACATAAAGAAAAATCTCTATGGTATTGCCAAGAATTAAACTTAGGATCCTCGGATGTTATTTGGTAATTTAACCAATATATCACAGAAATGATATTTAATATTTTACTCTATTTAACCCTCTGCATGCCACTGGTAAAATCTCTTGTGTCAGAGATTTAAATCGTATCTGCCGATGTAATCGGCTTTGCAAGTAGTTTAAGCATATTGTCTGGCAGGTAATGGACAGGAGAACCAGAGCCAATCTGATTGACTCATGACACCTAAAGGGTTAATATGCATGTAAAGTATCTTCTTATTTTAATATATTCTAAATAACTGTTGTTGTGACATACATCACTTTCCTCTGCTTTCAGCAGTTGTAAGTGGTGATTGTTTTTAGCTCCGATGCTTTGGAATGCCTCAAGGGCCCCTGTTGTTTAGGAACACAAGGAAGTTCCTCGTAAATAGTTTGCTATGATAAGGGAGGTCTTGAAATTCGTTGCTATGTGCCTTCTATTTTTTTGTATAAATAAGGATTCTTGGTGGAGAAGACATTTTGCACATGGTAATTGGAAATTACCTTTAACAATTTTCTGATGGAAGAAGTTGTGGTAGAGGATGTAAAAAATAAATGTTGGTTCATTAATCTTTAAAAGCAAAAATAAATAATGTGAACACATTGCATTTAAAGAAAATGTTTATTTGTATTAATAATTGTGAAGATTGTGTTTTCATGGTAAATGTATCAAACTAAAAGTTTGTTGTAATAGTTTCACTTACCAAATACAACATGATTGACATAAAAATCCAATGCCACCAGAGGACTTTAGAAATCAGATCAAAATTAGGCCGTATCTTTAACAACAGAATTAAAACAAATAACAAACTAAACAAATTAATAAAAAATCAGAATATAGTAAACCATATAAGATCTCTCAAAAATTGGTTGGCTTGGACATTTGATAAGAATGGATGATCAGAGACTCTACAAATGGAAACCTATAGGAGGCAGAGCTGTTGGAAGACCGAAGATCAGATGGGAGGATGACACAATGAACGATCTAAGGAAAATGAAAGTGACTAGTTTGAATATGGCAAGAGACAGATTGGCATGGAGGAGGATTGTTGAGAAGGCCAAAACTTTCACTTTTGAAGTTGTCGTGCCTTAAGATGATGATGTTTAACAACACTTGTATTAGGAAGTTGCTTTCTTGGACAGCACAATCATGAAAATTTCACTCACATAGTATGACAAAAGTTATAAAACAATTAAAAAACCCATACCTTCATCACAAAATTCTCCATAAAATGATGTATGTTCACAATTGCAAGAAACTTCTTGCTTTTGGAAATCTTCAATACATATTCCTTGATTCTTACATGGCTGACTATCACATTTCATTCTGCAGTCTGAAACTAAGCCTGGCATATCTGTGAAGTTTAATAAATTTATTATTTTACTTTCAAAATTATTTCAGTATTATATTCATATATTAATCAAGATTTTGTGAGAATGGAAATATCTTACCTCAAATTTATGTTGGTTCAGTTTGAACATGTTTCTATCCTCTACATCATCGTTAGCTGTTGAGTTTTATGTTGTGGACCCTGGATGTCAATATCAGCTCCCTCCTCTGGCTAGTCAAAGAATTTCATAAAACTCAACAGTCTGGGAAAGCTGACGATGATATAGATGATTATATCAAAACATGTTCAAACAGAACTCAACATTAATTTGAGGTAAGATGTTCACATTCTCACAAAAACTTGATTAAAAGAACCTCAAAATGTTACTTCATAAAATAAACCATTCATATATTAATGTTGGGAATTTTACATTCTGAGGTTTTCTTAATAAAAATCAATTGAATCGTGAATTCTTCTTACCTCATACATCTATGTAATTTAACACAGAACTGCGGTATCAAGAGTCATCACTCCCTCCTCAGCTGTTGTCACGACTGTCGATTCTTCATCATGCTGGCTATTTGCCAACCTGCCATCTAGTGTTGATTTGATGAACTTTGTATTCAAATTTTGTTCATCTGGAAACTCGAAATTCATGGAACTAAGATGGTTTTTCTGAATGTATATCTTTTCTCAAACTGTTAATTCCAAAGGTTTAGATAGATGTTTCAAAAGTTTAGCTTCTTTTTCAATTCTATGATTCTCTAATAAACTATGTGCTGCTATTGCTGATTTTTCAATGTCATCATTTTTTATATTTCTACATTTTAGTAGCACATAATTTATTAGAGAATACAGAACTAAAAAAGAAGCTAAACTTTTGAAACATCTATCTAAACCTTTGGAATTAACAGTTTGGGAAAAGATATACATTCAGAAAAACCATCTTAGATCCATGAATTTCGAGTTTCTGGTCGAACAAAATTTGATTACAAAGTTCTTCAAATCAACACTAGATGACAGTTTAGAAAATGGCCAGCATGATGAAGAATAGACAGTCATGACAACAGCTGAGGATGGGAGTGAGGACTCTCGATACACAGTTCTGTGCTAAATAACATAGATGTATGAGGTAAGAAGAATTCGCGATTCAATTGATTTTTATCAGTAATATATATATATGTATGAGAAGTTTAATTTTTTTGGTAAAATATGCTAAGTGCTTCATGATCTTTCTGTCAAAATAGAAAGGCAATTTGTGTTATAATTATTTTTATTTATATTCAGGCACTCACAGTGTAATAAGGCAATGTTACATGAGATAACAAAGAGGATGAAAGAACAAGCCCTCAATGCTCTATTTGTTATGAATGTTAAAAAAGAACAATAAATATTAACTATTTATAATGTTATAAAATATAAAAAAGCATATTTTAAATATTAATAAAACTCAATACTCTTTCATAATTCATAAATTAATTATGGGAAATAACATGGATGTTTTCAAGTTAATAATTAATAAAAAAACTGAGATGTATCTCACTTCATATTTTGTGTTCCATGCTTGAAGAACACAAAATATGAGGTGAGATATGACTCATTTTTTATTAATTAGAAAACTGTTTAATGATTTTAAAATGTAATGTTTTTGGAGTTAATAATTCTGATATAATTCTAAGCTGATAAATTTACCATGAGTAAAAAATAGAGTATCTATTGACGTTTTTAATATTAATTTAACACTTCTCACTGAAGGATAAATTATATTTGAAGAGAAAAATTTTTACCTAGACCGAGACTCGAACCCGGGACCCTTGGCTTTCTGGGCCAAGTGCTCTCCAACTGAGCTACCGAGTCGAGTTGCAATATAGATGCAAATTTTTCTCTTATGTATGTTGTAATTCCCTCGTGCCAAATGCTTGAAATACTTTGCTTCTATCTTTGCAAATGGTGGCTTCTTAGTTAAGAAGACATTTATTGGGAATTTAACACTACTTTATAAAGCCAGTAGGGCTTCTATTGACGTTTTTATTATTAATGTAACACTTCTCACTGAAGGATAAATTATATTTGAAGAGAAAAATGACCACAAGACCATGAGGCTGATCATAAAAACGTGATCTATATTCTAAATTTTAAAAACTTACCTTTGTCAGTATTATTGACTTGTCCAATAAGGTCAAACAGATGATCTCCTATTTTTAAACCACGTATGCAACCAACATAACCTTCCAGTGTTAAATTTGAATTAACATCTATCAAATTGTATGGATCGTAGCCTCCAAGATTTAGCTGGAAATATTCAGTTGGAGGTGCTGGTGGTCTCTGTGGAGCTAATATCTCTAAAATTCAAGATAAAAATAGAATGATTATTCTTGAGAATAATAATTTTAAGATGATAATCCTAATATCTACATTACTACCAACTTTGTTACCATATTTACTCAAATACTGACCCCCTTGCATAATTTCCTCCCTATGTTTTTCACACACACACACACATATATATATATATATATATATATATTTTAAAATCCATCTCTGATAAAATGTGCATTAGCTAGGCCACAAATTTACAGTTATAACTTTGGGCACTCTTATGAAAATTTCAAGTACAGCACAAAGGAAGTAATGAAAACCCAAGGTCGAATCCATCCCCTTCTACAAAGACCTAACAGTACCTGCAGTCTTTGTAACCTGCGCATGTTGTCGTCTATCTGAATACAGTTAGGTATTAAGGTAGAATTTTTTATCACTCACCTCATATTGTTCTTCTTATTTGACTATAAACTACTTTCGGAACATAGTTTCTGTTCCATCCTCAGTATCATCATGACCGTTGTTCTGTTGTTGTTCAGAAGACAGAACAAAGGTCGGTGACAATACTGAGGATGGAACAGAAACTATATTACAACCTGGATAGATCAGATTATAAAGGTAGCGAAAAAGGGCATGAAGTCAATATTTTCTATGCATATATTTTCTAAGACTTCTTTGCTCGAGCTGTAAAGGCCGATTAACTGTCAAGGCTGAGAAATGTTTGTAGGAGTTCAAGGTTATCTACTAAATATAGATCGGTATGTCGGTTCCGTTATGAATTCCACACACAAGACCAGCGTAACCACAACTTTTATTTAACATATATATATAACACTGAATGAAATAAACCTTTCAGAAAAATACACGTAATTATAACCTAAACACAAACAACAAAACTTTATTTTATGACGCTAATTTACATGCGCTAATATGCTAAAAATGAGAGAACTCAGAATATTTTAATGTATATTGTCTTATGTAGAACAAGTTAGAAAAGGTTGATATCAAATTACTTCTTTCTTTAAATTCTACGTTATAGTTAAAATCCTAATTTATTCAAACTTAATTTATTCAACCTAAAGATAGTTAAAATCTTAATTTATTTAAACTCAATCAAAGTGAATTATTCAACCTGGAACTTTACTAGAAATTGCATCTATACTTACACACTCCGAGATTCGAAATCATGTCCATCCTAAATCATTCCCAAAGCTGCCTTCTGTCTGATCCTTTCCCAAAAAAAACGCGAGTATATATTCGTTAATTTTGTTCCCCTTCCAGCTAGAATCCGTGGCGGCCATAGTAATATTTCCTAATATTGGGTAATAATTTGGTTTCTGTCAGGGACAGATTATATAAGGTGTTTGTTTCCCTTATATAATGTGTTATTCTTCTTCTTCTTCTTCTTCTTCCTTCCAAGTATTAGGCCAAGGCCTGTTACGATCCTATAGAAAATTTTCCCTCCCCGGGAAATTCTCGTATAAGACTTGAAAGCATAATAATAGTCCCTTCGATTGGTTGCTGGCCAAAGGAAGGCAAGACCAGTGATGGGGCTGCCATCTTATAGCCTCTGGTCAGGCTTTTCTGGAGAAGAAAAGAAAATAAAGGAAAGAAGAAATGGAAGAAAGGAAAGACTCCCTAGCCCTCGGATGCCCTAATAGCCAAAAGGTACAATATTTTGTATTTTCGTAAATGTGTCCTAATAGCTTGAAAAATATGTTTTTCCCAAGACCTGAGCTGTTGGGTTATGACATGCATCTTCCCAGATCTTTTAATATTTTATTAATTTTCCCTCGTTTTTTATTTCTTAAAGCCCTTTCCTAAATTTGATTACGGTCTTATCAGAGTTTTCAACGTTGATTATTTTCCCTCTACCGTCCGGTATAAAACATAAGTATATATTAAAATATATATACAGTCAATATGCCCACCAATAAATGTTTAAAATGGTCAACAAGTTTCTACAGCCAAGCTGTCATTCTCAAGACCAGATATTGACTGAAGACAATATAGATAATAAATAAAGATACAAATTCAGTTAAAAACAAACTACGTCACATGACGCAATCATTCACAAGTGAAAGTAAAACATAATAAAACTAATCCTCTTTTTTATCAATTAGAGAAAAGAGGGGGCTGTACGGAATAGGGCCTTTGTCTTTGTTCATTATTTTATCCTTATTTTTATAAATTTCCAAACTTTCAAGGACGTTAAGGAATTTGAAATCCCTGACCGAACGAACCAGCCTAAGATTACTTTTGTTGATAGCGTGACCGTACTCAGAAATATGCTGGGCAACTCCAGATTTTTCAATTCTGTTGAGTCTGAAATGGGCAATATGTTCATTAAATCTAGTTAAAATGGATCTTCTGGTTTGACTGTGACTTGAAATATGTTGGGCAAACCAGAAGATCCATTTTAACTAGATTTAATGAACATATTGCCCATTTCAGACTCAACAGAATTGAAAAATCTGGAGTTGCCCAGCATATTTCTGAGTACGGTCACGCTATCAACAAAAGTAATCTTAGGCTGGTTCGTTCGGTCAGGGATTTCAAATTCCTTAACGTCCTTGAAAGTTTGGAAATTTATAAAAATAAGGATAAAATAATGAACAAAGACAAAGGCCCTATTCCGTACAGCCCCCTCTTTTCTCTAATTGATAAAAAAGAGGATTAGTTTTATTATGTTTTACTTTCACTTGTGAATGATTGCGTCATGTGACGTAGTTTGTTTTTAACTGAATTTGTATCTTTATTTATTATCTATATTGTCTTCAGTCAATATCTGGTCTTGAGAATGACAGCTTGGCTGTAGAAACTTGTTGACCATTTTAAACATTTATTGGTGAAATGGGCATATTGACTGTATATATATTTTAATATTGTATCACCAAGAAGATCAATTGTGTATTAAATAAGTATATATTGCCTCTGCTTCCATCTTTTTATCCATTTTTTATTATACCTGCAATTAAGCCCTGTTGTATTTATAATAAACTATGTTCCGAAAACTAGTTTATAGTCAAATAAGAAGAACAATATGAGGTGAGTGATAAAAAATTCTACCTTAATGAATATACCTCATAGTGAGAATTCCTAAAATAAGTAACAGTTAGGTATCATTGTGCATTGATAACAGTATTATTCCTTCACAGTGTCAGTGTCGTTAAACTCAAATATGGGAAGAAAGTATAACAGCTGCACTGCAAATTTTAAATTATATGTGATAAATTTTGCCAAGGAAAACAGAGTGAAACATGCGGGAAGAAAGTTTGATGTAGAACCGAGATTAGTGTGGTATTGGAGGTCTCAAAAAGAACTAGAAAAGCAAAATTGACGTGTCATTTGTTTTGTGGCCCAAAGTGTGGCATCCCTTGGCAGGTAATTTTTTAATATTTATGAGTAATTTTTTAATATTTATGTATCTTACGTACAGTTAGAGTCTCTGAAAATAGAGAAACATTCAATACAACTTATTCTTTCAATTTGTCAAAATGTCTTTGAGAGTAAAGTACAATGACCATGTTGGAATTACTGTAGATGTCTAATTGATAGTGTTCTACGTTGTGAAAGCGTATTAATATTTTCATAGTCATCACATAATTTCCACCCTCGAATTTTCATTCCTAATTCTTGTATAAAAAAAAAGGTGAAATTACTCGAGTAAAAATATGGTATATTACGACAGAATTAGTTGAAGATCAGATAAGTTACAAATAGCACACAAAGAAATGTGTACATGGAAATGTATTTGTCAAATATTTCCAGTTACAAACAATGATCATTACAAAATATCTAATGAGAAATCCAGTAAATTCAAAGTAAAGAAAAATACAGTGAGATTAGTTACCATCAGAAAGTTTTAAATGTAAGAATGTTTGCAGAAAAAAAGGTAGCTGACAATGGATCATAAAAAAAACAATGTTTACATACAGTGTTCTTCTTTTAGGTCAAAAAAGCTAAGTTATAAATTCTTTGAGCATATAGTCATTAAAACTTACTTATTTTCCCTTATGCTCTTCAAATGCTGGGCATTCTGTTATGATCCCAGAATTATAGCCATAAAAATAGAAGTCAATAATATTATTTATTTATTCAGCCACTAATTAATATTATGACAAAAAAAATTAATAAATTTAGTTATATGTGCAGCACCATAAAACGAAGTCTCAAAGGAACTAGAAAATAGATGCTTTTAAAATTTTATAAAACAATGGTGGTTCCAACACTGATATATGGATCGGAACACTGGGTCTTAAACAAAAATGTTGTCTATGAATTTGAAATTGATTTAAATGTTTACTCATAATAAGCAATTCTCATTATTTAACCAGTCACTCATTTTATAAGTGATGACTATTAAATCAAAATGCTTCATACCTCACCTCATATCCAGTCTTCAAATTAGACTGCAGTTTCAAAGCCTTGGCAGCTTCTAATATCTTGTCGACTATGTCGATCAGAAGAAGCTGCCAAGGCTTTGAAACTGCAGTATAATTAGAAGACTGGATATGAGTTGTGGTATGAAGCATTTTGATTTAATCTTAAATTAAACCTCATAGTGATTTTTCCTATAAAAGTTCAGTATAAGTTATAAGAGATCTAGATGAAATGTAAGATTTATTTACCTTTTTCTGGATTCACCCAAGGTTTGTTTGAATAGTTAGTCAAGAGAACAACACTTGCTAGAATAGACCTGTTGTGATTGTTTACATGGAGCACTGTTTCTCCCTCATTCCTGATTATGGCTATTTGAATAGACTGACCATCACTTACACCTGTAATTATTTAACACACATTAAACTTCAATCAGAAACTAATGCTGACAAGTTTCAAAATTAAATAACATAGAAAATAATACATTAACCTGCTAGCTCCTACATAAAATAACATATCCACTTTCAAAAACTGGAAAAATCTTTTTTTTTTTTTAACTTTTCACTACTTTTGGACACTTAAAAATGAACCAAATATAACAGTATAGGAGATAAAACAGATGAAAGTAAGTCAAATTCCTCTACTATTTGTAAATTTTAGCAAAATAACACTTAAAGAATGCACAAAGTACAATAAAATATATGAGAATCTGAGTTGAGTAAGCTCCCAAGTAAAAGTCTTTAAAATACAGGGTTATTCAGAAAGAAGGAACAAACTTCAAACATTTATTTTATTTTTTTTCCAAACTACAAAAAATAGAAACAATATTCCAACTTTCCTGGAAGGAGAAAAGTTCAAATTTCACTATTTTATGCATTCAATATGAGCACCATGTGTTACACGACAAATATCAAAACAGTGGCTAACTTCTTGCCACACACGAATCAGCTGGTCTCTAGTTATCGAATTCACAGCTTGAACAATTCGATGTTGCAGATTTTCAAGAGCGTCAGGCATATGGGGAATAAAAACGCAGTCTTTTACGTATTCCCACAGATAAAAATCACACACGGGGTTAGGTCTGGTGACCTCGGAGGCCACAGGCTATGAAGTTGATTTTCTGCTCCTCCTCTTCCAATTCAACGTCCTATTGTGTCACCATTTTGATACAAACAATCAACATGACAAGCCACAGTGCTAATGCGGCCGTGATCGGAGCTTCAAACTTTTCTCTTTCCAGGAACATTGAAATTGTGTTTCTACTTTTTGTAGTTTGGAAGAAATAAATGTTTGAAATCTGTTCCTTCATTCTGAATAGCACTATATATGTAAGCAAAGTTTGAGATCCAATGTGAATGTATTAAAAAACAATGTTTTTCACACCCCATTAATTTTTCACTCAAACCATATTTCTGTATTGTTATGTTTGTAAGTAAATTCTGTGGTGAGAAGCCATAAGCTGATATGTGCATTTTTAAAAATTTTCGGGAGTTTCTGAAGCTTGTCCGTTTATTAAAAGTCAGGTTAATAAATTACAGAACAGGAAGTAACATTATGAGGTTCTTCTTAATAAATAAGTTGTATCTGGAACCATCTTACCTAATAATTTGTTATGTTCTACTCGAACATGTTTCAATATGCCATGCATACCTTCATCATCATTATTATCAGACTGTCTGGACAAGCTGATGATGGTGTGCATGGCATATGTTCAAATAGAACACAACGATTTATGAGGTAAGATAATTCTGGATTCACCTATTTAATAAAAGTCAGGTTGTCATAAACATTTTTTTAATAAAAATTACGATGGGAAGTGACCAGCCTCTTGGGCTAGTGGTCAGCGTTTCTGACTACTGTTCATGAGGTCCGGGTTCGATTCCCACTTAAACCATAGGAATTTTTCCGTAAAAGGAATCATTCCTGTGGTTGCCCATGGTCTGGAATTTAGGTTAAGTTTAGGATCAGAACTCTCCTGGTGCTTCATTATCATTTATCATCCATCATATAATCGGGGTAACGTAACTCTGCCTTCTAGGTGCCCCAACTTCAGAAGTGGGTTACAATTAAGCCAATGCCAGGAGAGAACACCAGAAATGTCAAAATGACAACCTGGGGCATTGAATAATAAAAAAAAAGATGGGAAGTAACATGAGGTAATTTATAATTTATAAATTGAGTCAGATAAATCTTTTTATATCTCATCTCATAAATACCTGTGATTTCACAGCCAAAACTCCAAATTGGAGTCAGAATTTTGGCTGAGGCCTTTGAAACCGGTCCTGTGAAAAACGACAGAGTTTTATGGGGTGAGAAGTAAAAAGATTTCCAAATCTAACCCAATTTATAAATTGTCATAAACATATTATTTAAATTGTACTCACTTATGATTAAAGCTACACATGCCAGTTTTTGATAGAGGGAAGATTCAATATAATAATAGTAGTAGTGGTCCTGGTCACTCCACTGGGAAGCATAGGGTCTTGATAAAAGCTTGCAATGCACTCTGTTGTTTGTCAATGCCTTAATTTCATTCCAACTCATCTCTGCCTGTTCAGCTTCATCCCTGATAGTATTACGCCATGTTGTCCTAGGTCTTCCTCATTGCCTTCCCAATTCTTGGGGGATCCAATCAAATGCCATATTTATGATGTTATCATTCTTTCTCCTCAACACATGCCAACCATTTTCCATTATCTAAATTTGATTTCTTTACAAATTTCATTTTGATTCATTCTTCACTAAAGTTCTTTATTTGTTATAATCTCTGGCCATCATATACTCAAGATATTTCTCAGACAACGATTTACAAAGATTTGCAATTTCTTTCCAATTTGTTTAGTAGCCTTCCAAATTTCACAGCCATATAATAAAACTGATTTCACATTAGAATTAAATAATCTTAGTTTAAGTCTTAAGGAGACAAAGATTTAATATGTCAAAATAAGAAAAAGGCCAAAATGCATATCAGCTTATTCTTTTCATTGCAGAATTTTTCTAAATCATGGCATGAAGTATATGGATAAATCATATTTGAAGAGAAAAATGATACGCTTAGACTGGGGCTTGAACCCAGGGCCTTTAGCTTTCTATGCCAAGACTCTACCAACTGAGCTATCTGAACAAGTTCCAACCTAAATGCAAATTTTTCTCTTATATATGCTTTTAATTCCCGCCATTTGCAAGATAGAAGCAAAGGTTTCATAGCATTTGGTGCACGGGAATTAACAGCGTATATAAGAGAAAAATTTGCATTTAGATTGGAACTTGCTCAGATAGCTCAGTTGGTCTTGAAAGTCAATATGAGCATATGATTTTTCTTTTCAAATATGATTTTATCCATCATTGAGATGTATGAAATTAATAATAAAAACATAGACTCTATATACCTGGATATTCAACAGTGATGTTATGGATTTCATTTTCTATGTTGAATGTAAAGACAACATATTTTCTATCCTGAATATGGAGTTGTATGAAGTTATTAAGGTGATCATTAGCATATAGCACCAATGAGTTGTGATCATAAGTACGCAGATTCACGAGCACGTTTTCAGTCAAGAGGTGTGACAAAACTTGCTTCTCATCTTCTGCTAAATGGGCCAGGTAGTTCTTCTTCAGGAAAGATTCTCGAGTTAAAAATGTAAGGCCTTGAGTATTGATATCTGTAAAAAAAAGTTTACATTATATAAACAAGTAAAACATTTAATTTATTTATACAAATTCAGGGAACTTAACAGAAGTCATTGTCCATAATTATGAGAAAACAACTAACTAATAACAAATTAAAACAATAAAACATGATAGTAAAACAGAAAGTTGGCTCTTGCTTCCCAGTATCTATCCTTCAGAGTGGCAGAGTGAAGTGCTTGACACTGTAGCAGGTGGTTTTTGTCCATGTTTGGTGTTCGTGGAGCACAGAGGGCAATGATGGCTTCTGTAAATTCCAATTCAATGAAGATGAGCTGCAAGTCAATCATGTCCTGTATTTAATTGAAAATATGTTACAGCTTCCTTTCGAGGTGCATCTGGTGTAATGTGGATAGTGTATTTCCATTGTTTTTCTTGAATTTGGATCTGAAGATTGGTTGAGAATGTGTTTTTTACCATTTGTTTGATAAAAATTATTGCTGAGTGATAATGTGGTTTAAATTAGGTTGCTGTAAACACATTAAGTAAAGTAGTCCCACTACAGGCCTCAGGAGGTCCTAGGGGTAGTAGGAGGTTAAGGCTCCCACTTTCTCTGGACAATCAGCACTTGATGTCAGCCCTGCATGACGGCCGCCTTTACCCCCAGAACAAGCGTCTGGTACTCATTTTCGTTAGAGGCTGAGTCGACCCCAGGGCCATAGTGCCACCAGAAGGTTTGGGTCAGTTTAAAAATCCTGACCCCCATTAGGACCTGAACCCTCGACCTTCCGGCTTGTAGCACAGTGCCTTAACCACTACGCTATGGCGTGCCCCCTGTAAACACATTACTCCTCGTTTTGCCAGCATATCGGTTACTTCATTTCCATTGATCCCGCAGTAAGATGGTATCCATTATAATACTACTGTCTTATGTTTTTGATAAAGGTCAGTGAATAGAAGATTTTCCAAATTCCAATTTCCTGATTATAATATGTACAAGTAAATATTATTAATAGAAGTTAATAGTATAGGGTCATGGTTTGAAATTTAAAACAACAAATTCAAACTACCAAGAAAGTTGGCTTACATGATAACATTTTGGATTCATATTCAGAAGGTTCAACAACTTTCCTGACTGATTTTTTTTTCTTCAGATGGACAACTTTTTAAATTTGAATAATTAGGTAAACTTTATAATCTGTCATGTGACTTTTTTTAATTCTTTCATAAACTCCTGTCAAATTTTATTCATATGGTTTAATTTTTCAAATTATTTCCCACCATTTACAATGATTTTTACATTGTTTCTAATGATTATTTCAATATATTTTCCTATGATATTTAACTACATATGTAGCATGAAGACATTGCAGCCATATTGATTTTAATGAATATTCTATGTGACAACAAATATGTGTTCCAGTGCAGCCAACATAGAGTATGTACTAATTAACTGTACACATACAAAAGAATTATACCACACAAATTTAACTGCTTACAGAGGGGTATTATACAAGTAATTTGAAATAGGGAACCAATGGTCTACGAGGGAAAATGGGCTAGTTATAGGGAATCAAAGTAATTGACCATTAATACAGATAAATCAATAGGAGAGCAAAGTAGGAGAGAAAATTATACTAGAATAACTTCAGATCTTGGTAATAATTCCAGGATCCTGATTGCTAATATAATTCATCAACAACGTTTATGAAATATTGGGTTATCAAATTCCTTAAAATGTCGAACTTAGCAGATGATTGCATGCCACTGCACTGGTTAAAGTAACATTGGTACAATGAGAGTCTTAGCTCCGAGTGAAACATGCAGAATCTGTGTAGTTAACATGTGGCTTAATAGTTCTAGCAATGGATTTGAGTTCGAACACTGTTGGTTCAAATCACGGTAGGCCACTTTTTTTTTCTTTCCTTCTTCTTCTTCTTTTTTTATTTCCCTGCGTGTGTACTGTGATACATTGACACTGAAATTTGTTCAGTATAGGCATTCGTAAAATAAGTATTCCCATATTGGTTATTACATTAACATCTAATTAGAAGTTACTTCAGTATCAGTCGCATTACATGAAAGCATCGTGGAACATCTTTACAGTTATACTGAACTTTCAACACTTTTAAAATTCATATTGCACCGTTGAGGTTATGTAAAAATATATAAAAACATAAAATTGGTACCTGGTAGGTCAGTCGTCCTCAACTAAATTATTAAAATTTAATTTTAGGAAGTTATATTTTGAGGTTATTTTAATTATATTATTTTTGGTCTGGAGGTATATTGAGGTAAGATGTCCAGACCAAAAATAATATAATTAAATTATTAAACTTCATTAAGTAGTTTCAAAAACAAATGTTTCATCTTCTGCATTTTAACCAGTTTGAAAGTGACACTTTAACAAAAAATGTATTTATGCATTTTTCGGTTTAATTATTATTTGTTAAATGTTAGCTCACCAATTCTTTCAAGAGAGTATTATTTGTGTAAAAATAAAAATAATCATGAATGTAACTTACTTGTCTCACAGTAAGTGCCTATATGTGCCCAAGGATTCTGACACACACACTGGAATGTGCTCCATAATTCTTTGCATTTTGCTCCATTCTTACATGGATTTGGATCACAGGATGGTTTACAGTCTTTGATTATTTCTGATAAATGAACACTCATGTAAGAGTAGATATCCAACACTTCTCCATTTACAACTAAACCTCGGAAACAACCAATCAATCCCTGACGCACTGAACTCGTTGCTAGGAGGTCTCTGAAATGTATACACAGATTCGGAATAATTAATTTGTTTAACTTTTTTCCATATGTTTGATTAGTGTAATAACCTTAGTTATTTTAAAGCCTAGCTTTACAGTTTATAGTTTTATTCTTTTTTAAAAATAAAAGAGGAGAAAACAAACTAACATAATGAAAATTAAGTCCACCAAGACCCTATTTAAACAATTAAATCTCATTGATAAACAATACATAAATTTATATTTGAAGAGAAAAATATATGCTCAGACTGGGGTTTGAATTTATCCTTAATTGAGATGTATTAAATAAATAATAAAAAATCAAAAGAGGCCGTACTGGTTTTATAATGAACCGGTAATGTAAAATTCTCAATAAAGGTCTTCTTAATAAAGAAGCTGCCATTTTCATGATCGAGCAATGGTTTGTAGCATTTGGCGCTCGGTAATTAACAGTGTATAAGAGAAAAATTTGCATTTAGATTAAGTGCTCAGGTAGCTCAGTTAGTAGAGAATTCATATAGAAAGTGAAAGGTCCTGGGTTCAAGCCCCAGTCTGAGCATATATTTTTCTCTTCAAATATAATTTGTCCTTCATTGAGATATTCTACTACAGTCATTAAGTTCTGAGACTTTACACCTGAAGGACAGGCACCCACAAGAATCTGAATGTCTCACAAGATGCTGATAACTAGACATACTCTTAAACAGAACCACATCCTCCTTCAAAATAGCCGCCTCTGGCCGTTATGCACTTTTTCAATGGTGGTATAGCTGCTGGAAGCATCGCTGAAAGATGTTGGCAGGAAGGAAAATATATTCTCCACTCCATATTAATTAAATTCTAACTCTATTATTAATTAAAATAAATCTCATAGTGTCACATCCTTTAAATATGAATGAAAAAGGTTTATGAAACTTACTTTCTTTGAACAAATCCAATATTTAAATGCTTGAGAAGATCATGATGCTTAAGTTGGTCAACTTCCTAAAACTCAGTAATGAATGGTCTCTCAAGTGCCATAGTTTATGTCAATATGAAATATATGCACAGTCATCTAACTGGATAGACGTTTGGCATATCTATAACATAAAATAGATAAAACTACATACTCTGTAGCTCCTCCAATGAACATGCTGCCTTCAAATGGTCCAAATTCTTCTTCAGGAAGTAGATCTACCATCTGATAATCTGTATTAATCATGAAACGCACATGATGTTCATTGTAATCTATCCAAATCTTCTGCCATTCTCCGCTGTTTAGTTGCCTTCCTGATTTTATCTCCAGTTCTCGTGAATGTCCAGTATTTAATGTGAAATTAAATGTTAATTGAAAATCTGCAACATATAATAAATATAACAAAGCTATAATAAATTAATGTTGGGAAGTAAACATTATGAGGTATAATCATTGAATTTTATTATTCATTTCATATATTTCTCTTCAAATATGATTAAAATATAATCACTGAAATTCATCAGAGAACATTTTTTGTCAACTCACCTCATAAATTTCATATTTTTCACGATACTGCACAGTTTCAAATGTAATCACGTCCATCGTCAGCCATAACTCCGACTGATGAAATTCTTCGACCGTCAACTCTTCTTTTGTCATCATCTTCAGTGCTGCCATCTATGATTGAATTTATGAACTTTGAAATCAAATTTTGTTCATTACGAATAGGAGAAGATATACATTCAGAAAAATAAATATAGATCAATGAATTTTGATATTGCTAATGAACAAAATTTGATTTTGAAGTTCATAAATTTAACCATAGATGGCAACACTGAAGATGATGACAAAAGAAGAGTTGATGGATGAAGAATTACATCAGTCGGAGATATGGCTGACAGTGGACGTGATTACATTTGAAACTGTGCAGTATCGTGAAAAACATTAAATTTATGAGGTGAGTTGTCAAACAATGTTCTCTGATTAATTTCAATAACAAAGCTATTTTGATGTTATATTTTTTTAAATTGACATTTTCCAGAAATGGACATAGATTTATTTTTTTAAAGAAAAATCAATGTTTAGACCGGAATTTGAACCCCGGATCTCTAACTCTGTAAGTTAATATGATCCGATTACACCATCCGAACTCCGATATGAACATCAATAATTCATTCCACTTACATAATTCTCTTTCATCAGAAGACAGGTAGTCATTGTTACCATCAGCACCATCTGATGACTTCTATTCAAAGTATTTTTATTGAAAATTTATACATTACTTTTAAGCAGTAAAGCTTCATATTGTTAAGTTATATTTTTTATTTATATATTAAATTTGGGAATTTTTAACATTATGAGGTTCAATTAATAATAATTAAATGAATCGTGATTTCTTCTTACCTCATACTTCTATGTTTTTTTAAACACAGCACTGCAGTATCGGCGACACGTTGTCGTCATCATCAGCTGTTTTCACGACTGTCAATTTTTTCCTATTTGCCGGTAATTCTCTAGACTGCCATCTGGTGTTCTTTTGAAGGAATTACTCTTCAAACTGCCATCTAAGAGCAATTCCTTCAAAAGAACACCAGATGGCAGTCTAGAGAATTACCGGCAAAAAGGAAAAAATTGACAGTCGTGAAAACAGCTGATGATGACGACAACGTGTCGCCGATACTGCAGTGCTGTGTTTAAAAAAACATAGAAGTATGAGGTAAGAAGAAATCACGATTCATTTAATTATTATATTTTTTAAATTAACATTTTTCCAGAATTTTGACCTCAGATGGTGTAATCTGTATAATACTAATGTACAGAGTTAGAGAACTGGGGTTTGAATCCCAGACTGAACATGAATTTTTCTATCTAAAATAGAACTATGTCCAATTCTAGAAAATGTTATTTAAAAAAAAAATAACATAAAAATATGAAGATTTACCGCTTAAAAGTAATGTATAAATTCTCAATAAAAAATACTTCTAATAGAAGTCATCAGATGGCGCTGATGGTAGCGATGGCTACTGGCCTTCTGATGAAAGAGAATTGTATAAGTGGAAGGAATTGTTGACATTTGTATAGGATTATATTAAATTAATGTTGCGAAATAAACATTATGAGGTATAATCCTTGAAATTCATTCTTTGACAACTCACCTCATAGATTTCATGTTTTTCATGATACCACAGTTTCAAATGTAATCGGGTTCATCCAACTCGGAGTTGTGGCTGAGGATGAATGTGATTATGTTTGAAACCACGATATCATGAAAAACATGAAATCTATGAGGTGAGTTGTCAAAAAATGTTCTTCGATGAATTTCAATTTGTATCAGGGTTCGGATGGTGTAATTGGTATCATACTAACTTACAGAGTTGGAGATGCGGGGTTCAAATCTTGGTACAAACATTAATTTTTCTTTTTAAAATAAAACTATAACAAAGCTAGTTTGGAACATCTTTACACAGAAATAGTTTAAAATTTTGAGAATTAATAACTCAATAATGTGGCTTCTATTAATGGTTATTGCACCATGTTGTAATATTAAGATGTGCTAACATTTCTGAACTCTTACTGGTACTTATATTATTTTTGGTCTGGACACCTTACCTCAATATTAATGTTGATTTGTTCTTGGACATGTTTCAAAACAATTCTGTTTGGACGATAAAACAGAATTGTTTTGAAACATGTCCAAGAACAAATCAACATTAATATTGAGGTAAGATGTCCAGACCAAAAATAATATAATTAAAATAACCTCAAAATATAACTTCCTAAAATTAAATCTTACTGGTACATTCCTCTGGTCTAAAGTCACTTCCACATGGTGCAATACCCATTAACCGAAGTCATGCTTTGGATCACTGTGAAAGTCTTAGATCAAGAATATCTCAATAGGTGAGGAATTTTGTTGACTATTTAACTCATGCCCCAAAAGAGAGTCAATGACAAATCACATTTCAATGAATTTTGTTTTACAACAAATGACAATCATATTTCACTCTTTCTTTATTGAATTCTCTTAACCATCTCCTGCTTTTGTGATAAAGAAAGTTCCTTCTTTTTATTCTGAACAGGTCAGAGCATTATTTTGCAGTGACTGACTCTCCAACAAATACATTTAATATAGCAAATAATGAACAGATTCCTTCGAACTGCACATTTGATAATTGTGTGTTCAATAATTGTGTTTTTAAATAATGATTTTACTGAATTGTTTACTAAAAATATAAATTAATAACCTATAATGTTGGTTATAATATACAGTTTGATGTGCTTCATTTCTTCTCCACTAGGGTGCATTTCTTACAATATTGTGATCATATTTGGCAATAAATAATATGATCAAGTTGCAGTGGATAAACAAATTAAACATAACCATACATTTCTGATTTGTTTTCAAACATCGCAGTTTACATTAAATATACAAATATTTTTAAATAACTATATTTAAATAATGATTTTTGAGTAAACAGCTTAATTTTATTTGCTAAATAGTCCTAACAAATGCCATGCTTTATTTCCATATCCTCTAGATAAATTCACTCGTCACTTTGTGAATTTATTGATGATTTGGAAATTGCTTGTTACATTACTTATGAAAAATCCTGGATAGCTCAGTGATCAGAGCACCAAAAACAAACTTATACACTCACTCTTTGCCACTTGTCACAAGCTGTTATATTATATTACAATTTGGAAATGAGGCAGTGTTTTATTTGTTTTATATATAAGATTGAAAATAAGCTTCACTGGCTATAAATATGGTGTGATTCCCATTAAAGTCTTCTTGTTAAAGAAGCCGCTAGAGGTGTAGTGGAACAAAAAGTTCACCTCAACATGTGAGAATTCATATAATAAAGGAGAGAAATAATATGTGTTTGAATCGGAATGCCTGGTAGCTTAGTGGAAAGAGCACTGATATACAGAACCAGAGATATAGGGTTCAAATCCCAATTCAGGCATTTATTTTTTCTCTTCAAATAAAATTTGTCATTCGGTGAGAAGTGATAAATTTAATATTTAAGATGAAGCAGTGTGTTGCTACTATTACTACTAATAGCATGAAATTTTTAATTCATAAATAATAGGGTATCTAATCCTAGTTTATTAATTAGATTTCATAGCCTCATCAAAAATACTTAGAAATAAATTAAAATTTAAATTTCACCCAAAAACCTACCTTATATATATATATATATATATGCTGGACTGGTCAAAGGTGATAAGCCAGGCGAAAAAAATACCTTGGTTGAAAGAGTGATGATCTTTCACCATAAAAATATAACCGTCAAGAAATGTGGACATGGGTTCTACTGAAAATTTACTGGAGGTCAAATAGTCCCCCATTCGATTCTCCAGGCAGGGCCTACTTCAGGGAATCCATGCCAAAGACAGACAGGTGAATGGAGAAGACTACTTAACAGTGAACTACATGGTCTTTATAGGAAGCCAGATATAATGAGAACAATTAAGTCTCATAGACCACAATGGGCAGGGCATGTGGCACAAATGGGGAATGAAAGACATGCATGGAAGCTTCTTGCAGGAAAACCAGAGGGAAAACACTCAGTTGGAAGACCAAGAATAAGGTAGGAGAATAACATTAACTATGATTTGAGGGAAGTAGATTATACAGGGGATGACTGGAAAACATTGGCTCAGGATAGGGATGTATGGAGAGCTTATGTCCATGTGGCCATGAAGCTATGGGTTTGATAGTGCCAGTGAGTTTATATATATATATATATATACACACACACATAATCTAAGAGAGTAAAGTTGAAGCTTAAACAAAATTGAATAGACCAAACAAGTTGGTTTAGGAAGTAGTCATATATTGAGATGTATGAAATGAATAATAAAAACATCAGGAAGTAGTACTTGAGACTCGTATGGGGAAATTAAAAAAATACCATAGAACATATTGACTTGTACATTGGTAAACAGTTTCAGAAGAATATGGTTTAAAAATAAATATCGAGAAAACGGCAGTCATGAAAATATGTAGAAACCAGAATGACGATTGGAATATGAAGTTATCAGGCATAAATCTACAAAAAGTGGAAAAATTTACATATTTAGGAACGGTGATATGCAAATGGGAAAATACAGACTGAAATCCATAGAAGAATAGAGAAAAGTTTAAAAGTCTATAATCTAACTAATCAATTAATCAGGAATAAAGATATACCCACCAAGAGTAAAATGGTAATGTATAAAACTTATTTCAAACTAGTTCTAACATATATTTGAAGAGAAAAATTTATTCTAACATATGCAGCTGAGACTTGAACATACACAAAGAAGGGCTTGAGCAGAATCCAAGCTACAGAAATGAAACACTTAAGTGGAATGGTACATAAAACAAGAAGCGATAGAATAAGGAATGACAAAATCAGGGAGACATTAAGGGTCGAATTTATAAACGCATTAGACAGTAAAAGGCATTCTCTGCTGAGAAAGTTTTATCCAAATACAATTTGCTTACTCAGAAATCTATTCATGCGATAATAATTGTAAGCTACCTGACGAGGTAACTTAAGATCATAGCTCAAGATAGAAACTTATCGTGAAAATCCCGAAGGGAACCGATGTAGTTTGAAACCTTTGCAGCTTTATCCAAGATGTTGGACCTTGAAGACTTCGATCATGTTTTCAGTATACGCGGAGAAGAGGAATTTGATAGAGTCTACCAAAGAATTCAACTGGAAGAACAGGAGAATCGGCGTAATATTGCGCGACGCAGACGTCGTTGTATGTGGTATTATTTGCGGGACGCAAGCGTAAATGCATTCCTCTATAGCAGACGAAAATAACAGAAGTGGTTTTATCACTGAGAATTCTGGGTAATTCGTTGCCAATATTACGAAAACGTCAACTTTCATGCATGACCAGTAAGTCGGCCGTTAATTCGATCTCAGCAATTGCTCACGGTGAGTCAGCTCACCAGTGATTGGAAGATTTGAGTAGAGACTAATGTGTAGAAAAATTAACAACAGACATAGAAAAAAGTAGACTAAATGGTTTGGACATTTAAAAAGAATTTTAAAAGGAAAGACTATCACAAAGACTGTTAAATCTCAAGAATACAAGGAAAACAACCACGAGGTAGACCATGAGAAGATGGATTAACCAAGTGAAAAAAAGTCTACAAGAGAGAGGATATGAATGGGAAGAACTAAGAAGAAGCAAAGCATGGGAAGATAGAGATGGTTGGATGCATATTTGGAATCGACCTTCCGAAAAGAGGACATGATAAGAGAATGATGATGATTCAGGATGTCCCAGGTTCAAACCTCAGTGCTGAACAACCTGTTTTCCTAGTTTTCCCCAGTTGTCAAGGGAAATTCTGGATTTGAATTCCATTAGCAGGACTCATTTCATCATAATCGCTTTTCCATAATATCATTAAAATTGAAATAACCTGTAAGTAAGAAAGAATTTAAAACAGAATTAATGCATTTTTTAAATAAAAAATTTGTCTACAGTAACAGAAACCCTCTAGTCAGCTTTGATTATTAAGAGTTGTCGTGTTATGGATTTATTTATTAAAATTTCTCTTGTCCAATGCCAACTTTTTCCTATATAATTATCCCAAAAACCTAATCTTGAAATTTTATATATTCTAAGTATGTCTGTGTTCCTATCTAATAACTATATCTAATGCAACAGATATCATTCCCAGTTCATATGGTCAGTCCGGTTGCTTTCATGAGGACATTTAGATTGTCCCCTGAAGGTGTTATTGGCACCTCGCAGGATAACACGATTGAAGGGGCTCCCATTATATCAGCCCTAGTGGGAGGGTTGCCTCTATTGCTCTTCTCAGACCATTGAGTGCTTTCTCCTTGTTACCCCGGAGATGGGTTCTTATATTTCGCCCTAAGGAGAGGGTTGCTCTTCTGCCAATTACAACATTTGAAAGCTTGTTCCATTTTGTTATTCTTGCCATTGAAGTCTTCGCCCATATCCTTGGGCAGGGGCTCTCGATATACCCTGAGAGACTGGGTCCCTGACAGGACTTAGTCACTAATATATTAGTGTTTACCCCCACGATGAGAACACGTCTATCAGGTATTACTCAGTTGTAAACAATTACAGCCTAAGTCCCCTGTTTTACAGGAAGATCAGAATGTTGGACGATCACTAAAAGACAAGAACAAAGATTGGAAGCAACTGAGATGAGACTTTTAAGAAATACAGCAGGATATACTCTTCTGGATAAGAAAAGAAATGAAGATATAAGAAAGGAACTAAATATTTTCAAACTTACAGACCGAATAATTAAATATAGGAATGACTGGAAAGAACATATTAATAGAATGCTAGAAGGAAGTTTTCTAAAATTATTGCTAAATTATAAACCGCACGGAAGGAGAAATGTTGGATGCCCACACAGAAGATGGTCTGAACAATTTTAACAATTAGCTTTCATGAAACCAGAACGAGCCAACAGGCTTAATCTGTGGATGATGATGATGATCATTCCCAGTTATTGGGAAAATATCTCCTTAAGGACATCCAGATTATTCTGTATAAAACATCATTTATAAAATACATGCTTTCTGTTATGGATTTACTTCAAAATTTCAATTAAATTTTGACAAATATTTATGCACAATTGAACAGAGAGATTTATTTTAGAAGTGATAAACACAACTAGTGGATTTAAATGCATATAAATTTGTGTTGGAAAACATTTTATGCTAGAAAAATAATCTTATTTATATAATGTAAATACATATAAAATTATATATCTGTCAAATTCACAGACATAACCATGTAGCATTGAGACAAGAAATCACTCCCATGATTATATTATGAGCATTAATTTTCCAATATGGTTCCAATCTATTTTTGTTCAATTTTCACTACTGTCCAAGCCCAAAAGACAGTTTATGTTGAAATATGGAAGAACATAAGTTCAATAAATTTTGTATCTCTATTCTGCAATTATAGCTTTTGTTATATTTTATATTACTCAAAGTGTAATCTTACCACTTGTCAAAGCCACCATGAATGAAGGATGATCAGGTCTAATTGGTGGCTGATACAAAAGGATTGCCTTTTCTCCTGTAGTTCTAAAGCTAAAGGAAATATCACCCTTTCGCCATCCTGGTACTTCGATGTATGACTGGCTGGATGTAAAAGTTACAACATATTTCTGTGTATCTAAAAAAATACAAATTTACTGTAGTTAGTGCATGCATGTCCTTTAAAAAATTCCAAATGCTTTCTACAAATTAATAGTTGCCCTGAAAACATATCTAACCCATAAACTACAAATTGTTGGGAAAATGAAAAAAAAAAAAATGCATAATATTTTAATACCTCACCTCATATCTTTTATTCTTCTAGACTGCAGTTTTGAAGCTATATCTCCATCATCAGTAGCCTCTCTTCGACTGGTGTTATGTCGTTTCTTGGCAGCGTTCTTCTTCCTTCTATCGGTGGAATGATTAATCTCTGGATCAAATCAAAATTTGCAGAACTTTTGAAATTCATGAGTTTTTCTTTCTTGTTTTTTTTTGGATGTGGATTTTTTCCCAAACCATGAGTTCTTTCTGTTTGTCTGTGTGTTTGATTAGGCTGGCTTTTGTGTCAATTGTCTGAAAAACATTTAATTGATACAAAAGCCAGCCTAATCAAACACACAGACAAACAGAAAGAACTCCTGGTTTGGGAAAAAATCCACATAAAAAAAAACAAGAAAGAAAAACTCATGAATTTTGAAACTCCCGCAAATTTTGATTTAATTCAGAGGTTCATCGGTCCACCGATAGAATGAAGAAGAAAACGGCCAAGAAACAACATAACACTGGTCGAAGACAGGCTACTGATAATAGAGATATGCTCCGAAACTTCTTAAATTAAACCTCAGTATTTTTTTTTTTTCCTGTGAAAGTTAAATAAAACACATAATGTTCATTTTGAGGCTATTACCTTAATTATATCATATACATTTAAATCTCTCATCCTTTTGGAAACATATATAGCCAATTTGAATGCAAAATAACATACAACTAACTAAATATTAACATTTTAATACAGAATTAAGTGCAAAAGTGATCTATGTTTATAGAGTGGAAAAATTATCCAACCCATATTTAACTAATTTCTAACTGAATCAGTGTTCAATATTTATTTTTCATTTAATGTTATTTCATTGCATTCTTTGCGCCTTTCTTACTTTCACTCAATTTCTCTAAGATTCTGATAGAATTCACGGAACTGTGGTGGAATGAATTTGCACATGTGCAATAATAGTTTTTCTGCATTGCTACTCATGACTTGACTAACTGTTTCTGCCATTTTGTTACAGATAGATCACTATTCGCTTGAAAGTCCACTTTTAAAAATAACTAAAACAGATCTGGAAGAGAGTATGGATAATTTTACATCCACTATACCGTAATATTCTCCGGATAGATCACTAATCCTCTGAAAACTCAATTTTCAAATTTTTGTTGGTTAGATCTCTTTTTAGGGCAACTATTCAATTTCAAAAAGAGAGAAAAAAATTGTGACATTTAATAAAAATTATTTTGATAGTGTAGATAATTAATATTTTTAGGAAGTAACACTATATAAGAATCAAATGAATCGTGAATTCTTCTTACCTCATACATCTTTGCTTTTTAACCATTCATTTGTTTCTTATTAAGAAAACCTCATAATGTAAAAATTCCCAAATTTATTATATTAAAGTAACACTATGTTTTATTTAATAATCATCAAAGTCTGAGTCTGTAATTGCTGATAATGGGGCTTAGAATATACAGACCAAATATCTTAATTATTCATCATCAAAGATCAGAAATTAAGACCTCATCTCATAATTTGTTGTTTCTTGAAAACATGTTTCAGAATGGTTTCCTTTCAGCTTCAGCTCATGTCTAACTGCATACGTTTCAATCGGATATGAGCTGAAGATAGAAGGGAACCATTCTGAAACATGTTCTCAAGAAACAACAAATTATGAGGTGAGGTGTTAATTTCCAATTCTTTAATGAATACAAAGTATAGATATTTCACAATCTATGTTAGCATTCATATTTGGTAAAATTGCTAATAAATAAAAGCTCATCTATAATCTGGTACCACAGTTTTAACTTTAAATACTTAATGTCACTAGAATAAAAAATAGCAGCTCACAGTCTTATACATATTTTTATATGAATTAAAATTCTACAGAAGTTTAGGTACGATAGTAATTATAAGAGAGAATGATCTTACATGTGATACTGCACTAATTTCGTGCTATGTTCCAATTGTGCTGTTGTAAACAAAGATATATGACTGCATTTTCATTGGTTGAATAAAGGTTTTACCTTTGAGCATGTAAGAAAGTATAGTACAGTAAAAGTTCCTTATTTGCAGTTCCTTATTCGCGGGTTAAAAAATTGCGACACAGTTCCTGTATTTGCAGCTAAAAATTTCTTTATTTGCAGATCCTGTCGATATATTAGAAGGATTAGTAACCTTTATTAATGCATCGGCAACTTTTTTCACTGCAGAAACGTGTCAAGGCGGTTTTTACAAATAGCGATTCAAACCAAATGGATAAATTAAATCAAAGTAAAACTAGCCTTATTGTCACTAAGCCTAAAGTTCGTTGATAAGAGCTGCCGCTGCCATAATTCACGTGCCCCTAGTCCATTTGTAAATGTCACTCTCGCCATGATCGGTGTTTTGTTGTTTCAACTTGTCATTCATTGCAATAGTTTTGATTGAATAACACATGCCTCTTCTGCTTTGTTGCCAATTTACAATGTCGAGTAAAAGGAAAGAAAATTAGTTCTGGAGCGGAAAAAAATAGTGTTGCTGCCTAAAGTAAAAATATAGATGTTTGACCGTTTACGTGTTGGCGAGTTGTTTGCATCTATATCATGCTGTTTCAATGTTAATGAATGAACTGTATGATTCATCAAGAAATCCAAAGACAAAATAAGGAATTCTATCGCTGAATTCATAGCTAAACATTAATCTGAATTGAAAGACCTTATAAAAGCAGTAAAACAGCAAAAAATTACTAAGTACTTTAAGCCCTTGCCTAAGCCTGACAGCAATAATTAATATATATTGTTTAAAATCCGTCATTAATTGATTTTATTTTGATAATTTTATTTTATTTCGGAACTTTGGAACGTATCCACTATATACCCATACAAATTACTATTCTGTATTTGCGGTTTCTGTATTTGCAGCATATTTGCGGAATATATCTTCCACGAATAAGGAGCTTTTACTATATAGTGAAAAAATATAGTTCACTCTCTATGTACTGTGGCTTGAATGGTATAATGGATTGCATACTCATGTGTAAAAAGAGAGGTCCAGGGTTCAAGTCCCGGGTCAAGCATTAAATTTTATTTTCAAAATAATATTATCCAATAATGGAAAGTATTAAATAAAAAATATTACAACAAAATAGTAAAAATATCTTACTTGTTTCAACACATTCAAGAGGTCCCAATGTTATGCGACCCTGTGCATCATTGTCCAGGTCCTTCTGCTGCAGAAATACCATCTGAGTGATACCAAGGCTTTCAGGAGTTGTATAGTATCCTTCATCTGAGTACCATCTGGGATCAGTATTGATGTCGCAGTTACAGGAACGCGTATGATCAACACAAGTTTTGTTCACTAGAAATCCAGTCCACATAACAATCACAGAGACTAAAGTAAAGGTAAAACTAAAGGAACCCTTAATCATTATGAGTTAGTTATTTTTACTCACATATTTTTTTTATATTCTGCAGACTATAGTTTCGTGGCATCTATGCAACATTTTACTGTTGTATTTGTGGTTGTTGTCCTATAGTTTTATTTCTGCTCCCTCTGTTGGCTGACCGATGAACTTACAAATAATTTTTTTTTTTCTTTTTCCCAGGAATTTTAAAATTCATAGTTTTTCTTCTAATTCTTGTGGATGTAAATTTTCTCCAAAATTGGAGAATAGTCTTCCAAATAAGGAGAAAACTATGAATTTTGAAATTCCTGGAGAAAGGGGGACAAAAAAAATTGATTTGGAAGTTCATCGGTTAGCCAACAGAGGGAGCAGAAATCAACCTACAGAATGACAACTGCAAATACAATAGTTAGAATGCATTGACAATATTGCATAGATGCAACAAAACTATAGTCTGCAGAATATAAAAAAAATATGAGGTAAGTCAAAATAACTAACTCATAATAACTAAAGGAATCTTGCTAATAGGACAAGAAGGGTCATGGGTAATGTGCATATAAGAATACATATTTAATTTTAGGAAGTTATATTTTGAGGTTATTTTAATTATATTATTTTTGGTCTGGACATCTTACCTCAATATTAATGTTGATTTGTTCTTGGACATGTTTCAAAACAATTCTGTTTTATCTTCAGCTTTCCCAGAGTCTGGGAAAGCTGAAGATAAAACAGAATTGTTTTGAAACATGTCCAAGAACAAATCAACATTAATATTGAGGTAAGATGTCCAGACCAAAAATAATATAAATAAGAATACATACTCTCATATGAACGGCACTAAAATGGGTAGCCCTATTATTTAGCAAAGTTTGAGCATGCTTCTGCTACTTATTTTAAGAAGGCTAAGTGGATCTCAAAGGCAGTCTGAATACAAATCATAACCACAACTATTGGTAAGACCCAGACTGGCCACTCTACAGTTACACAGCATGTAGTATGAGCTATCTGGCTCATTTACAGAGTGAAACTAATACTCACATTGCAGATAATTATAACCTGCAACTTGTTCAGACTGTTGATTAATACCCGGTGCTAAAGAGGATGTCCTGCGCCATAGCTGAGTGGTTAAGGCAAGAAGCCTTGGCACAGAGCTATGGGACTTGTGCTGGTTTGGGTCTCCATGAGGAGAAAAAAAACTCTCATGGAATTTTAGCCAGCATGGGACTGGTGCCCACCCAGCGTTGTGAAGAATTTGGGTAGCTACAATAAGTAACAGTTCCAGGTTGAGAAAACCAGCTACATCAACTGAGAACCTGATATGCTGACCACACATCACTCCTACATTAGTTAGATGATCCTCTGTAATTAACACATGTGGACGTGAGGCTGGCAGCTGGCTGGTAGGCCAAGGGCCTTCTAGGTCTACCATTCCATGGTGTTTTTCTCATGATGAAAAAATAAAGTTAATTTTTTTCTCAGATACATTCTGAAAAATTAATTAATTTTCTTAATTGTAATAAAATATACATATGAACATAGTGTATAAAAAAGGCAAAATTTTATAGATTAATTATTCATATATTTAGAAAAAATAATATTTCATTGATATGGGAATGGAAATTCCTGATTTCTAAATTAAACAAATTTTAATAAGACATCTCAGTTAATCAAACTAATATACTGTATATTTCACCAAAATAATTAGGATAAAGGTTGATAATATCATGTTAAGAATTTTTAATTTTCTCAAAAATTAACAAATAGTTCCATAAGATCAGTTTTTGTATATTTGTATCATGTTTCTGATAACACAAAAACTAAAACCACAGGATCATTAGTTTACAAAAAGAAATGTATGATGAAATTAACTTTACTCAAATTGGAACTATGTTGGATCTTAAGAGAATGTAAAAATAAGAGCTGCAAAAACATATATGAACAATTTTTTTATTTCAAGATAAAAATATACTTTGATGTTTTTTAGTTTTATTTTAGAAAGAAGAATATGAACACAATGTGTGGATTTCTCAACTGAAGTCTAAACCATGCCACAGTTTCCTGATTTTTTATTGTTTCCATAATAACGACAAACATTGAAAAACTCCGGCTGTTATTTACTAAAACAAATGCCTGAATCATGTCTATAATTTCATAACAATTTGTGTGAATTTTCAGTCATTTTTAGGTGCTATGGAAGCAATAAAACATTGGAAAACAGGGGTCGAGGTTTAGACTTCAGTTGAAAAATCTGCCCAATGTCTCTGTCACAATTCAGACATAAATTTTTCTTTCATTAATATTAATGAAAAATGTTGACTACTCTAGTCATAGGAAGACAAAAAACAACATAAGTTGTTAATAATGGTTGAATAACGGTTAACAAGATGGTGGTGTCAAAAATACATAACCCAATACTTCAATTTAACTTTTCTACAATTATGAGGTGAGTTGTAAAATATATTAATATATTTTTCTCTTCAAATAAAATATGTCTTTCAGTGAAAAGTGTTAAATTTATTATGTAAGATAAATGAAAATGTTATTGAAATAAAAAAAAATGCCATGGAGTTTAATTCTATAACAAATTTAATAAATCCATAATTGCTATTCTGTCTGTAATTTTTCTGTTACAACCTATATAATCAGTAAATTATTAGTAGAAGGGAATATTTTATAAACAAACGCATGATAAAATAATTTGCTTTTATAATGAATTGCAGCAAGACTTTTAAATAAATAACTGTTTATGCCTTACCTGCACAAGGACATGATCCTCGCTTGACATTACCCAGGTAATCGACCTGATCAGTCTGTGCAGATGACACAAACCATGTAGCAGAATGGAGATCAAGAGGAGCTTTGTAACAATCATATTTGATATATTGATTACAGTGCAGAGAATGTGAGATCAATTCCTGTAGCATCTCGGCTGTGAATTCACGATATTTAATGCTGAAGCTGAAATCCATCTCCTTTGAACTTCGCACATCCTGTTATAACAGAGAAATACTGTAGGTTAAGAAAATAGATAGTTAATTTCAAACCAAAATTAAGAATAGTTAATATTTGAGAGACACGAAGCCATGCAAAACTATTTTGGAAAGCTAACTGCAAAATTGCTGAAATTAGACTGTCTGCCTGCCTCTGGGCAGACAGAGGGCGAGAGAATGCATAGTACTGTTAGTTTGAGTATAAAAAGGTCCAAGCAACATGACTCTGTGTTTTGTTCCGGAGTCATCATGGGGTGAGTTTGTGCACTTTCATTTACTTAATTTATTCAGGGGTTTCAGAAAATGTAATCATAGTACCTTTAATTTAAAGTATAATAATAATTCCAAATTGTAAGTTTAAGTTTTGAAACATGGAAGTTGTTAGAGTAATATTAGGGTGAGATAGGTGATGTCTCAAACACAATCTCTCTCTCTCTCTCTCTCTCTCTCAAGAGGCCATAATGTAGGAATTGAAATTTAATTTAGTTAGAATTAGATTAAGTTTATATATCTATGAGGGGCACGCCATAGTGTAGCGGTTAAGGCACTGCGCTACAAGTCAGAAGGTCGAGGGTTCAAGTCCCGGTGGGGTCAGAATTTTTAAACTGACCCAAACCTTCTGGCGGCACTATGGCCCTGGGGTCAACTCAGCCTCTAACGGAAATGAGTACCAGACGCTTGTTCCTGGGGGTAAAGGCAGCCGCGTCACGCAGGGCTGACAACCCAGCTGACATCAAGTGCCGATTGTCCAGAAAAAGTAGGAGCCTTAACCTCCTACTATCCCAAGGGCCTCCTGAGTGCTGTAGTAGGATTACTTTACTTTATGTATCTATGAATTAATTTATTTTAGAAATAAAAATATATAATTTAAGATTTATTTATGTAAAACTCGGCTACCCTTTAGTATAGAATCTTTCCTTTATAGCTCGGCAGAACTTCAAGTAAGTATGTATTTAAATGCTACCTAGACCTCCGAAGAATCCCTTATAATTTCCATCTTAAACCCTTGGGTGGAACACATTCTACAAGAAATCACATTAATTTAAGAAAATGGCAGTGAAATGTAGCAAATTATATAACAAAAAATTCTCAGTACCATACTCTAGTTTCAATCCAACTAATTCTACAGTTATAATCCTGTGAACATTCAGCTGTAGACAAGTGATGGATCATGCTCTCGAAGGAATCTGGAATAGTGAACAAGTGGTTACCAAGCTTCCCTCTAGTTCCAAGGATAATCAGTTAAAATCCAGCCAGGATTGATGGATTTTTCTTTTTTTTCTTCTTCTTCAGTCTTCCATTATGGGTTTAAACCTGTTCTTTTTTCAATTCTTGTTGCCTCATCTTAGGTTGTCATACCACCGTTTTCTGGATCATCCCCATTGTCTTCTGCCCCTAGGTAGATTATCCCTTGCAGTCTTGACAATTCTACTGCTGTCCATCCTGCTTTATATGTGCATCTCATTCTTGTTTTCTCCTGTATACTCATTCTTTAATATCTTCAACTGCACATGTTTCTCTGATACTCCTTTCTCTATCCCATAAAGTTTTTCCCACAATTTTACGAAGTATTCTCATTTCTGTTGTTTCCAATAATTTAGTTTTTAAGGTATCTGGTCTTGTTTTTGCCTGATAAATTATAACAGGTCTTACTACTGTTTTATAAATTCAGGCCTTAGCTTCTGTTTTTTAAATTTTTAAGAGTATAAAATCATGTGAATGAATTCCTTTGGAAGGGAAGTAAAACCATAGGTCATAAATTCACCATACAGCAAACTCCCGATTAACCATGCGTGTATTATCTGGTTTGCAGACTATCTGGGGATGACTCTTTTTACTGTATTTTTAAAAATACTGTATTTTGTATTGTTATGAAAAATTCTTTATTTTTAAATGTGCTACTGTGAACTGCACTTAGAAACTAGCACAATAGATTCACTCACAACCCCCTCCTCTGACGCATTTAATGGTACCAACCAACATTCTGAGAATACAATACAATTTTGGAAATTTCCATTGTGGAGTCACTGAAAGTTTGTTGGTACAGATTGAAACCACAGATATGCTGTGGGAGTGGGTTTATCGCTGGTTAGTAGTGTGGTCATTGGTGGTTACTAGTGTGGTCATCGGTGATTATTTGTCATCGCTGGTTATAAATGTGGATATCGGTGGTTACTAGTGTGGTCATCGGTGGTTACTAGTATGGGAATGTCTGATTATTTGTCATCACTGGTTGTAAGTGTGGATATCGGTGGTCATTAGTGTAGTTGTCGCTGGTTACGGCGGCCATTTTGAATAACTGTCATAACCAGCGTGGTTGTAACAGGAAATAGTCCCACATTTTTTCATATTTATGAGTAAAATAAAATAATGATAATTATGACTCGCATCTGAATACATCTAATATAACATTTTATGAATATTTGTTGCATTTAAGTAGTGTTAAAGTGGGTAAATATATTTCTGATCAACTTACACGGCGCCAAATAACTTAATTGGATTATCCGAGTTTTTCGATTTTCCATGCATATCTCAGTCCCAATTAACACAGATAATCAGGAGTTTGCTTTACATCAAAGAAACCTCAAACCACAGGTTTTTAGGCCACAGAGAAATTTATTCTGCCCTTTCATGCCCATGATCAGTAAATGGTGAAATGTTACACCTAAAATTTCATGAGAAGAGAAATCATTGTATATTAGGCCTATATATTATAATTTTTTATGTGAAGTTTATCTGAGTTCAAATTTGAATTTAAATTTAAGATACAAGTGTTAGAAAAAATAATAAGCATTTATCCTTGACAAAATTATGTTTCAAATTAACTTACCACTTGACTTGGTAAATTGTGTTCCACTATTGTCTTGGTGGAGTCTTCCAGTGACTGGAACTCACATTTCACATGCGCTGGAGGGAATCGACCATTTCCATCTATATCAATGAGGTAGACATCTGGCTTGGTATATCCCAGAAGAGCTAATTCTTCACAAGTTTTACGATGCTTAGCTACCTCATGAAAGAAAAATCACAAATAGTTTTACTGAATAAGGATTTCTTTGAAGTCACAAAATAAGTAATTATACACTAGAGGATGTAGTCCATTTATGCTAAGATAAAATTATTAAAACAAATGTTATATGTTGAGGAAGTGGCTGAATTCAAATACCTAGGAACATAATCACAAATAGGAATGAGATGCACAAAGAAATTATACATAGGCTCAATTCTGGAAATGCGTGCTATTATGCATTGCAGAGACTTTTGATGTCCCAACTCATTTAAAAAAAGTTAAGCTGAAAATATATAAAACTATTATTCTACCAGTTATATTATATGGGTGCGAAACATGGACTCTTACTTTAAGGGAGGAAAGGAGATTACGAGTATTTGAGAATAAAGTTCTTAGGAAAATTTTTGGACCAAAGAGAGATGAACAGACAGGTGAATGGAGAAGACTGCATAACAATGAACTACATGGTCTTTATAGGAAGCCAGATATAATAAGAGCAGTTAAGTCTCGTAGACTGCGATGGGCAGGACATGTTGCACGTATGGGGAATGAAAATGTAGGAAAGCCAGAAGGAAAACGTCCAGTTGGTTGACCAAGAATGAGGTGGGAGAACAACATTAACTATGATTTGAGGGAAGTAGATTATACAGGGAATGATTGGAAAGCATTAGCTCAGGATAGGGATGTATGGAGAGCTTATGTCCATGCGGCCATGAACCTACGGGTTCGATAGTGCCAGTGAGTAAGTAAGTAAGTAAGTAAGTAAGTTATATGTTGATTTATACATATACTTTCTGTAACATATTACAATTTATTTATTTATTTATTTTTACATAATTTTTTATTAAGAATCAAATGAATCGTGAATTCTTCTTACCTCATACATATATGTTTTTTTAACACAGAACTGCAGTATTGGGAAAAACATCATTCCCATCGTCAGCTGTTTTCACGACTGTCAATTTTTTATTATGCCGATAATTTTCTAAACTGCCATCTGGTGTACTTTTGAAGAACTTTGTAATCAAACTTGGTTCGTCTGCAACCTCAAAGTTCATGGTTCTAGTATAGTTTTTTTGAATGTATATCTTTTTCCAAAACTGTTAATTTCAAAGGTTTAGATAGATGTTTCAAAAGTTTTGCTTCTTTTTTCAGTTCTATGATTCTCTAATGAAATATGTGCTGCTACAGCTGATTTTTCCAATTTCACCATTTTTTTATGTTTCTAAAGTGTTCTTTTTTGCAATTGTCTAAGTTCCTTTTGTTTTTCCTATATATACTTTATTGCAATCTTTGCAATATTAATTTGATAAATTCCAGATTTTTATTATCTGGGGTGTTAACTTTTTATTATTTTTTTTAAAGTTTTAATAAAAAAATGTTATATTTATTTATTTTTAAATTTGTAATTGTATGAAAAATGGTTTACTTTTGTGTTTCACTCTATATAGAATCCTCCCCTGGGCACAAGCCTTCGCTCATTCAGGGGAGTGCCAAAATTGTATAGACATGTATATTTTGCATAATGAGCTGCATCTGGCAAATAAATAAATATAGGCTACCACTCTGCAAATGTTAACAAGGGAAGTGCATGACCTTGAGTGTTCAGAACTTAATGAAAATATGCTAGGATATGAGTCCTCAAAAACAGTGGTATGAGCCATTCACATTCAAAACTGTACGTATAATTATCACAAGATACATTTGAATGATCATCTATTAAAGATCTAAGAGAGGAATTTCAGTAACGCAAAGAAACAAAATATTGTTATGCATCATATAACAATATTTAAATTGCGTGGGCAAGGCAGGAACATTGGTCTCATATTAGTTTGAATGGATTTGCAGGTTGCCAATGCCAATCATGAGTCAAAAAAGACCCATGTCAATCACCGAAGTGTCTGGACTGTTTTACCAGACATTTCTTCCAGCATCTCCTTCCTCCTTACAGGAAAGATCAGTGGCCAGATAGAGGCTTCTATGCTTCAAAATATCTCGAAACTAAGACTAGAAGTTTCCTCACTCCTATAAAAGGAGTGAAGGCAAGACATCAGACCAGTCTTGGTTTAACAGCGATAACAGTGACTTGTGTTGTGTATGAGAAATTGTGGTGAATAGATCCATCAGTGACTGTGAAAATAATTGTCTTTCTTCTTCTTCTTCTACTACAAGGTTTAGGCTATGCAGCCTGTTCTGGCGAAGTTAAAAGTGGAGTCCATCTTCTTCGTGGTCGGCCAACATCTCTTGTTCCTCTGGGATTATACAGGAAGGTTCTTTTTGGTATTCTTTCGTTGTTCATTCTCATTAAGTGTTCTGTCCATTTCTTATTATTTTCGCTGATTTTATCTTCAATTTTATATATATTTAATTCTTCTCATATAGTTTCATTCCTTATTCTATCCGCTCTTGTGCATCCTTTCACATTACGTAAAAACAGCATTTCCGCAGTCTGTATCCTGCTTTTATCCCTTGATTTCATTATCCAATTTTCACTTCCATATAACAACAAAGGAACAGCCATTGTTTTATATAATTTAAGTTTCGTATCTTTCCTTGTTTTCCGACCTAAGGTTCTTTTTATGGTTTCACAAATAGCCTGAAATTTATTTACTTTATTTTCTATATCTTTATTTTCTCTATAAGTTATATCACATCCTAAATATTGGAAATGTGATACTCGTTCTATTATTTTGTTATCCAGTACAATTTTTGATCTAATTTCATATTTACCAATAAATTGTAGATAACAAAATAATAGAACAAGTATCACATTTCCAATATTTAGGATGTGATATAACTTATAGAGATATAATTGTGATTGAGATAAACATTTATAGAAGATAAATTGTGAGTGAAAATTGTAATAAAAGTTTACTGATAAATTGCGAAGAGAAATAAAGTGTTAAGTGAGAATTTAAGCAATATTGTGTCTTCATTTATGCTGAAATAACGCAAAGGAAAATCATGCCATCCATTGTGACAATATTGATATAAAAGGACCAAAAATACACATATTTCAATGTCGTGACTTATTGCTATAGGCCCCTCTGCTTGAAATAAATATGCTATTTCAACAACAAACATTTCCTATTGACCTAATAGTGTTGCACAACTATTCAGTCTTCAAAGTGCAGATGTGGTATTTCAATGAAGTGATCACAGCAAAGTGGAACAGAACAGCCACTTTTTCACATTCAACATCACTTCTGTATTCAAGCAGTCCAATATCAAACGCCACACTAATTACATTTTCAAACAATAATATTGGTATGTCAATGCCATAACCTACCTTTTGTCAAGCATATTGTGACATCAATGTTTTATTATTAATTTCATACATCTCAATGATGAATAAATCATATTTGAAGAGAAAAATTATACACTCAGACCGGGACTTGAACCTGGGACCCTTGGTTCTCTAGACCATGTGCTCTACCACCTGAGCTAGTACCGACCTAAATGCAACTTTTTCTCTATATACGTTGTAATTCCTGCCCACCAAATGCTATGAAGCCTTTGCTTCTATCTTTGCAAATGGCGGCTCCTTTGTTAAGAAGACATATTTGGGAATTATATATATTACATTATAAATGCCAGTACGGCTTTTTTCAATGTTTTTATTATTAATTTCATACATCTCAATGATGGATAAATCATATTGCGTTTAGATCAGTGTTACGCCTACACTAGGGCCTAACTGCCATAATAATAAAATAGTATAAAAAACTGATAAAGGATATACATATATTTATTTAACTTTCACAGGGAAAGAACACTATGAGGTTTAATTTAATTATTATATACATATATACTATTATATCAGAAGATAGGAAATAAATAACCGCATTGAAATACAAATTGGTGATACTCAAAGGACCATTTAAATATAAAAAAGCGAGTAAAAATCTATAATGTTTTATATCCTGGATCAAAACCACGTCACAAGATTCCAGGATGTAAAGTCATATCAACATTATTTAGTCAGAAAGATCAGAGATGACCACATTAGATAAGGGTGAATTTGAGCTGCAAGAAGTGAAAGTGGAACAGAGTTTTCCATTTTGACATAGATGAAGGTTTTGAACTATATCATGTGAAAGTTGTAAGTGAAAACCGATGAAAAAACCCCACATGTATTGAAGGGAAAAGCTAACTTTCCACCCGAGTTTCCCCCTATTAGAAACTTAAAAATTACCATATAAATATTTGCGATTTTTCTAACAAATTCAGGATGGTGTGGAGGACCAGAGCATTCGCTTCAGGTCCTCCTGGGAGAACGGGCTGGAGGTGGGAGAGGCAGCTCTACATAGGTAAGAATCGACTTTTATCATATTTTTTAAATTGTCATTTTCAAACATAAATTTAATAAAAGGACCAAATGGTCCAGAGAACTTAGAATAATTTTATTGATTGCATGAAATTAAGAAGACCTAAGGGTCAAATAACTTAGAATAATAACCAAAGTTGATTGTTTTCTCTCTGTGAGTTTTATCAAGTTTTTAGTCTTTTCGGCGCTTTTTCAATATGACGATTTTAGCTGGCTTTAATAAGTTGTTTTATATGTTTTTGATTTAATATTTCTTTATGTTTGTTTTATTCAAATAAATAATGTTATTTTATTGTTTACTGTGTATTCCATATGAGGATGTAACACCAAAACCAAGGCCAACCGCTCGGGCCAAAGATCTCTTGAAACATAAAGATTCTTTTTACGCTACGTTACGGCTGGGCTTAACTTCCAGTGTAACAATCAGTACTTGCTCAGGTAGCTCAGGTGGTAGAGCACTTGGTCTAGAGAACCAAGGGTCCGGGGTTCAAGTCCTGTTCTGAGCGTATAATTTTTCTCTTCAAATGTTGTGACATATTAACCTCTTCCTCAATCCTCTGTTATTCATAAGTCATTATGTCATTATACAAATACCAGCATTTGTCTCACACAAACACATACACACACACATACATATCCATGATTAATTGTACATAAATTGACTCACTATTCATTAATAAATTGTTTATGTTAAGAAGTAGGTCTATACATTAAATATAGGTAATTAAATAGAGAGTAGTAAAAACCAACCGAAATGACAATTCTTGCCAATGTAGCCTGTGCCCTCACAGTCACAAGTTATGCGATCTTCCTTCACAGAACACTTTCCTCCATGTTTGCATGCATTTGGTCTCTTACAAGGATCCACTAATTGGCAGTTATCAAGAGACACTTCTCCTACAGTGTATTCTGACTGTACAAGATGGCGAGGTTCTAGAGCCTCTCCATTCACTTCCACTCTACGAATGCATCCAACCAAACCTATTTGTCAACAAAAAAATTAATATCATTTTGAAAATGAAATATATACATTTTATATACATGGGCATACTGAAAGTCATGAGCATATTTTTTTTAAAAAAACCATAATATTTATTTTAGACCAACCAAGTACGTCATTGTAATCTACAGACTTTCTTGTTACTTTTCAACATATTCTCCTATTCATTGCACACATTTTTCCCATTGTTCTACAAGCTTCAAAATACCCTAAAGTAGAAGTCCATTCCAGCCGCTCGAAGACATTGATGCGCTATCCTCAGCATCTTGTAGCATTGGCCTTGCAGCTGATCCTTCACAGAACTGAAAAGACGATAGTCAGAGGGTGCCAAGTCGGGACTGTAGGGAGGAAGCGAAAGAGTTTCCCACCCAAATTTTCTGATCTTCTCCACAGTGGCACGAGCAGTATGAGGATATACATTATCATGTTGGAGAATGATCTTTCCAGGTTGTTTGTCGTGCAATGCACAATGGAGCTTCACAAGTGTTTGGACATAGCGGACAGCATTTATGGTTTGTCCAGGTTCAAGAAATTCAATCAGAATGCAACACAGTTCATCCCAAAAGACATTTCCCATAACTTTCCCAGCAGGACAGATGGGAAACTCTTTTGCATCCTCCCTACAGTTCTGACTTGGCACCCTGCAATTACCATCTTCTCGATTCTGTGAAGGATCAGCTGCGAGGCCAATGCTACGAGATGCTGGAGGATATTCGGAAAGCGGTGCATCAATGTCTTTATGCAGCTGGAATGGACTTCTACAGTAAGGGTATTTTCAAGCTTGTAGAATGATGGGAAAAATGTGTGCAAAGAAATGGAGACTATGTTGGAAAGTGACACAAACGTCTGCAGAATACGATGATGATGTACTTCGTTTGTCTAAAATAAATATTATGATTTTTTTAAAAATGTTGCTCATGACTTTTAGTATGCCCCTTGTAAATAAATAATTAGCAGGAAGACACACTACCAGCTAATAATTACTAAAACTGAATCATATATACATATATATATTATTTACACAACATACCTCCTAAGATGAATTTTCTCACCTGCTCATATTTTAAAAATCATATTCCATTCCCAACTCGATTAAAAAAAAAGTCCAAATTTTGGTTATTTACAATCATTTCAATTGACTTTTACCAATAATGTGATATTTAGGGATGATGTTTCTTGATTGTATATATATATTAGAGTATAATACATATATAAGAAAAATAAGTGTTTGAATTGGATTCGCCTGGTAGTGTAATGGATATCACGCTGAGGTACAGACTCAGAGATCCGGGTTCGAATCCCATCCAGGCATTTATTTTTCTTATCATACCATATATATATATATATATATATATATTCTCATGAAGAATATGAGGTGAGTGATAAAAGTTTACCTAAATAAATAATACCTCATAGTGAGAATTCCTAAAAAAGTAATATATATATATATATATATATATATGTGTGTGTGTTGTGTGTGTGTGGGACTATTAAAGGAACACTACAAACAAAAACAACAAAAGAAACAATGCTAAAGTTTTATAAGGTAATGGCAGTTTCCATTGTGACATATGGATCAGAGAATTGGGCCATGAATAGATCAGACAGAAGATTACTAGAAACGTCAGAGATGAAGTTCCTCAGGTACGTAGCAGGATATACTCTCAGAGACCACATTCCTAGTGAAACAATTAGGCAAGAACTTAAAAATTTTAAATCTAAATGAAAAAATACAAAGCTATAAACAAAAATAGCATGAACATATTTTAAGAATGGACTCTTCTAGGCTAACAAAACAAGCACTGTTGTACCAGCCTCAAGACTATAGAGATGTGGACATCCTAGAAGATGATGGGAAGTGAATTTTGAGAGCGGAACAGGGCGAGGGCCTACCATGAAGATGATGATGATATATATATATATATATATTAACCAATTCCCTGTTACAGACGGAGATTCTATGTCAAGTAAAAATGTCTGCAGCAGATTATGGACAGAGAATCTCCGTGACATGTTTACTTTTATATTATAATTTCTTAATTGATTATTTTTAACAATATTATTTTTGTAATGCACTTATACTTCTTCTCCTTCCTTCCAAGTATTAGGCCAAGGCCTGTTATGATCCTATAGAAAATTTTCCCTCCAGTGTTTCATTGGACGGCCCAGTGATCTTCCTTCCGGAAATTCTCGTATAAGACTTGAAAGTGTAATAATAGTCCCTTCAATTGGTTGCTGGCCAAAGGAAGGCAATACCAGTGATGGGGCTGCCATCTTACAGCCTTTTCTGGAGAAGAAAAGAAAATAAAGGAAAGAAGAAATGGAAGAAAGGAAAGACTCCCTAGCCCTCGGATGCCCTAATAGTGTTGGGGACCAAAAAAAAACAAGAGATTAGATAGTAAAGTTAAAAGAGTGCAAAACACAAGTAAGTGGAAGAAATGTTTTGCTCAGCTTGGGCACCTTGTGGTCACCATCCACATATCCCCTAGATGAGGACCCCTGAGGAATGCTATTAACATATATAATTTGAATTAATAAATTGAGTTAGACTTTATGATGATGGATTTTATATTAATTAATTAATACTTTTTTTTTTCCACTGCTGTGGTCTCAAGGTAGCATGCTGCCTTATCACATAGCGGGCCTGGGTTTGATTCTCAATCGGTACAAGTTTTCTGGGTGAGGATTTTTTGGGGAGATTTTTCCTCACATGTAAGACAAATGTAAGGAAACTTTGAGACCCAAACGGTCCCCGAACATCATCTGACCATAATTATCATATTCACCTCACAAGATTAAGTTTAGGATTAAGGCCTCTCTTGGCGCATCATTACCACTATCATAACCTATTATATATATATCATCATGGTAGCATAACTCTGCCTTAAAGATGCCCCAACCTCAGAAGTGTGTTACATTATGCCAATGCCAGGAGAGAATACCAGAAATGTCAAAAGTACAAACTGGTGGCATTGAATAAAAGAAAATATCTTATTTTTTTAATTATCTAAATTATTTACAATCAGTAAAGTCTTTCTATTGTGCATTCAAGATTTTTAAAAAAGTTGGTGCCACGGTGTATTGGATTCAGTTATCTGTTAATGAATTTTATTCAGATATATTTAAAAACGTATAGAAGTTATAAGATTACATGATTATTAAAGTTCAATGAATTCAATACAATTTCAAATCTAAAATTAGAATATTTTGAATTCATCCCATTCCTAGATTTGAAATATTAATGAAATCACTTTCAATTTATATGAGAATATTTCATTACTTTAGAACATACCTAAATTAGATTTTCCTCCAGTTCCAATAATCACTTTATCACCAAGTTGGAATTGCAGTCCAAATAATTGGGCTGTTTTATATTTATAATCAACTGTCAAAGTAAGTTCCCCATTAGAGTAGTTTAGGTTCACCTGAAATTACATTAAATATGCTTAAACTACAATTCATTTAAGTCATTTAATTTTCTTAGGGTCGTATGTTAGAACATTACTCTCTACTCAAATTACTTCCAATCACTAGTGAGCTGATTCACCGTGAGCAATTGCTGAGAACGAATTAACGGCCGACTTATCGGTCATGCACGAGAGTCGACGTTTTCGTAATATTGGCAACGAATTACCCAGAATTCTCAGCGATAAAACTACTTCCGTTATTTTCATCTGCTATAGAGGAATGCATTTATGCTTGCATCCCGCAAATAATACCGTATACAAACACGTATGCGACATGCAATATTACGCCGATTCTCCTGTTCTACCAGTTGAATTCTTTGGTAGACTCTATCAAATTCCTCTTCTCCGTGTATACCGAAAACATGATCGAAGTCTTCAAGGTCCGACATCTTGGATAAATGTTGGATAAAGCAGCAAAGTACATCGATTACCATCGGTTCCCTTCGGGATTTTAATTTGAGTTGCTCATGTAAGCTACCTCCGCAGGTAGCTTACAAATTTAACCAATTATTATCGCATGAACAGATTTCTGAGTAAGCAAAATTGTATTAGCATACAACTTGCTCAGCAGAGAAGGCATTTTACTGTCTAATGCGTCCAAACATGCGACTCTGAAAATTTTTAAAAACATAAAATGTTATTTATTTCACTTTTTATATGGATATTTTTAATGTTTTAATTATTGAGAACTTCTTTATGTTTATTTGTATGTATGTATGTATGTAGCTAATGCTCTGGAGTTAACAACAAAGTTACTTTCCTTCTTGCTTCCCAATACTTGGATGTCACACCTTGATAATTTTGAAGAGCTACACTTAAGGCACTGCGCTACAAGCTGGAAGGTCAAGGGTTCGAGTCCCGATGGGGTCAGGATTTTTAAACTGAACCAAACCTTCTGGCAGCACTATGGCTCTGGGATCGACTCAGCCTCTAATGGAAATGAGTACCAGACGCTTGTTCTGGGAGTAAAGGCGGCCGTCACGCAGGTTTGTCAACCCGGCTGACATCAAGTGTCGATTGTCAGAAAAAGTGGGAGCCTTAACCTCCCACTACCCCAAGGGCCTTCCGAGGCCTGTAGTGGGATCGCTTTACTTTACTTTGCACAGTTTGTTAAATGTTCTCTGTCCATTTCCACACCTTGAGAACACAATATACACTCAGGAGACATTAATACACCAATTCTATGAAGATTTTTCCTAAGTAATCATGTTCTGTAGTAAGTTTCAATATAGCAACCGCAGATTTTCGTGGTAGTTCTGGAATTATAGATGGATTTTCTAACAGTATTTTTATATTTCTGTTTCCGACTTCTTCAATTAAATTGGAATTGTAATTATCATTAAATTTTTTCTTTATAATTCTTTTAACTGATTTATAAGAGAATGTATTTGTTACTTTCTGCTTAATTTTACACCCTTTTTTTTGTGAGTATATCAGCTCTTTCATTCCCTTGCATTCCACAATGGGCTGGAATCCATTGTAAGTTTTATTTTTTGAAAAGAAAAAAAATAATGCTTGACTGGAAATCAAACCCTGGACCTCTGAATCTGTACGTTAGGGTGCAGTCCATTACATCATTCAAGATCTGATACAACCGCTAAATTTTCTTTCTACTTATATAATTCTCTTATGTCTGAAGGCAGATAGCTCTTGCTATTAACAATGCAATCAGATGACTTCTATTCAAAGAATAAGTTATTTGAAAACTTAGGATTGCATAAACCTGCAATACCCCATAAAAACAATCTCTGAAGAAACTACAGTGTGAGCAGCTATAAAAAAAATAATGGTATATAAAGAGTCTAAACCTATTTTTTATGTATAAATCGAGTCTAATTTTAAAACATATTTTGAAGACAAATGTGCCTTATACATTGACAAATATTGTAACAAAAATAAAAAATTAAATAAAACATACTTACAAAATGCCAACCACTTCTATAATCAAATTTGACAGTTGTCAAATGTGTTACATTCTTTGTTTCATCAGGAACCAATTCAAATCTGATCTCTTCATTCACTGCTCGCAACTGGAACATAAAAGAAGGTTAGGACTTATGAAAATTATCCACAGAAAATTTATTGTGCTTTTTATGAATAATCTAATTTCATTGTAAGAAGATATAAAAACATTCAAATTCTTGGAATTTTAGAAAGTGCATTGCTCTTTCTCAGTATTTTTTGTGAAATGCGAGAAGAAATGAAACACTGAAAATTATTAGCTATGCTAATGTATGAATGCAAACTTACCCACTCTCTCTCTCTCTATCTTTATCTTTCTCTCTCTCATTCATTCACGAACACACACACACACACACACCACACACACATATATATATATATATATATATACATACATACACATTATATTATTTTTAGTCTGGACATCTTACCTCAATATTAATGTTGATTTGTTCTTGGACATGTTTCAAAACAATTCTGTTTTATCGTCAGCTTTCCCAGACTGGAAAAGCTGACGATAAAACAGAATTGTTTTGAAACATGTCCAAGAACAAATCAACATTAATATTGAGGTAAGATTTCCAGACTAAAAATAATATAATTAAAGTAACCTCAAAATATAACTTCCTAAAATTAAATATATATACACATATTTAAATACATGTATATAATTTTAAAATAGTACAATTAAGGGAAAAATAGTCTGGGTTAACCAAATAATCTGTCCCTTAATATACGGTAATTATTTGCCTCTCATATATTAAAAATTCTTTACTACTTTCAACATATTTTCCTGGAGCCACAGTTAAAATTATTCTCTATCTAATTTCAACAACATTCAGCAATACCTTTCAGTTTTCCTTCAAATGATAAGTAATTTGTAGCCTGCAGCTAACCTAGTTCCAAATTGTTTTTTATTTTTCAACAATACATCTTTAGATGTTTGAATATTGTTCCAATCTTAAATATTTTAATATTACTCTTAAAAGTTATTTATTTTATATATCCTTATATGACATTATTAGAAAAACTGGATGAATCATTTGCGATGAATAAATAGAGTTCCCAAAGCCATGCTATGTTATTGTCCAACAAGGAAGAGATTTCTGGACCGTCCAAGAAAACACTCTATAAAAAATTCATCAGTCAGATCATAACAGGCCAATAGGCTTAAGACTTGGTTGGATGAAGAAGAAGAAGATATGACATTATTTTAGAGTCATTTATATAATTTATCCTCTTTATATTGAAGCCAAAAACCCAGTCATCATACATCCTATTTCAATAATGAAATTCCAACTCCTAAAGGAAATTATGGAGTCTATCAATGAAAATCCAACAAGATTAAAAAAACAGCATCTTTTGAACCCTGCTTTTTCATTTTATTTAGTACAGGATTTTATTAATTTCTGGAGTTAGGATAAAGTATTCCTTGTAGGATATCCCATATAAAATGAAGTACTATGCTTTTGATGATCACAAAATACCATCATGAAGATTGCATATGCATCAATATTCTTAATGCATATGCAAGCTTACTGATGATCAGAAAGGTAGGGGCTTAGACATACAATTTATTCACTACACCAGTAGAAGACTCTTTTCATTCAACTTAATTTTTAAGGAAATATATTGTATTAGAAGCTGTTTCAGAATATTGAATTGTCTTACAAGACTTTTTCATGTCCCATATAAGAGGTTTCTAATGACGTAACTTATTTCCTAAAAAATTAACATCGGCATCTAAATGAAAATTTTCAACTCTCGTATAAAGGGACATATGAGAGCATATAACAGAAATTTAGATAATTCAAAGTATGCTAACCACCTACTCCAATATGATCATTGTTTTGATTCAAATTTTAAAATTTTACATGTTTGTGACAAAGGAAAGAAGTTGGACTTTTTAGAAGTTTTAGAGATAAATAAATTGAAAAGTGGTAATAAGCTGTTAAATTCCTAACTAGATTTGAATGAATCACCTCTTTTAAATTTATAACAGAGATAGTAAAAAAAAAATTGTTGCATAGTTACAGTTGTTATGTACTATAATAACGAAATTCATTAATTTGTTATCGTGTCTGAAGAAGGTACAAAGTACCGAAACAACTGTAACTAATTTATATTTTAATAAATATGAAAATCACATAAAACTTCAAGTTTTATTTTTATTTGATTAAATAAGTTATGGATTTTCATCAAGTAAACGCCAATTCAATTGATTACTTAATGCCATTATCAGTAAAGTTACTTTAAATAACACATATGTCTAATAGTCCACAGCTGTGGTCTCAAGATGGCAAGCTGCATTGTCATGCAGCAGGCCTGGGTTCAATTCCTGGTTGGGACAGGTTTCCTGGATGAGATTTTTTGGGGATTTTCCTCAGCCGTAAGACAAATGTTAGGAAGATTTAGGGTCCAACGGTCCCCAAAAAATCATCTGGCCATCATCATTATCATCACTATCATCATTCACTGGTGTGGAAAGCAACAGGAAGCTACCACACCTATAATTCCCTAATAAAGCTGCAAAGCATAGCAAGAAAATGCTATGATTACAGTGAAAGACCTGTCCTCAGGTAGAACACTATAGAATAGAATATGTCTAATAAAAGATTAGATTTTTAAAGAGATTTGATTAGGATACTTTGAAAGTTCTGCTGTCATTTCATTTTTGTCCCCTTTATGATATGTACTCAGAAGAGTTACAGTTCTTTTATCTCTCCATGCGAGAGCCAGTTTTTCTTATTTTCTAAAACTAATTACATCCCCCTTTTTCATCTTTTTTATTTTATTTGGCTTTAGGGAATCTGGCATTTTTTCTATTGCTCATGACTGTACCCATTGTGACCATATTCATCTTCCATAATTCATCTGCTAATTCAGGTGAAGTATAGTACCTGTCAATATAAATATGTGAACCTTGAGGTGGATCTGTAGGATCTGCTAGGAGGGATAAGGTCAAGTCCTTGGGTGGTTTTGAGGAGATCAGAATCTAATTGAGTTTTTCCCATATAGGACTGGAAATTATACAGGTACCCACTGGAACTGCCTGAGAGGGAAAACACTTTTATTACAAATTTTGCTGGTTTATTTGGGTTGTAAACTTTGAATTTTACTCTCCCTTTGAATCTGATTATGCTTTCATTGACAGATATGGAAGGTCCTGGTGAGTAGAAGAGAGAACACTTGTGCCTTATTTTTTCCATCACACCCCATATCAATTCCTCTTTAGTTAACTTTTTGTTACCTTCAGCATGGGCAAAATGTAGATTCCAAAATAAGATGAGAAATTCATCTCTTGGAAAAACATAGCCAAAAAAGGGAAATTTGCCTATCCAGCTTCTGGAAAAGTAGTCCTTGATATCAGAGGTGGGGTGAAGCCCATGTTGATCGCCATCCCGAAAATATATTGGAAACTTTCGTGGGAGACTATGAACCAATTCTAGCTTTTTTAGTCAAGGGTGTTGATTTTTGTTTGTTTGTTTCCCCTTGAATGCAGGTTTCTTTCATTATTATGTCAAAAATTTTATTGTCAAAAAAAGGTGAAAATATTCCACTGGATCGGTATCCTGATCAAAATGAGATGGTAATATCAGCCCCTGCTGAATTTTATATATTGTTATATTAGAAGTTGGACCAGGATCTGAATTACTCACCTCTACCCAGCTAGATACACTATTGTCAGTGGTGTCACTTATATCACTCTTGCATTCACTTTCACTACTTGACAATATTTCGTAAGAATCTCCTTCACAGTTACTAAATGACAATTCTGAAACTTCACTACCACTTTCATTCACTACTTGTTCTAATTTCCTCACTTGTATTCAGCTTTCTTTTTGCCATTTTACCAAAAAAAAAAAAAACAGGATAAATATGTTACGAATGAATCACCATAATATGTAAGGATGCACTAACCAAAAGAACTCCACTGATTACCTCACAAGAAAATGTTCCTAACTGAATTAAAAAGGGAATTCCCTACTCAGAATAGTAGATAGAACATTCTCCTGCCATCTCTTGAAAAAAATATGGATCTACATGGACCAGAACTGCCGGCAAAGTAGGATGTATTTTTTGTACCCATATAAGGGTTTCCGCCCATGAGGGAATGGACAGGCTGCCCATATATGGGTTTTACCCATGAAGGGTTAAGAAATTACATTTTTTTTTATTTGACAATAACTAACAATGAAATTTAATTAAAATTACAGTGGGAGGAAACACTATGAGGTATTTACATTAATGAATGAGTTGGAAAAAATGCTTTAACATCTCACCTCACAAAGTTGCGTGTCTTCACGATACCAGTTTCAAAAGTAATACTGTACTTTTGAAACCAGTATCGTGAAGACATGCAACTTTGTGAGGTGAGATGTTAAAGCATTTTCTTCAACTCATTCATTAATAAAGTAACAATGAAATATTTAAACTTTTATTTAAAGTTATATTTAAATATAAAGAGAATTTAAAATAAAAAATTATTTATTAAATTTAACTTTATTATATAGGTAATATTAAAATCTTACTTTTAAGTTATAGTTTGTAAAATAATACATATAATATTATTATAAATACAACAGGGCCTAACTGCAGATATCATAAAAAATGGATAAAAAAGATGGAAGCAGAGGCGATATATATTTATGTTTTATACCGGACGGTAGAGGAAAAATAATCAACGTTGGAAACTCTAATAAAAACCATAATCGAAGTTAGGAAAGGGCTTTAAGAGATAAAAAAAACGGAAAAAAATTAATGAAATATTAAAAGATCTGGAAGTTGCATGTCACAACCCAACAGCTCAGGTCTTGGGAAAAACATATTTTTCAAGCTATTAGGACACAGTTACGAAAATACCAGAAATATGGCACCTTTTGAATAACACATTATATAAGGAAACAAACACCTTATATAATCTACACCTGACAAAACCAAATTATTACCCCATATTAAGAAATAATTGATATGGCCGCCACGGATTCTGGCTGGGAGGGGAAAAATGACGGAATAAATACTCGCGATTTTTAGACGAAAAGTCAGACAGAGGACAGCTTTTGGGAACGATCTAGGACGGACATGATTTCGAATCTCGGAGTGTGTGAGTATAGATGCAATTTAATATAAGTTCCAGGTTGAATAAATTAACTTTAATATATTTGAAAAAATTAAGATTTAACAATATATAACTTGAATAATTCACTTTGAATTAATATAGATGAATAAATTAAGAGTTTAACAATATATAATTTGAATAATTCACCTTGAATTAACTTGAATAAATTGAGATTTTATTGATATTTTAGTTTGAAAACTTTAAGTTGAATAAATAGGATTTGATCTTTAACATAGAGTCGAAGGAAGGACTTCAACCTTTACGACGACATACGTCACAACTTCTGAGTTCTCTCATTATTTAACGTATCTGCATAATTAAATTAGCGTCATAAAATAAAGAATGTTAGTTTGTATCTAGTGCTATAATTACGTGTAGTTTTGTGTATGAATTATTTAATACAAGTTTTATAATATATATTTGTTAAACAAGAGTTGGTATCGCTGGGTTATGTGTGGAATTTATAACGGAACAGACATCCCTATCTACAAATAGAAGTAGTCCTTGAAACCACCCTACCCTTGATGACAAATAAACGTCTTCTACAGCTAGACTGGTGACCGCTCAGATAACTATTGCATTCAAACCATTGGCCTTTACGCCCTTTCCCGCTACCTTATAATCTATCCTTAAAGGTTATAATAAATATTGATCATTCTGATGAAGTTATTTCATCAAACTATACTCATCACTAATTGTTTGAAAAGGAAATAAACAATGTTAAATGCTTACAAAGGCATACCTCCCAGTACCCATTGCCAGTAGCAGTGGTGACGGCAGACGTTGCTAGTACAGCTAAACTTCGACTGCTTTTAAAAGCAAACTTAAGTGTAAAGTTGTCGCTCTGCTTGTTGGGGAACCAGATGTGTGAAGATGGAAATGCGAATGTAATTGGTATCACTTCTACATCGGTTTCGTAGATTTCTGGTTCTAACATACCAATGTAGTGCACTTTAGGATTCCCTTTTTTCAACTCATACAGAATTGAAATGTCGTTGAAGAAAACATACTTTAAGCATCCAGCAAAGTTGTTGTATGACATCAAACCTGTAAAGCAATTATATTATTTTGTACAAAATAGTTCCCATTACAATAATCTAAACTACACCTATATTTAAACCCATGTAACTTCAGAACTTTTCATTGTGTCTCAAACTTATTACAACAATAGATATAGCATACAAAGTTCCAATGAAAAGCTACAAGGTCACAAGAGTTTTGTTTACATAAACTCTATTCTTATGAGGGAACTGTTAACCATTGCATGTCACAACCTACCTTGAAATTTCTTCCAGAGAAGCATTGTGATGTACAAAGGGAGTGTCCAAAAAATGATCTGCCATTTTAACTGGGAATCCCTAAAATCAAGTGTCAAATCTATAATTTAAACTAAAGGGAAGTAATACATCTGCTGTGATGGTTATTTCTCCATGAAATTATTAATAGAAAAACACAGGGAGTTCAACGTAGAAACACATTTAGCTTTTGTGGACTTCAAAAAAGTCTTCGACAAAATTAATAGGAATAAAACTGTTGGAAATTTTAGCTGACAACAATCTACCACAACAGCATATTTTAAATTTATACAATATCTATAAAACAAATTTGATTTCAGTTTGAATCAATAACACACAAACAGAATGGACCGAAATTAATAGGGGCGTAAGACAAGGATGTGGCCTCTCACCCTTGCTCTTTTTCATATACATGGATAGAATACTCCAAGATTGGCGACAGATGAGACACGGTTCTATCCAAATTAATAGAAACCATAAAGTAGACTCTTTGCTTTTTGCAGATGATTTGGTATTAATAGCTCCAACAGAAACAGATTTACAGTATTCTATACACAATTTTAATATAATTGCAAAAAGATACAATATGGAAATCAATACAAAGAAAACTAAAGTGATGGCCTTTTGTGGGAAATACCCTATACCTAGCAAAATTGTTTTGGATGATGAAATTCTAGAACGAGTAAACAAATTTAATTATTTGGGTTATAATTTAACATTTCAAGATGAAGCTGATATATCAAAGAAAATCACAAATTTTACAATAACAATGGGGATAATTAATAGTATAATGAAACCATCTTTAGTACAGAAGAACACAAGATTACGGCTTTATAAGGTTCTCGCAAGACCAGTATTAAGTTATGGTAGTGAAGCATGGACAATACGAAGAAGAGATGAAAGCCAAATAACAGCAAATGAGATGTGATTTATGCGCCGCACAGCAGGCTACACAAAGTGGGACCATAAAAGAAATCAGGAAATTATGGAAGAGTTGGATGTAGAACCCATTCTTCACCATATACAAAACTACCAGAACAACTGGAAAGCCGATCTTCAACGAATGCCGTCTCGTAGAATTCCAAAAGCCATACTTCGCTACAGCCCCCAAGGCAAAAGATCGCTGGGACGTCCAAAAAAGCGCTGGATGGAAAATTCCTCTTTGAGACCGTAACAGGTCACATGGCCTAATACTTGCATAGATGATGATGATGATGATGATGATGGAAGAAGTAATACATCTCCTGTATTGGTAGACTTGGAAAATTATATTTGAAGAGAAAAATTATATGTCCTGCCTCACTTCACACCATGCTTAACTCATGCAGGGATGTACATCTGCTCTGTCTGTCATTACTGGTTTTTGGCTTCAATTTATGTGCCTCCCAGTTAAAAATGGCAGATATTTTTTTTTGGACACAGCCTTGGTACATCACAATGCTTCTCTGGGAGTAATTTCAAGGTAGGTTTCACCTTACAATGGTTGACAGTTCCCTTGTAAGTTGAATGGAGTGTAGAAGTGGTCAGATTTTATATAATTTGGAATAATGAATAGTTGAAAGGACAGAATAATATAGTAAAAGAGGTATTCATATATTTTCATAACTTACATAAACATTTCAATTTTGAAAGTGCGTTATTTCTGCATAAATACAAAAAAAAACAAACAAATTCTGTATGGTACCCATGGCAGCAAGAATGCTATAGTTAATTTCTAACTTCAGTATGTTCTGAAAATAATCTTCTATATTTGTTTTTCAAATCTCCACATTCTAAAATGGCAAAACAGCCCAATGTTGGGCTTTAACCTCTTCTGTTTAGGAGTTACTATACAAAGATAATTTAGTTATGCTTTACTTTCTACAGATGTCATGAATGGTATGCGGTTAATTTACCTGACCCAATAAGACATTTACCCTCTTACTAATAATCCATATATAACTTTTATACAAGGTTTATACACATCTCAGTTGAAAATTCTTACTAATAAACACTGTATTAGTTGTTCAATGTATAAGAGGTGTACAAATTTACATGGGAATTGTTATACATGCCGTCAGCCTTGTTTAAGGATTGTATAGCTAGACAAAATGTCGGACTTTAAGATCAACTGATTGTTTTCTTATGATATTGATGAAAGTTTCCTTAAATTTAAGCAAAATGCAACACTTTAATGACTTCTATTGATGTTTTTATTATTGATTTAACACTTCTCACTGAAGGATAAATTATATTTGAAGAGAAAAATTTTCGCCTAGACCGAGACTCGAACCCGGGCCCTTTGGCTTGCTGGGCCAAATGCTCTACCAACTGAGCTACCAAGGCGAGTTGCGATCTAGATGCAAATTTTTCTCTTATATACGTTGTAATTCCCTTGCGCCAAATGCTTTGAAACCTTTGCTTCTATCTTTGCAAATGGCAGCTTCTTATAAGAAGACCTTTATTGGGAATTTAACACTACTTTATAAAGCCAGTAGGGCTTCTATTGATGTTTTTATTATTGATTTTAACACTTCTCACTGAAGGATAAATTATATTTGAAGAGAAAAATTTTTGCCTAGATCGAGACTCGAACCCAGGACTTCATAATGTTATTTCCCATATTTAACTAGAGAATGTACATTTTATTATATACAACTTTCCTCATTAGAGGATTGCTTCAAGGACAAAGTGATACAGACAATTAATTTTCGAAATTGATGAAATACATTTTGGAAATACATTTAAAAAATTTCAAATTGTAATTGAAGTATACATACTATAAAGTAGAAATTTTATAAAGATGGTTTCTTAAAATTGAAATTGATCCTCTAATGGCAGTGATGGCAATTTTAGAAAGATACTCCCTGTCCAAATCTAAGGAATTCCAAAATTTAGTTAAGAATCCTGGTATAGTACCTCTTGCCCCGATCATCAATCCTGTGACAGTTATACTATCTAATTGGTATTTATCTTTGTAATAGTCAATTGTTGGCTCATATATGACTTTCTTTTCACAGTCAATATCCCTCTAAAAGAAAACAATGCTTACCTGGTTTTTTGTGTAGTTCAGGTCCTCCACCAATGTAAATCTCAGGGTCAATATAGAGATGGTAACTAGGTCCCGGGAGCTCCAGTTCTTGAGATTCTTGATTTAGATGCACTCCAATAACATTCTGGTGATGTGTCAGAGTTAGATTGTTCCAATAATTTGATGTGACAGGTGATCCAATTGTTGTCGATACAGCTCCGTCTCCAAAGTTCACTTCAATATAAACTGTGTCATTTTTAATTGAAGCAGCAATATAATGGTGCTTGTATGGTTCACCACTGGCATAGAAAAGAACTGAATCATCAAAATGTGTCTACAAAAAAAGAAATACAATTTATATTGTAAATTAATTTCTAAGGAAAAAAGTTTAGTTTACCTTTAACACTTCGAATCCGCACATGGTAACTATACCATGACATTTAAATTGCCAGGAAGCCGGCCATGGTATTAATATCTTGCCATGCACCGCTTCATTTACAAATTTTTTGTTTTAAAACTAGCTGCAGTATTGACAAGATTCTTGGAGTATTTGACAGCTTAAATCTTGTGACATGTATGGATATATGTTAGATGTCTCTATTTCACTTCACTAATTTTTATTGCCCTCTGGAAGAAAACCTTCCACTTACAAACACAGCTTATATTTGTACATGAGATACGCATTAACCATGACCTCAGTTGTTTCCCATTGAAAGATATATGAAACCTAATCATAACAAACATGTTGTGGAATATTGTTTATTTTTTATTTCACTCACATCATAATTCATAACTCCTCGCAAACCCAGGGTTTCGTCACATCATTTGTGACATTCTCAATGACAGATAAAAATATTGGTAAAAAATTCAAGAAGTTCACATACCATTCTTTAGTATTGACAAGTTAAAAAAAATCTTCAACAAATGCAACATTAAATTAGCACCGAAAAATGATTACAGCTTAGGTAATTTAATAAAAACCAACAAAAATGAAAAGATTGAAGACTGCAAAAGATCGGGAATTTATCAAATTAATTGTAAAGATTGTGAAAAGATAAACATAGGAAAAACAAAAAGGAATCTAAATACAAGATTAAAGGAACACCTCAGAAATGTTAAAAATGGAGAAACCGAAAAATCTGCAATAGTTGCACATGCCTGGTCAGAAAAACATAGAATAGAAACCAAAACAAAATTACTTAAACAATTGGAAAAACCGAAGGAACTCACAATTTGGGAAAAAATTTACATATGCAAGAATGAAAATACAACTATGAATTTTGAAATACCCGGTTATAAGGAGGGAGGACTGATTTGGAAGTTCGTCGGTCAGCCATCAGATGGCGCGGAGGTCAGTCTACATGATAGAAGGCAGTCGGACGTCAGTTGTGAACGTGACACAGCATTGAGAATGTCACAAATGATGTGACGAAACCCTGGGTTTGTGAGGAGTTATGAAGTATGAGGTGAGTGAAATAAAAAATAAACAATATTAAAAAACCTCATAGTGTTATTTCCTATCTACATAACTTAATGTTGTGGAATGTCTGACTCAGATTATGTCCCAGTCAGAAGCGTTGAGAATATTTTCAGTGCAAGATGGAAAAAGCCGGACCAAGCTTGAGTTCTGTTACACGGCTGCATTCAAAACCGCTAACTGACGAAGAAATAAGTGAACTCATAAACGATTCTGATGGTTACGAACTTGATGACTTAAAATCAGATAAAGAACAAGATAATATATTACCTGAAATTACTGAAAAACATAGAATAGAAACCAAAACAAAATTACTTAAACAATTGGAAAAACCGAAGGAACTCACAATTTGGGAAAAAATTTACATATGCAAGAATAAAAACACAACTATGAATTTTAAAATACCCGTGATAAGGAGAAGGGATTGATTTGGAAGTTAGTCAGTCAGCCATCAGATGGCGTGGAGGTTAGTCTGCAGGAGAGAAGACCACTGGATGTCAGTTGTGAACGTGAACAGCATTGAGAATGTCACAAATACAGTGACGAAATCTGGATCTGCGAGGGAGTTAAGAGGTATGAGGTGAGTCAAGAAACAACTCAACAAAATTAAAATAGGTAAAGGTATTCTAAACTTGAGCCATTCCTAGCATATACAGAGTTATAATAAACACTGTATATTTTAAGATATTTGGTCTGTAAATTCTTACCTCTTATGATTGTTTTTGTTGAACATATATTTCAAGGCTTCTTAGGCCCATCAGAGTCTGTAAAAGCTGAATCTGAGACAGAGTCTGTAAAAGCTGAAGATGGGGATAACAAGCCTTGAAACATATGTTCAACAAAAACAACAATAAGAGGTAAGAATACACAGACCAAATATCTCCTAGTGTTACTTCCTATTGTATTAAAAGAGAACTGCATATTTTACTAAATATTGTCTCTTACACTATTTAAAGAATTTTTGTTTATTTAAATATTACTTAGAGAAGCATAAACATCTAACAAGGAGCATACATGAATGTGAGGTCATAGACTGTGTTGAATGTATTAAAAAAAGAGCAAAAAGGTTAAAACATGGTATATACCTACATATACTAGCTAATACCTGGCATGCACTGCTACGTCTAAATAATTTAAATATTGAGGGTTAATTAATTATATGATATACACTGTGATGAACCAAACATGGCAGTTGCTAGAGTAAATTTTTAATTTCAAATTTCAGGTAAATCCCCACTTTTAATGGTCGAATTTCGCTGATTTTTGGATAATACATATGTTGGTTTATTTTAATATAATATTCCAAGTTTTGTTGTGAAACATCGAAAATTGTGATCGTTAGAGTGATTTTTAATTTTTGTTTCAGGTGAACTCCTACACCTAATGATTTTAGAACATAATAGATAATGGCTAAACACTCACCATTCATAAAACCTATATATACAAATTTTCATGAAGATCGGTTGAACGGTTTAGAAGTCTATAAAGGACAGACATACTTTCTTTTTTATATAATATAGGTAATCACATGCCACATTTTGTCTTTTCACTAGATAAGTAACATTCTGTAATTTTTATTACTTTCTTTTTACTATTTTTGTCCATTATCATATCATATATTTAATCAAGCACACACATTTTTAAAACAGATAACATGCATAGGAATAATTGGAAGTTTTTACAGTTAATTATTAAATACGTAGCACAATTAAAATTAGCACAATTGCAAATAATTAATTAGACTTACCTTGAAAAACAAGCTTATACGATTCACACTAGAATGAACACGATCTTTCCAATCATACACTCGATATGATATATATGAAGAACCACGGAGTGTCAGAACTGTAGCAGCTAAAATGAAAATACAACATTTAATACTCATTAAGGTAGAATATGTTTATCACTCACCTCATATTGTTCTTCTTATTTGATTATAAACTAGTTTCGGAACATAGTTTCTGTTCCATCCTCAGTATCATCACGACCGTTGTTCTGTCGTCTTGAAGAGTTGTCCTTCTCTCCTTCCATTGGCTGACTGAAAAACCTCGAAACCAGGTCATTCTCACCGGGAATTTCAAAGTTCATTAATTTCTTCTTTTCGCTCTTTTGAATGTAGATATTTTCCCAAACAGTAAGTTCTTTTGGTTTTTCTATTTGTTTTAATAATTTTGCTTCTTTCTCGATAAGATGTTTTTCAGACCATGCATGTTTATCGAGAAAGAAGCAAAATTATTAAAACAAATAGAAAAACCAAAAGAACTTACTGTTTGGGAAAAGATCTACATTCAAAAGAGCGAAAAGAAGAAATTAATGAACTTTGAAATTCCCGGTGAGAATGACCTGGTTTCGAGGTTTTTCAGTCAGCCAATGGAAGGAGAGAAGGACAACTCTTCAAGACGACAGAACAACGGTCGTGATGATACTGAGGATGGAACAGAAACTATGTTCCGAAACTAGTTTATAATCAAATAAGAAGAACAATATGAGGTGAGTGATAAACATATTCTACCTTAATGAATATACCTCATAGTGAGAATTCCTAAAATAAGTAATTTAATACTCAGTTCAAATCATATATATATATATATATATATATATATATGGAACATTTTATTCTAATATAAAGTTCTAAATTAGTAATTTAAATATTTTAGACAGAAATTTGTTTTGAAGCTTTATTTGTGAATAGTTGTGATTTTGTTTTTGTGTGTGTTCTGAATGATTCAGAGTTACAATAAAATTTTCAAGGAGCTACAGTCACTGGGACCACAATAGAAACAAACATGCTGACAAGATCCATCATTCTCAAGTTATGTTATCAAATCTCCATACTTAATGTTAGCACCTCCCTCCCCAATTGTAAAACCTTAAAAAAAAAACATCAGTTCAAACATTTGATGTGAATAATATGAACCAGACAATATAATATAATAAGTTTGATTTGAACTTTTTTAGGTAAAATCACCATGAGGTTTAATTTAAGATTTAAATTAAATTTCTTTATACCTCACCTCATATCCAGTCTTCTAATTATACCAGTTTCAAAACCTTGGTGACTTCTTCTTTTTCATAATTTGTAGGATTTTCATCCTGTTTATTTCCAAAATCACTCCTCGGAGGAAGACATATTGGATGTGCATTCTTTTATCCGAGGCTTGAACCTTGGGACTGCGAGTAATGTATAAGATACACCTCGAAGTAGTTGCTAGCCCATTTTCATGGTGTTTATTAATCCGGGTTTCCTCTCTAGGCTGATTGCCTTCACCCAGCTCCAGAGCTCAGCCTGTCCTGTTTTATTTCGGAGTTGTCTCTCCTAGATAGGTTGTCTTGCAGGACTAACGAACCCCATCCTACCATTTGTCAATCTACAAGGCTAAAGATGTATAGTTGCCTCTTCTGTCAGGTACCGTACCGAAGGACTCCTTCTCTGCTGTATCTGCCGTTGAGGTCTTCACAATAACCCTGGCAAGGGGCCCTCCCAAGCTGGGCAGGCTGAACCAAGGTTTCTGTTACTCCTCCCCCTCAGCCTTTTTCAACCTGGCTTGGGACAGGCAATGGCGGGTTTTGGGGCATTTCATCTTCAGTAATATCTCTTCGTTTGATGTTATGTCATTCAGGAGTTAAGAAGCAGTTCTCCTGAACAGCATAACATCAGTCGACGAGATATTACTGATGATGTCTCCTAGGTTTTGAAACCAGTAAAATTAGAAGACTGGATATGAAGTGAGATATAAAGAATTTTAATTTAAATCTTAAATTTGATTTGATTTTATATTCACTAATAGAAACAGCATTTAATAATCTATCGTCTATAAATTTATAATGTCCGTATTTTCAAAAGTTTTAATTTCAATCAATGTTTTTCATTACCACATCATTTGTGTTGGTATTGGATGCACAACTCTCAGATAATATCAGACAGCTAACACAAATGATGAATGAAAGAGGGCCACAGGAACTTCTTGTAGGTAAACTACTTGGCAAGATAGGCATAGAAGCCCTTTAACCTGCAGCCACATGTGTTAATCACATAGGTAGATGATCATATAGGGGTGATATGTGGTCAACTGTCGGGTCCCCCAGCTGTTATAGCTGATTTTCTCAATCTGGAGCTGCTACTTATTGTAGCTACCCAAATTCCCCATGATGATGAGTGGGCACTGTCCATATTGACCAAAATTCCATGAGAAAATTTTTTCCCCCATGGGGAGTCGTACCAGTGCATATCCCATACCTTTGTAAGAAGGCATCATGCCTTAAACCACTCGACTACAGCATAGGTAAATCAGAGGGAAAAGGCTCAGTAGATAGGCCAAGAAAGAGGTGGAAGAATAACATTAACCATTATTTGAGGGAGGTGAACTGTACAGGGAATTATTGGGAAAAATATAGTTAAGTTAGGGATGAATAAAGAGCTTATGTCCACATTAATTAAGTTATTTGGTCTGTATATTCTTACCTCTTATGATTGTTTTCGTAGAACATATGTTTCAAGGCTTGTTAGTCTCATCTTCAGCTGTTACAGGCTGATTTTTCTCAAGTTATCAGCCCTGATTCTTGACTCCTGCTCCCTCTTTCTGTGGTTCAATGAACTTACTAATTAGAGAAGAACCTAATTAGCAAGTTCATTGGACCACAGAAAGAGGGAGCAGGAGTCAAGAATCAGGGCAGACAACTTTAGAAAAATCAGTCTATAACAGCTGAAGATGGGGCTAACAAGCTTCTGAACATATGTTCAACCAAAACAACCATAAGAGGTAAGAATATACAGACCAAATAACTTAATTATTAAATAAACCTCTTAATTATATTTAAATTAATATCGGGAAGTAAACATTATGAGGTTATATCATTAATAGTGAATGGAGAACATATTTTATTCGACTCACCTCATACATTTTCAAACTTCTTTGATACCGATGGTTTCAGACAATGACTGATGAAGGACATGATATTGTCTGAAACCGTCGGTATCAAAGAAGTTTGAAAATGTATGAGGTGAGTCAATTAAAATATGTTCTCCATTCACTATTAAACCTCTTAATGTTACTCCTATTGTATTTTTAAAGTTATGTCCACATACTACTAAAGACAAAAATGTCTGCCTGATCTGGGATTTGAACTCAAGATATCCATTTCTAAGTGCTGGCTCACTTATCAATTGTTAGGAGCAGACATAATGTATCTCTATTTGAAATTCCTGTACCCATAGTAGTGAACTTCTGTTGATATTACAACAGGATTGCTTCCACATAAGACATCAAGATGGGATTTATTCCGTGCCATTCAGCTAATTACAAAACTCCTTGATTATACTACTACAACCATTAAGTTCTGAGACTTTATGCCTGGAGGATAGGCACCCACAAGAATCTGAATATCTCACAAGATGCTGATAACTAGGCGTACACTTAAACAGAACCACATCCTCCCTGAAAATAGCCACCTTTGGCCGTTATGCATGTTTGCCAATGGTGGTATAGCTGCTGGAAGCACCGCTGAAAGATGTTGGCAGGAAGGTCCCATATGGCTTCTCTTGTAGCAGTCATGACCTCTTCGGAAGAATGAAATTTACGATCACGTAGGATTGCTTTCATGCGAAGAAAGAGAAAAAATCGTATGGTGCGAGATCAGGTGAGTACGGAGGGTATGGCAAAACTGTCACCTGTTGCCTTGCAAGTTCCTCTTGGACAAGGAGAGAATGATGTGCAGGAAGGTTGTCGTGTAGCAACAGCCAATTATTTGTACATCAAATCTCAGGTTGCTTACGGCGAATTGAATCACATAAACGGCCAAGGATCTCTGTGTAGCGGGTTTTGTTTAGAGTTACACCTTCTGGGATGAATTCCATGTGAACAATTCCATTTGAATCAAAAAACAGTTTAATCATCATCTTGCCTTTTGACCTGTCTTGTTGCGGTTTTTTCTGTCATGGTGATAATATCGTTTTACAGATGGTGGATTTAGTTTCAGTTGCAGATCTACAGGAAACATCATGTTTCGTCTCCAGTTTTTATCTGGTTGAGAAACATCGGATCATCATCAGCACTACTGATGAGGTCACCACAAATCGTCATGTGATCATCATGTTGGTCTTGTGACAGGATTCGTGGCACACTATGCTGGGTAACAAGAGACATGTTCAGGTCATCAGATAGAATTTTGTAGCAAGTACCATGGCTGACCACTACCACTGCTGCCAGGTCATTTAACTGATTGGGAGTGGTTAGCATGCACCAACGTTACAACTTCTTCGATCTTGCGTTTAGTTTGAATTGTTTGTAGCCGACCAGTATGCACATCATCTTCCAAACTGCCTCTTCTTTGCAAAAAACGTTGGTGCCACCTAAACACAACACTGTGACTCAATGCATTCTAACTGTAAACTTGCTGCATCATTTGAAATGTTTCGGCAGCGGTCTTGCCTAATTTTTGACAGAACTTGATGTTCACCCATTGCTCAAACTATGACATCATGAGTTCTGACGTGCGCATTCAAATCACCGTCACAACAAAGACCGTAGTTCTGCTTGCTGTGCATACATTCAACTGTCTCTTGCTGGGATGAGAGACTAACTGACAAGGTACCATACCACGGCGCCACCTATGCCCTATACTGCAATACAGCGCCACTATGCACTCAGTCTCAAAACTTAATGACTGTACTATATATATATATATATATATATATATAATACATAAAACGTGTAGTTCCAAAAATGTAATTAGAATATTCCATCAATCTCTTGCATTTTTCTGAACATTTATTTGACAATACAAGAGGAGTTATGGACAAAGGTTTCCTCATTGACCCCTGTTATGCTATATCCATACATATATATATGTTCCAATCATTCAAAATTGAACTTTATCTTTTACTCATATACATTTTAACAGAAAAATTGTGAAACTTACTGTAAATGTCACACTGCTCTCCTTCATATTTGCGACCAAAACAATCACATGTCAAACTGTTATAATGGTTAACACAGTGACTTCCAACAAAACAAAGGTTTTCTCTAGTCCTACATCTGAAAACAAATAGAGTAGGTTACATTAAAATAACTGTATTTCACATCAGTTTAAATGTATATTGGTAAATTTATTTATTATTTATAGTTGTTTTAACTACAATATTCGTGTCATAACTTTTCTGTAGATTATTGTTGTAACAGGCCATTCTCTCTTGTCCTAGACAAAAATTATATTAATAAGAATCAAATGAATCATGAATTCTTCTTACCTCATACTTCTATGTGTTTTTAAACAGAGCACCGCAGCATCGGCGAACAATCTTCACCATTGTCAGCTGTTTTCATAACTGTCAATTTTTTCTTTTGCTGGTAATTATTCAAACTGCCATCTGGTGTTCTTTAGTGAGTAATTTTCTAAACTGTCATCTGGTGTATTTTTGAAGAACTTTGTAATCAAGCTTGGTTCGTCTGGAATCTCGAAGTTTATGGTTCTAGTATGGATTTTTTGAATACATATCTTTTCCCAAACTGTTTATTAGAGAATCACAGAATTGAAAAAGAAGCAAAACTTTTAAAACATCTATCTAAACCTTTGGATTTAACAGTTTGGGAAAAGATATATATTAAAAAAAATCATACTAGAACCATGAACTACGAAATTCCGGATGAACCAAGCTTGATTACAAAGCTCTTTAAAAATACACCAGATGGCAGTTTAGAAAATTACTCCTTCAAAAGAATACCAGATGGCAGTTTGGGTAATTACTGGCAAGAGAAAAAATTGACAGTTGTGAAAACGGTAGACGATGGTGAAGATTGTTCGCCGATACTGCGGTGCTGTGTTTAAAAAAACATAGAAGTATGAGGTAAGAAGAATTGATGATACATTTGACTCTTATTAATGAAACCTCATCATGTTAAAATTCCCAAATTTATTATATTAAAAAAAATTGTATTTCTAATTTTGAATTTCAACTCTGACTTGACATATGATAATTTATGGTCTTTGATGAATTAAGGTGATCTGATTTTACTGTCATGAACCTATACTACTTTTATTTAGTTTCTTACAAATGTGATTTTTCAGAGATATGGCAACTCTTAATTCCTGGAATTTGACTTACAGTTAAGGACAAACCATGAAAACCTCAGTTAGAAATTGGGAATCAAACCTAGACCCATTGCTTGAGAGATAACAATATTACGCCTAGACCATAGTGGTGGTTTTATAAATATATTTTTTACTGAAGATTGGCAAAAGATGAGAGATGATTCTATTCAAATTAATAGAAACCTAAAAATAGACTCCCTGCTTTTTGCAGATGATTTGGTATTAATAGCTCCAACAGAAACAGATTTACAGTATTCTATACACAATTTTAATATAATTGCAAAAGATACAATATGGAAATCAACACAAAGAAAACCAAAGTGATGGCCTTTTATGGGAAATACCCTATACCTAGCAAAATTGTATTGGATTTATAATTTCAGAACAAGTAAATTAATTTAATTATTTGGGTTATAATTTAACATTTCAAGATGAAGCTGATATAGCAAAGAAAATCACAAATTTCACAAAAACAACAGGGATAATTAATAGTATTATGAAACCGTCTTTAGTACAAAAGAACACAAGATCACGGCTTTATATGGTTCTCGCAAGATCAGTATTGAGATATGGTAGTGCAGCATGGAAAATACGAGGAAGAGATAAATGCCAAATAACAACAAAAGAGATGTGATTTATGTGCCGTACAGCAGGCTATACAAAGTGAGACCATAAAAGAAATGAGGAAATTATGGAAGAATTGAATGTAGAACCCATTCTCCACCATATACAAAACTACCAGAACAACTGGAAAGCCCATCTTCAACGAATGCCATCTTATAGAATTCCAAAAGCTATGCTCCATTACTGCAAAAGTTTGCTGGGATGTCCAAAAAAGCACTGGATGGAAAATTCCTCTTTGAGACTGTAACAGGCCACATGGCCTAATACTTACATGGATGACGTTGATGACTAAGCTTTTTTTATTCTTTTTGACATGTATAACAGTAAAATAAAACAACTTAAAATTATACAGTAAGTAAAATTATAATGAGCCATGAGAATTTATAATGTTCCATCCATCCATAGCAATTCTGCCTGAAGGCAGGTTCTTCACTGCAATCATAGCATTTTCATGCTATGCTTGCACCTTTACTAGGGAATTGTAGGTGTGGTAGCTTCCCGTTGCTTTCCACACCGGTGAAGGATGATGATGATGATGATGATAATGATAAGGACGATGATGATGATGGCCATATGATTTCGGGGACAGTTTGGGCCTTAAAGTTTTCCTGACATTTGTCTTACAGGTGAGGAAAAACCCTGATAAAAACCTCACCCAGAAAAACTACCCCGACAGGGGATCGAACCTGGGCCCGCTGCGTAACAAGGCAGCACGCTACCTTGAGACCACAGCGGTGGACTTTATAATGTTGTGGATGCAAATTTTCACATCAATACCGTAGCATCAATGGAACCTGTAGAATCAGGACATAAGCTTGTAGTCTTCATTTTTTATTCTTTATTTTTATTTCATTTTATTTCTTTTGTCTGTATAAGTAGGGATTTTGTTTACATTTAGTATTAATGAAATAAGTCAAATATGGGAAATAACACTATGAGGTTCTTAATTCAATGCATGAATAAGTCTTTTCTTATTTTACCTCATATTTCATGTTTTTTTAAACATGGGAACTGCAGTTTTCAAGAGAAGTCCCTTTCATCCTCAGCAGATATTATGACTATCGGATTTTCGTTTGAATCTTCATCTTTTACATTGTCATCTTGTGCTGATTTGATGAACTTTGAGATAAGTCTGTTCAGTAAATTTAGATCCAGGAATTTTGAAATTCCCAATGAACAAGACTTGATCTCAAAGATCATCAAATCAGCACAAATGGCAACATTATAGATGAAGATTCAAACGAAAATCTGGTAGACATAATATCGGCTGAGGATGAGAGGGATCTCCTCTTGAAAACTGCAGTTCCCGTGTTTAAAAAAGCATGAAATATGAGGTAAGATAAGAATTGACTCATTCATTCATTCATTCGTTGAATTAATAGAGTACCCTATATTGTGATTTGGGAACAATGTAGTAAAAGTGATACCGGTATTGCAGTTTCATAAATCTCGAAAAAAACAGCCTCTTCCTCAATGATTAAATGATAGACTTGTTATGGCAGCATCTTGCATTTCTTTATAGTACGAGATCCGGCTGCAAGATTACTACATTCATCGAGTGTATGAACAAAATCAACTTTTTTCATAAAGTTATGAATGACTGAATACACTTTTGCCGAGTTGCCTATTAAAATTTGGCTACCAGGTTATATTTAATTAAAATATAATTTATTTATTTATTCGAAATAATTTGATTCACTTGTTATTAAAATAAATTATAATCCAGTTTGCAGAAATCGATGTATAGAGGTGGAAATGTTTTGGTTGCCATTGCACACTTGGCCGTAAACTCCTTGCAGCCAGGTGTAAACAGATATTACTTTGTTACATGTATACGTTCATGACATACATATTCGACTTATATATTAAATTGAAGTTAATATTTTTTGTGCATGATAGAATTCCTCTGCCTCTCTAAAAGTGGCTGGAAATAAGGGTTGCTAGCTGTTAAAGATAGGTTAGAGTGAGAGAGAGTTAGCGCTTTACATCACTCATCAGACAAAGATGGTGATAGCCAGCCAGCTGTGTGAGTTCATAGTGATACCACAGAGTGTTCTGTGGTTATACTAGCTACTGACACATGTGCAATAGCACTAAAAACTCACACAGCTGGCTGGCTATCACCGTCTTTGTCTGATGAGTGATGTAAAGCGATAACTCTCTCTCACTCTAACCTATCTTTAACAGCTAGCAACCCTTATTCCAGCCACTTTTAGAGAGGTAGAGGCATTCTATCATGCACAAAAAAAAAACTCTAACTTAATATATAAGTCGAGTATGTACGTCATGAATGTACAAATGTAACAAAGTAATATCTGTTTATGTCTGGCTGCGAGGAGTTTATGGCCAAGTGTGCAATGGCAATCAAAACTTCTTCTTCTTCTTCCTTCCAAGTATTAGGCCAAGGCCTGTTACGATCCTATAGAAAATTTTCCTTATGGGAAATTCTCGTATAAGACTTGAAAGCATAATAATAGTCCCTTCGATTGGTTGCTGGCCAAAGGAAGGCAAGACCAGTGATGGGGCTGCCATCTTATAGCCTCTGGTCAGGCTTTTCTGGAGAAGAAAAGAAAATAAAGGAAAGAAGAAATGGAAGAAAGGAATGACTCCCTAGCCCTCGGATGCCCTAATAGCTTCGGGGTCGAAAAAACAAGAGTTAACCAAGAGAGGTTAGATAGTAAAGTTAAAAGAGCGCAAAACACAAGTAAGTGGAAGAAATGTTTTGCACAGCTTGGGCACCTTGTGGTCGCCATCCACATATCCCCTAGATGAGGACCCCTGAGTATTCAAAACTTTTCCAGCTCTATACATCGATTTCTGCTAACTGGATTATAATTTATTTTAATAATAAGTAAATCAAATTATTTCGAATAAATAAATAAATTATATTTTAATTAAACATACTGGTGGACAAATTTTAATAGGCAACTCGGCAAAACTGTATTGAGTCATTCACAATTTTATGAAAAAAAAATAGATTTTGTTCATACACTCGATGAACGTAGTAATCTTGCAGCCAGATCTTAGAGTATTAGAATGCAATAACAAAAACACACAGATAAATGGGATGCTAATTTTACATTGCCTTCTCTCACCTTGTTTCATAATAAGAAGTAGCCGTAACAAAGCAGTGTGAATTGTGAAAAAAAAGTCATTAACCCTTAAATTGACAAGACACTAATTTCTCGTGCCAGTTATTTAAATGTGGTGGACTGCATTGAAAACAAAATCATGTATAACTATTATTATTCGGTATTTTGCATAATTTTACACAAATATAAGTAATTACTTCTCATGATTAAATTTTCTATAGGATCGTAACAGGCCTTGGCCTAATACTTGGAAGGAAGAAGAAGATTAAATTAAAATGTTTCAAACCTCTCCTCATACTCAGTCTTCTAAGTAGATTGCGATTTCAAAGCCATTATGGCTTCATCTTCAATACTGTCTTGTCGACTGATGTTATGTCAATCAGAAGAACTACTTAACTACTTCCACTGAACTATTTCAATTGATGGAAAAATTAGAGAACACACAATTAGAACCAACAGACAGATTAGTGTCATTTGATGTAGTTTCACTGTTTACCAGCATCCTTAGAGTAAACTATTGAAATTTTGAAAAAATGGTTAAACAAAAACTGGAAGTAGTTCTTTTGATCGACATAATGTCAGTCAATAAGATAGTACTGAAGATGAAGCCGCCAAGGCTTTGAAATCGCGATCTACTTAGAAGACTATGAGGAGAGGTATGAAACATTTTAATTTAATCATAAATTAAATCTCATATTGATTTAACTTTTTATAGGAATTAATCACTATGAGGTTTAATTTATGGTGAAATTAAATGTTTCTTACCTCTCCTCATATAAATCTTCTTAGTAGATCGCGATTTCGAGACCATAACACTCTCATCTTCAGTACTTTTTTGGCGACTGATGTTATGTCAATCGGAAGAAACTCTTCTTCTTCCCTCTGTTGGTGGACCGATGAACCTCTGGATCAGGTCAAAATTTGTGGGAATTTCGAAGTTCGTAAGTTTTCCTTTGTTTTTCTGAATGTGGATCTTTTCCCAAACCGTGAGTTCCTTTTGTTTGTCTATTTGTTTAATTAGACTGGCTTTTGATTCAATTAAATGTTTATATGAGGAGAGGTAAGAAACATTTACTTTCACTCATATTGATTTATTTATAAAAAAATTCAATATAATTTCTACTCAATTGTCTTATTAAAAATATTAGATACATTAAACCAACTGATGTATCCTATTGAATACATTGCCAATTTAAGAGTTAAAGCCATTCTTTGTGGAATGCAGGCTTTCACGGCCGGTAATCATGGTAATAAAAGATTCTGGGCTATGTGGCCGTGGTCTATAACTGGCGTTTCTTCCAGACGTTTCTCCCTCAACTGCGGAGGGCATCTTCAGTGGTGAGTGCTTCCAGCTGTTGTTTCCTGTCGTAGACTCGACTGCGAATGAACAGCAGAAAGCTGGACGCTCTTATTTATCACGTGACGTCAGCACTAGTATAAATAAGAGCATCCAGCTCTCTGCTGTTCATTCGCAGTCGAGTCTACGACAGGGAAACAACAGCTGGAAGCGCTCGCGACTGAAGATGCCCTCCGCAGTTGAGGGACAAACGTCTGGAAGAAATGCCAGTTATAGACCACGGCCACATAGCCTGGAATCTTTTATTACTATTAAAGCCATTCTATTAAAGCACAAAAACAAATTCTATGTTGAGATCTACTAATATTTCATATATATAACTATAAATATTCTAATTTAAATGTTACATTTTTGTTAAGACTGTCCATTTTAGCTATTGGCATTAGATGTTTTTTTTTTAATTTAATATAATAGATGCTATATATGATAAGCTGGTTAGAAAAGTTGTATATTTTTTGTTACACTATCTTTTAATTACTTAACTACTACAAGCATGACTCACTGGCATCACTTACTTGTCAATACATCCTTCCACAACATTTTCATGTTTAGTTGCGATGAGTGGATTAATGTTGAGCAGATCTGATGCAGCTTTGCCAGCACTTAGAACCATGTCCTGAATGCAGCCAACAAATGACTCTATTATATACTTAACTCCATGCAGCTTTTCTTCTGGACTCAGTCCTAAAACAAAACCAAGTAATATATATATTTTTTTAATACAACCAGCCTTACGGGCTAGTGGTCTGCATTTCTGATTAAAGTTCATGAAGTCCTGGGTTCAATTCCTGGTTAAACCATGAGAATTTTTCTTTTCTTTAAAGGGAATTATTCCTGTGGTTTTCCATGGTCTAGAATTTAGGTTAAGAACTCTCCTAGTGCTTCATTATCATTTATCACCCATCACATAATTGGGGTAATGTACGAGGGCGGATCGGAAAGTAACGCACAATATTTTTTTTTAAAAAGTTTAATAGTAAAAAAAGTAAAAAAATTCACAAATGAACTTACATCTTTTACCTACTTTTCGACATAGTCACCAACTTTCTCAACACATTTTTCCCATCGTGTTACCAGTTTCAATATGCGCTGTTTGTAGAAGTCCGTTTGGTTGGAGTGTAGCCATCTGCGCACTGCTGATTTCACTTCCACATCTGTCTCAAATCGTTTGCCGGCCAGGAATTTCTTCATGGGACCAAACAGATGAAAGTCCGATGGTGCAAGATCCAGACTGTATGGTGGATGCTGGAGCACCTCCCAACCAAATTCGGCGATTTTCTGACGAACGACAGCAGCAACATGGGGGCGAGCATTGTCATGAAGAAGTTTAACGTTAATGTTGTGACGTTTGTCACGAATGGCACGACGCAACTTCACCAAAGTTTTAATGTAGGCCGCAGCATTCACAGTGGTCCCGTGTTCAGCAAAGTCCACCAATAAAACACCATGCATATCCCCTCTGACATTCTGTGGGATTGCTGCTGTTGTCGGCCGGCCGGAGCGTGGCAAATCACTAAGGTTCACGCGTCCCTCTTGGAAGAATGTGCACCACCTGGAGACATTGCTACGGTCCATACAATCATCCCCATACACGCCACGCATGTCCCTGTGAATTTCACTGGGTTTATGCCCTTTGGCCCACAAAAATCAAACAACACTTCTCTGTTCCTCACAGGTGGACGACTGTAGCATGCGCACCATCTTTGTTGCATAGTTCAAGCTTCTCTCGCAAGAGGTGCACCTGAGAAAAAAATACCATCTGTAGTGAAAACTTCAAACTATATCTCTGTGAAATTTCAACATTCTAGCTGCAATACCAAGGCAGAAAAAAATTATTGTGCGTTACTTTCCGATCCGCCCTCATAACTCCACCTTCCAGATGCCCCAACCTAAGAAATGGATTACAATTTTGCCAATGCCAGGGAAAAAAAGCCAGAAATGTCATAAAAGACAACCTGGTGGCATTAGACAAAAAAAAAAAAATACTGAATTTAAGCGGTTTTATAAGCATTCAGGAAGGATATACAAAATGCTTATAACAATCCATCCATCCATAGTAATTCTGCCCGAAGGCAGGTCCTTCACTGCAATCATTTTACTAGGGAATTGTGTAGGTGTGATAGCTTCCCGTTGCTTTCCACACCTGTGAAGGATGATGATGATGATGATGATGATGTTGATGATGTGATGGCCATATGTTTTCGGGGACCGTTTGGGCCTTAAAGTTTTCCTGACATTTGTCTTACAGGTGAAGAAAAACCCCGATAAAAACCTCACCCAGAAAAACTGCCCCGACCGGGGATCGAACCCGGGCCCGCTGTGTGACAAGGCAGCACGCTACCTCGAGACCACAGCGGTGGACTTATAACAATAATAAAAATAAATTACTTACTTCAAATAATGATAGACTCTTTAGTAAAATCAGATTATCCTAGTATACACTTGTGATTTATCTGAACAGTTTACCAAACTTGATTTATTTTGCTGACTCATTTATATTCTTATTTCTTTATAACAGAAGGTATTTCTATGAAAATAAAAATGTTATTCTTTTTTATGTATTTTATTTTTTACAGAAACTGTTGTTTTTGTCCAATGGCACTGGAGATTATTTGACTTGTATAATTTTCCTACTGCTTCCCAATATAGAAATACCACCAGCATTCCAAAATAGCACTGAGAAGTGCTGTTTTGCCAGCTTTTTCTTGGGAAGTGTATCAATGTTGTAATCCATTTTGCATTACCCAGGGGCACTTGAGAAGGCAGTATTTTTACAGAAACTTCAAATCCCTAATATCCCTTTTAGAAACATTGGGTACTTAAAAGAAGACTCAGGGAAAATATGTCCAGAATAGAAATATATGTAAGTTGGTATTAAACAGGCAAAAAAATAAAGTTGGAAAAAATTTGGAGATGAAATAAAGCAAAGTTTTATGTCCCGCGCCGTAGCCGAGCGGTTAAGGCAGGAAGCCTTGGAGCAGAGCTATGGGACTTGTGCTGGTTCGAGTCTCCGTGGGGAAGAAATTTTCTCATGGTATTTCGGCCAGTATGGGACCGGTGCCCACCCAGCATCGTGAGGCAATTGGATAGCTACAATAAGTAGCGGCTCCAGGTTGAGGAACCAGCTATAACGGCTGGGGGACTCGACATGCTAACCACATGTCACCCCTACACTGGCTGTTGATCATCTACCTCTGTGATTGACACATGTGGATGTGAAGGGCCAACAGCCGGCTGGTAAAAGGGCAACTGCTCAAAAATGGAAAGACCCTCAATCGGAATCGGATATTTACTCAAATTCTTATTGAAATTATATTTGCATTTGAATTAGTCTGCAGGAAGGATATAGGGAAATGATTGATACACAGTGTAAAGCTATGGATAATACAGTGAAAGCTCCTTATTCACGGTTCCATTATTCGCAGGTTAAAAAATTGCGACACAGTTCCTGTATTTGCGGCTAAAAGTTTTTATTCATGGATCCAGTCGGTATATTATAAGGATTAGGTATCCTTGATTAACTCATTGGCAACTTTTTCACTGCAGGTATGTGCCAAGGCAGCTTTTACGAAGAGTGATTCAAAGCAAATGGACAAATAAATATCAAAGTAAAAAAAAAGAACCATATTGTCACTTAGCCGTAAGTTCGTTGTTAAAAGCTCCTGCCGCTGTATTTCACATGCTGTTATATTGTTTGATAAATGCTGCCCTCGCCATGATCAATGTTTTATTGTTTCAACTTGTCATTTCTTGAAATAATTTTGATTGAATAACACATGTCTCTTCGTCTTTATTCCCAGTTTATAATGCTGAGTAAAAGGAAAGAAAAATTAGTTCTGAACGGGAATAAAATAGTGTTGCCGCTTAAACTAAAAATATAAATGTTTGACTGTTTACTCTTTGGTGAGTCGTTTCCATCCATATCACACTGTTTCAATGTTAATGAAACAACTGTATGATTCATCAAGAAATTCAAAGACAAAATAAGGAATTCTGTTAATAGAAATTGTTCAAAATCTCTCATTAAATTGATTTTATTTGGATAATTTTAAATTTATTTTGGAACCTTGGAATGTATCCCCTATATACCCATACAAATTACTATTCCATATTCATGGTTTCTGTATTCGCAACATATTTATGGAACATATCCACCGCGAATATGGAGCTTTTACCATACAGAATTTATCATAAGCTACAAACAAAATTATAAAGAAACTAACCTCCAATTAATACCACAGAAGGAAGATCAGTTGTAACACCATAGTTGGTGTTTGGATTTAGTCCAAGTATATGAGTTTCAGCTTCTTTCCCATCAACATTAGCTAGCAATCTGGCTCTATGAACATCAATTCTAACTTTCACATTATGCCATTTATCACGGTTAAGACCTGCAAAGTAAAAATATCAATCAATATATCAACAAATTTGCGACCCAATATGATACAATGGATAGTAAGTTTGACAGACATCTCAGGGGTTCATATTTGTTTCCCTGCTATACCATAGAAATTTTAAGTATTAAAACCGGATATTTATCCCCGTATAAGGGTTTTCTATTTAATATTTAAATATTTAAATATGATTATAATGGTAAAGAGAAAATTTTTTGCCTGAACCGGGAATCGAACCCCGAACCTTTAGCTTTCCGTGCTAATGCTCAGACCACCGAGCTAATCCAAGCTTCATTCCCATCCAAGCAAGAATCCTTCCTTTACCTTTACTCTACTGGCCCCACATTCAATTGATTTACAATAATTTGTGTTTATTAATTTACTTATTTCTATCATAGTAATAGCTTTAGCTTCCCAATATTAATTTAATGATTATATTTATTTCTATTAAAAATGAAAATAAGATTGATTTAGAGAATTCAAATTTTTTATAAGTATATAAAAATTCAAACTGGTCAATATAAACTGTTAATACAGTTGGATGTATTTCTAACTGATTTAATATATGTAAAAATACTTTAAATATTTGAATTGATATTTTTATAAACAAATAAATGGGATTGGACGAATTGGATGGGAGTCAGCCAGTAGTACTCCTTCCTTTTCAGTTGGACCAATCAGAACTTGCAAGTTATAACAAAAATGAAATGGGATTTTTCCCAGAACAAAAAGATGGCTACAATATTTGAAAGAAGTTAGACATGTAAAATAACGAGTCATCGAGAAATAACGCAAAATCCTACGATAACACGAAATAACACTGAAATTTAAAATTTTTAATGAATTACGGAGATTTTTTGTTCTATTCGTGAAATTTTCATAATGCATTTTTAAACAGTGTTTTAGGATTCCATCTTCTTTTTAACTGCCATATCTGCTTCTGTCCTGCACTATAGTTGAGTGGTTAAGGCAAGAAGCCTTGGCGCAGAGCTAAAGGACTTGCGCTGGTTCGGGTCTCCATGGGGGAAGAAATTTTTCTCATGGTATTTTGGCCAGATGGGACCAGTGCCCACCCAGCATCGTGAGGCATTTGGGTAGCTATAATAAGTAGTGACTCCAGGTTGAGAATACCAGCTATAATGGCTAGGGGATCCGACATGCTGACCACATGTCACCTCTACACTGGCTAGATGATTGTCTACCTATGTGATTAACACATGTGGATGTGAAGCCAGCAGCCAGATGGTCAGCCAAGGGGCTTCTAGGCCTGTCGCGCTTGCAGTTTTTTTATATCTGCTTCCTCCATGCACTCTTGCAAAAGGAAAATGGTTGCAACACAGTTCGCAACATATAGGTAATATTTTCTGTCCTTCTCATGCTCAAATATGGTCTCTCCATAGATTTTAAATTCTATGCCAATATGAATTCCAAGAAATATTTATTTCTCAGTATGGTGTTGTGGTGAGTGATCGAAGGTGGAGATTGAAACCTGAGAATGCAGAGATACTCACCATGGTTGCTGTTTCTTAAAAGGTAAATTTTGCTTACAAATTAGTGTCTACAATTAAAATTTTGCATTTTATTGTATTGAAATTGATATCAATCATACAAGCTAAAATTTGACCTTAAACAACTGGATATATCATTCTTATTGGGTTTAATATACTAATATTTAATTTTAGGAAGTTATATTTTGAGGTTATTTTAATTATATTATTTTTGGTCTGGACATCTTACCTCAATATTAATGTTGATTTGTTTTGAAACATGTCCAAGAACAAATCAACATTAATATTGAGGTAAGATGTCCAGACCAAAAATAATATAATTAATATACTAAACTAGGATTAAAAAGACTCAAATTTACATTTGTTTTAACAACACCGCCAAATTCCCAATAACATCAAAATCATGAAATTTTAAAACAAATTTACCTTAAAAATAAAACCACTTTCACGGATCTCTATAAATAGGTTATTTACCAAGACAAATCCGATCTCAATTTTCAGTTTTTTTTCTGGAGAATGTTAGTATCAGCAACTTATAATGCATCATGTAATATTTTTGTTATCATCATTATTACATAATTTTATTATTTTTTTTTATTTATCATGTGTTTATTTATATAAATACACTGATTTAATTTTAATGAATGTTATCAAATGGTGATTAAGGTGAAGTGGACCCTGATAATGGAATTCCAACACAGCATTCATGACAACTGAGAAAAATTAATCTTGTATAGATCTCAGGTATCTGTTTTTATACTTTAAATTTTACAAGTGACCTCAATGGTATATCGTCATGAATTTTTAAAGTATTAAACCTGTTTATAAATAAAATTATTATATCATCATCATCAATATATTATTATGTTTGTGATAAGGGTAAGAAGTTGGACCTTTTGGAGGCTGTAGAAATAAATAAATTGAAAAGTAGTAATAAACTGTTAAATTCTCAACTTGATTTTGAATGAATCGCCTTTGTTAAATTAAAAAAATTAAATAAATTATTGTTGTATTGTTGCTTAGATCAGTTGATATGTACTATAATAACACAGTTCATAACTTGTTAACATGTCTGAAGAAGGTACAGTGTACCGAAACAACTGTCACTGAATTATATCTTAATAAATATGAAAATCAAATAAAACTAAGTTTTATGTCACTGAATTACATCTTAATAAATATGAAAATCGAATAAAACTAAGTTTTATTTTTATTTAATTAATAATTATGATTATTATTATTAATAACTTGCTAATACCCGGCGTGCGCTGCTATGCCTAAATAAATGAAAATGAATGTGCTTTTATGTTTAGTTGAATAAGTGAAAGGAAAAATAATTATAAATTTATATTTTTTAGATACCCCATGCTGATTATCCACCGTTGCCCTGGAATCTACTTATCCCAATCTTCTTGACATAAATCAGTTGAAATACGAAAATTAATGTATTTTATGTATAGTTATATAAGTAAAAGGAAAAATTTATATTGTAATTATTTTTAGATTCCCTGTGCTGTTTACTTGGCATTGTCTGGAAATCTACTCATCCCGATCTTCTTGGCATAAATGAGATGAAAAACAAAAATTAGTGTACTTCTTATGATTAGTTAAATAAGTAAAATGAAAAATAATTATAAATGTATATCATAATTATTTTAAGATTCCCGATACTGATTACCTGGTGCTGCCCGGGAATCTAATTATCTCGATCTTCCTGGCATAAATGAGCTAAAAGACAAAATTCGTTATTATGAGTTATCCGTAAAAGAATACCTGCCATATGCTGCTATGCTTGCACAGGAATCTACGTAGTTGTCTCCATCTTCTTGGCATCAATGAAAGACAAATATGATTATTGTGAGTTATCCGTAAGAGATAAACATATGCTGTCGTGGACATTTTTGTAAAGCATTTTGAGATATAAAATTCTGTGTACAATAATTTTGTGTATTTGTTATGATTTAGGCAGCATAAACCATTTAAGCATCCAAAAAGCTACTTTTTTTTACGTTTTCCACTCCAAAGAGTGATTTTTAAGGGTGTAGGAGTAGAGTATCACAACTCTCTTATAGCCTATGTTCATCCCGGGAATCTCCTGAACATTTTGCAAAAAGCCCCATCACAAATGGATGAACGGTATGGCCGCACATAAAGTACAAACAAACAAACCAACAAACAAACATTCATTTTTATATGTTAGATAATAGGAGTACTAACAGTAATGACATCATAATCATTATTGTTATATGTCTTCTTAACTAAGAAGCCGCCATTTGCAAAGATAGAAACAATGGTTTCAAAAGCATTTGGCGATGGGGAATTACAACGTATATAAGAGAAAAATTTGCATCTAGATCGTAACTCGCCTCGGTAGCTCAGTGGGTAGAGCACTTGGCCCGGAAAGCCAAGGGTCCCGGGTTCGAGTCCCGGTCTAGGCGAAAATTTTTCTCTTCAAATTTAATTTATCATTATTGTTGCTGCTATTACTTCTGGTGTTATTATAATTCACATAGTTAATAAAGCAAATCATAAGTTGCCTTCATAAAAACATTAAGATAAAATTACTAAGATCTATGATGTCTTTATACAGGTCATTGACTTAATTATATAATGAGATGTGAAATATGATAACCCTGTTGAGCAGATTGCTACTAGGTGACTGGAGTGATCCAGTTGTACTGTAATCAACATGCTTCTGGGAGATGTCACATTTCAATCCAGTGTAGTGGACAGTGTAGTCCCTCTTAACTGCACTCTAGACAATTTTACTTCATTAAGTTGCACGGGGCCAGTTCCAGTGAGTCATGCTGTCAAACTCTGAATTCCTCTGGTTTATTAGTAGAGGTCGTGCATAACAAAGAACTTTAAACCAGTAATTCCAACCGGTGTGCCACAAGTTCAGTCAGGGGTGCCACAATTAATTATTCCTATTAGATATCATATTTAAACATTTTTTTAAATGTTAATAAGGTGTTCCAACTTTTTGATCTCATTGCTAAAAATCCATCAACTTAAAAAGAATAGAAAAACCCATAATTAATAAAGATTAGCTTTTGTGAGTATTTATCCAGGTGATAAGCACATATTTTCTGGCTGTTAAAATGAATATAAAAATTGAAATATATGACTGAAGGAGACATTCATCAGAATTTGATATTGAAAGAAGGAATTGTTAAAATTAAAACAATAGAGAGATTCTAATATTTGCAAGTAATGATTAAACAAGTTTCTGGGAACAATTGAAAGATGACATCTTCAGCTTATGGAAAACAGAGATGGCTTGGCCTAGAGAGCTTGGTTCTTGAATACTGGCCTTAATGTAATGATGTAAACAAATTACTGATGGAAATAATAACAATCTGAATATAATTTCAACTATCTTAATATCTACTAAGTCTACAAACAAAACAAACTATGTTGCATATTATGGAATATCTATTTAAGCTGATTCCTGACTATTTAAGGCAGTTCAAACAAGTTCACTCAAATGTTTATCTATTAAAACCAGTTTCAAAATTGATAATTAATGATTGAGTAAGTAGAAACTATTATCTTAATTTTCTAGAGTGTCTCTACACCAAAAATAAAAGCTGCTTTTAACATAAACAGATATATATTATTCCATTCATATGTCATGTTGCACTCATTTTTGCATTTATCATAAGTGATAATATTGAAGTACAGTATAAAAAAGCTATTGTTTTCCTAAACTAAATTTGTCTTTTGGCTAATTGCAAATATAACCATCTGCATCTGAACTTATTTTTTCTCAGGAGAGGCCAAATTCTGTTTTAAATTAAATTGGGAACCTCTAGCTACTAAATTATTTTATAAAAATTACATAAAAATATAATTAAAAAGAAATCTCATATTGTTATTTCCTACATATATTAAATAAAAATGTATATTTAATTAAATAAAAATAAAACTTAAAAGTTTTATGTGATTTTCATATTTATTCAAATATAAATTAGTTACAGCTGTTTCGGTACTTTGTACTTTCTTCAGACATGATAACAAATTAATTTGTTACAAAGTACCAAAACAGCTGTAACTAATTTATATTTTAATAAATATGGAAATCACATAAAACTTTAAGTTTTATTTTTATTTAATTAAATGAGTTATGGATTTTCATCAAGTAAATGCCAATTCAATTGATTAAAAATGTATATGTTTCTCCTAATATATTTAATTTTAATACTGGTTAAGATTTACCTGCTCCAACAGTGATGGATGTGGAATGTTTTCCAAATACATGAACCACCTTTAGCTGGCCTTTTTCCACAATTACATACAGGGCATAAGGATCTAAGCTCTCTGGCCGATTCTTTACACTGTGATATACCAGCAATCCATGTGGAAGTTTTGTGCGAAACTGAAATGAAATCTCTCGGCATAACCTGAAAATAATAATAGGTACGGTATTTATTTCACTGTAAAAAAAGTAAAATAAACACAAGTATGTAATTATATTTGAAAAGAAAAATATACACCTAGACTGGTGTTTGAACCCAGGACCTTTGACTCTCTATGTCAATGCTCTTCCATCTGAGCTATCTGACATAGAGAGTCAAAGGTCCTGGGTTCAAACCCTAGTCTAGGCGTATATTTTTCTTTTCAAATATAATTTGTCCATCATTAAGATGTGTCAGAATTTAATTATTTAGGTGTATTAATAACAAACACTAAAAATTTAATAAAAGAAGTAAAGAAACAAGCTGATAAAGCAGCACAAATATCAGGATCTATGAAAGATTTAATTTGGTGCAACAAACATATGTCAATAGAAAGCAAAACCCGCATATACAAAACGATAGTTCGACCAGTTATCGTATATGGAGCAGAAACTAGGGCTGATACAATAAAAACTAAACAAATAATAAGCACATGCGAAATGAAAATCTTAAGAACTATTCAGGGGAAAACATTATTTGATAAAATACACAACACAGAGGGGGCACGCCGTAGAGTAGTGGTTAAGGCACTGAGCTACAAGCCGGAGGGTCGAGGGTTCAAGTCCCGTTGCGGTCAGGATTTTTAAACTGACCCAAACCCTCTGGCAGCACTATGGCCCTGGGGTCGACTCAGCCTCTAACGGAAATGAGTACCGGGCGCTTGTTCTGGGGTAGAGGCGGCCGTCACGCAGGGCTGACAACCCGGCTGACGTAAAGTGCCGATTGTCTAGAAAAAGTGGGAGCCTTAACTTCCTACTACCCCAAGGGCCTCCGGGCCTGTTGTGGGATCACTTTACTTTACTTTACACAACACAGAAATTAAGGACAAATGCCATATTCAAGACATAACCAAATTTATTATAGATAGACGAAAATATTGGAAGGATCATATAGAAAGAATGGAAGAAAACCGGCTTGCAAAAAGAGCTAAAGAAGATAGACCAATGGACGGGAGAAGAACAAGAGGAAGACCAGCCAAGAGATGGATAGACAGTGAATGCACAACCAGTACGTCTTCCTCTGAGGAGTGATTTTGGAAATAAACAGGATGAAAATCCTACAAATTAAGTTTAAGAAGAAGAAGAAGATTAAGATGTTTAAAAAAACTAATAATATTAACAAGTATGTAATAATGAATTAAAACTTACACACATATAATAAAGATTTGTTTATCAACACATAATAAATTTCCTTACTAAATTAATATTTTCTAGATACAACGTACTAAATAATGAGCAATTTTACAAATTAATTTTATTAATTCACAAAATTATAATAAATTATGAAGAGGCACACATATTTATAATTCAAGAAAGAACAAATCACAAATTACTCTGTAATACCCGAGCATAAATATTTTATAAATCGTAAAACAGGACATAAGGGATGTTCCCCTGTACAATTTAATTTAGGGAATATAGAGTCTGAGAAGCCAGCCTATACTGATATGGAAGTAAACTTGTCTATCACATTATCTAGCATTATCATTCTTCTGTTGATTTAAACTAATGTGCATACAAAAGATTTAATTTAATCAAAGGCCGACCTAATTAAACAGATAGAAAAACAAAAGTAACTCATAGTTTGGGAGAAAATCCACATTAAAAAAAAAACAAGAAAGAAAAACTTATGAACTTTGAAATTCCCAGGGATTCTGATTTGATCCAGAGGTTCATCAGTCCACCAACAGAGGGAGGAAGAAGCTGTTCTCCTGATCAACATAAGATCAGTCAACAAGAAATTACTGAAGATGAAGCTGCCCATGCTTCGAAACCTGTAAAATTAGAAGACTGGATATGAGGTGAGGTATAAAACATTTTAATTTAAATCTTTCATTAAACCTTATACTGATTTTTCCCTGTAAAAGTTCAATTATGTAGTGTTGCTTACCTGAGTTGGAAAGATGGGATTCTGTTTCCATCCAGCTGTATAAAGGTATTGCTCTTTGCAAACATGAACACTTTGCTGTGTCCTGTCTCTTCAAAAGTAAGTTCTCTCCCTCTTTTATCAAGTGGCACTGGAGGTGGTGTTGGAACTGTGGGAACAAATGTTATCCTAGGTCTTGTTGTTGTAGGAGATGTAGGAGTTGGTGTAACTGTGCTTGTGGTTTGTTTTTCAATAATCTCTTCTTTTGATTCATACTCTTTTGATTGAAGATATGGTGGAAGTGTATCTGAAATCATTATTTCATGTTATACAATGGTACACTGTGACCAACCTCATGGGCTAGTGGTCAGCATTTCTGGCTACTGTTCACGAGGTCCTGGTTCCATTCCCGGTCAAACCATAGAACATTTTTCTTAAAGAGAATTATTCCTGTGGTTGGCCATGTGTTAAATTTAAAACTAAATTTAAATATGTGAAGTGTGTTTTTAGTTTATTTATGCATTAAAAGTATTATTACTTTAACCTGGAGAAAGAGAAAATGTTTAACCATGTGCATTCATTTGGTTGTTTGTGGTTATTTAAATACTTATCGTAAACAGCTAATCTTATGTAATTCTTACTTATTCTTTGTTCTATTTATGAACACACATTTTCAACTATACCGAAAATATTTAGTACATTTTAAACAGTTCACATCTAGCTTCTCATCAGTACAGCTAACATCTAGCTTCTCATCAGAACTATATAAATTAAGAAATATAAATGGAATTAAACCACTAAGATGATAAGTTAGCAGCTTTCATCTCCTCAGTACAGTTGGAATCTAGTCTAGCTTCAATAGAGTTGAAGTCTAGTTTACTTCTTGTGTAACTGCTCTTATTCTAAGACACAGTTAGGATCTCTCTAAAACTAGTTAAAATTACTCTTCTTTTCAAGCCTGAAAAGACATTGTGTTTGTTTATTCTTCATGTCGGTATAGTTGATATATATATCAACAGTGTTTCAAGATAAATTGAATTTTATCCATCGGCTTACAATAAATACTTACTTAAGGAAAAAAAAAATAGACTACATTATCAATGAAAAAAAGTCTAAATTATCATTTCATTCACCCCATAGGAGGCTTCAGAATCTATGGTTCGGACCCCAATAGAGAAGCCTCTGAAAATGTTAGGGCTGGATCAAAGTTTCCTTACACCATGGTCAAATTTAAGTTAATTTAAGTTAAGTTTAAGAACTCTCCTGGTGCTTCATTTTCATTTATCACCCATCGTACCATCAGGGTAACTTTTATGTAAGAGATCTCTAGCATCTTTATCAAGGTAGTGAGAGAGTGCAACATAATAAAAAATTACCAATATTAATATCAAATTCACGATGATTGATCCCCATTCATCCCACTCAGGACATGGGTGCTTCCCCTAGTGGAAAGTTTCTTAACGAGTCTAATTTAGTTATGCTTATTTCCCTATAGATATCAGTGAGTGACATGTGGTTAGTACATCGCCCCCTTTGAGGAGGTATCTAGTAGGAAACTAAGATAAAACATTTTTTTTAAATTGTTAATATATTATAACTAAACTGTATTACGCTATTTATTTTAATAAAAATAAGACACATAATAAAACTCAAATATCATAAAAATATTGTTTTTGTTGAAAATAACACTTGTTTGAAATTCAGTATAATCTCAATGGTAACATCTAACATATATGGTAAAATGTAATTTAGTTGTTACGCAAATAACTAAATATTCATGTAACAATTCATAATAACATTTCATGTAAATATATTTAAATTATATTTCCTTGTTTTGTATTTTTTCAATGTTTTTCTTTCATTTAATATTTAAACTGTAATAATTGTTTCTATGTTTCTTCTAAAAAAAAGTAATTACTGAAATGTTGAGAGTGATCTGTCAGATGGGGACTTTAAGCCTGATGGTACCCTTGGCATTTTTCATCAAGGGAAGGCTATGTGCCTGCCAGGTTTTACCTTCTTCCTTCTCTTCATCTTCACTTACACTATACAAACATTTAAACATACTAATTTAAGAAAGAAAAATTAATGCTTGAATCGGGATTTGACCGTTGAACCTCTCGTTGAAGCTTTACTGCTAAAAAGCGTCTTTCTTCTTCTTCTTCACGGTTTAGGCTTATTTACTAGCCTGTTCCGGCTCCAAAATGCTGCTCTTTCCATCTTTTCCTTGGCCTTCCCAAACTTCTTCTTCCTCGGAGTTGTATGCTGCTTTTGGTATTCTATTCTCAGTGTTCTTTCCATTTTGTTCTGTATTTCTCTACTGTTGTGTTTAATTCCTCTACTTTTCGCTAAAAAGCAATGTATAAATTCTCAATAAAAATACTTCTGAATAGAAGTGGACTAGTGGTTATGCTCCTTGCCTGTGGTCCCGAGGGTCGCGGGTTCAAATCCGGCCGGGGTTGATGGATTTTTTTAGGATGGAAAAATCGAAGGAGCAAGTCCTCCGGGAGGGACTTTAAGCCGTGGGTCCTGAGTCTGAAGATTTTCAGGCTCGTAAAAGATCCTTAAGCCTGAATGAAAAGGCCTGTAAGCAAAATTTACTGAATTTTCCCATCCTAGTACTACCTTGGTTTCCTAGATGTCAGTATGAGGCAGAACGCTGACCACGGACCACTCAAATGACATATATACGAAAACAAGTGTAACTAAATTAGTATGGTTCAAATTATTTTTGTAGGGGGAGAGCATCTAAATCTCTGTTAAGGGAAACATGGGCTTACAAGATACAAGAAGATCGTCGTTTGAATGGTATAATGGACAGCACACTCATACAGAGAATAAGAGGTCCAGGGTTCAAATCCCAGTTCAATCATTAATTTTTCTTTCTTAAATTAGATTGTATCCAGGATTGGAAAATGTTAATATAAATAAAAACATCAAAAATTTAAACATTCTAATGTATTCATGTAGACTTTCACGGCCGGAGTTGCTATGATGATCTTGATGAAGATTTTCGGGCTGTAGGCCGTGGTCGTGAGGCTTGTAGTTCCCCGATGATTCGCCAGAGACTGCGTCTGGCAACCTCAAGCCCGAAAATCTTCATCAAGATCATCATATTAAACATCCTAAATTTGTCTCTGTACCCAATACAAGAACATGCCACATATATAATATAGTCTGTTTTAGTGATGCATAAATTGAAAATAGATCACATTAATTCAATCTATTAATTCCAATAGACCCTGAAAAATGCTAAAAATTTGCAATTTTTAATTTCATGCTCAGAAGGGGGGGGGTCAGTAAAATCAGAACTATTAACTCATAGAAGGTAATACTGGTATAGTGTAATGTGGACATGATTGTTAGTTGACAGCCTGAAAATCAAGATCCCAGCTACTTTTGCCTTGTAGTAAAGGATGGTTAAAGTATGGCATTAATTTTCTGTGTCAAACTTTGCAAGGTACTTTCAGACCAAATATCATAAGCGGTAATGATTTCCAAGAAATTTGAATGCTATAGTTGCATTCAGCACCAAACGTTGTACTATTATATAGCTGGTTTAACTTGGCAGAGAGAGAGATGGAGATACAAGGATAGATCATTGACCGCTTTTTAGTCCGATACAAAAGAAAGAACCCACCCTGTTGTCAGTTTTCCTCTTCCCCCTATTAACATCTGGTGAAGAAACACTGACAACACTGGTGTGAGTAAGAGAGGCGAGTACAGTTGTCTCATTCTACAAATTTCTCGTAAAGTTAAACCAGAGAGACTATAGGATAAAATAATTCAAGGTAATAGACACTACAGTTAAAGCACAAGGTTATATCAAAGTTGATCAAATTCTTTGCTCTGCATTCTTCATGACATGGTATGGGTTCACTAAGGTGGCCCTAGCTCTGGAACCACTGCTCCAAACGAGCCAGAAGTTTTCACATTAACCCAACAAATGCAAGTGTATGTATGCACAAATTTTGAACAAAATCTGAGGTGACAGAGTGGGGACCCCTAGGACACTTGACATGGAATGACCCAGAGATTAATTTTTTAAAAATTCTATAAAATGAAGAAAGCATTTTAAATGAAAATTGTGAGTTAGAGAAAAAAACATATAATTGAAGTGGCAAAAAAAAATGGTTTTAAGGAGAAAATGATACACAAAAAAACCGATAAGTACAAAAAACAAAAATTAAGGAATGAAAATTCTCTTCAAATAGATAGACCAAAAGAAGTGAAATACAGGAAATTCACATACCACCCATGGGCACACAATAAATTCCAAAACATTTTTGAAAAATGTAATATAAGATTAGCACCTAGAATGATTTAGCCTAAATAAACTAATAAAAACCAACAAAAATGAAAAGATTTATGACAGTAAAAAATGAAGAATATATCAAATAAAATGTGCCGAAACATGATAAGATGTACATAGGGTAAACAAAGAGAAATTTTGATGTTCTTATTATTAATTTAACACTTCTCACTGAATGATAAATTATATTTGAAGGTAACAATTATATGCTCAGATTGGGTTTGAACCCAGGACCTTCGGCTTTCTAGGCTAATGCACTACCACTGAACTACTTGAGAAACTCCAACCTAAATGCAAATTTTTCTCTTATACATTGTTAATTCCCGATCACCGAATGCTAGGAGCATTTGCTTGATCATGCAAATAGAGGCTTCTTGTTTAAGAAGACATTTATTGGGAATTTAAACACTACTTTATAAAGCCAGTAGGAAGACATTTATTGGGAATTTAAACACTACTTTATAAACCAGTAGGGCTTCTTTTGATGTTTTTATTATTAATTTAACACTTCTCAATGAATGATAAATTATATTTGAAGATAAAAAGTATATGCTCAGACTGGGGTTTGAATCCAGGACCTTTGGTTTCTAGGCCAATGGAATTAACAATGTATAAGAGAAAAATTTGTGTTTAGATTGGAGTTTCTCAGGTAGCTCAGTGGTAGAGCATTGACCTAGAAATCCAAAGGTCCTGGGTTCAAACCCCAGTCTGAGTGTATTATTTTTTGCTTCAAATATAAAGAGAAATTTATCCATTAGAACCAAAGAACACATAAGAAATTAAAAAAGAAAGGGAAGTAAAAAAATCTGCAGTAGCTGCTCTCGTTTGGTCAGAAAAACACAATATAGATGTAAACATAAAATTATTAAAATAGTTAGAAAACACAAATGAACTCACCATATGAGAAAAAAATCTACATACAGAAGAACAAGGAGAGAATTATGAATTTTGAAATTCCCAGGGAAAGGAACCTAATTAGCAGAATTCAAGATCCAGAACCTACAATTTGAGAAAAACCAGTCTGTAACTACTAAAGATGAGGCAAAGAAGCCTTGAAACATATGTCTAACAGAAACAACGGTATGAATTATACAGACAACACTTTTTGCTAAGCATTTTAAAATTTATCTTACAATTACTGTGATAGTATCTACTCACTTTCTGCTCCCACACAATAATACAAGCATTCTGCTTCTGATCCGAATACATTATCAGATTCTGGTGTACAACCTCCATACACAAAGGTGAGACAATGACCCAAGCTGCTGTTATAGTACCATTTATATGTGAATGCTATACATGGGCCCAATTGAGGAGTGGCTTCACAGCGATCTGAAATTTCAAATTAGTATCTCCTCATTATAACATGCATTTATAACAATTTACTGTAGGACTGCACAGGTGCCACCAAATATCTGAAAGCATGCTGCCATCATAGTCAAACAGGTATCCTCTCTATCTCTTTTCTTTTTTTTTTGCTTCTATCTCTTTCTCATGCATGCTAATAACCAAACTAAAAGTATCAGTCATTTACCTATATTACAGCTTCTCACAAAAGACAATATTTTGTGAATTAGAACAGTACAAAGTTGGCACAAAGAGTAGGGTGTGTGTAGGAAAACAGTTTTCAGACACTTTTGAAATCCAGAATGGGTTGAAGCAAAGAGATGCACTATCTCCTCTACTATTTAATTTTGTACTAGAGCATGCCATTGAATCTTTAGAGAATGAGGAAGGCTTACAACTCAATGGTATTAATAAGCTGTTAGTTTATGCTGATGATGTAGTACTATTGGCCGATAGTGAGGAGATACTAAAGGACAACACACACATACTATTGAGTAACATTAAGAAATTAGGACTGGAAGTAAATATCAATAAAACTAAATATATGATCACACGTAGAAATTCATTATATAATGGAAATGGACAGCTAATGACAAATGAGGGAAATTTTGAGGAAGTGGCTGAATTCAAATACCTAGGAACAATAATCACAAATAGGAATGAGATGCACAAAAGAATTAAACATAGGCTCAATTCTGGAAATGCATGCTATTATGCATTACAGAAACTCTTGATGTCCCAACTCCTTTAAAAAAACGTCAAACTGAAAATATATAAAACTATTATACTACCAGTTATATTATATGGATACGAAACATGGACTCTTACTTTAAGGGAGAAATGGAGATTACAAGTATTTGAGAATAAAGTACTTAGGAAAATTTTTGGACCAAAGAGAGATGAACAAACAGGTGAATGGAGAAGTCTTCATAACAATGAACTGCATGGTCTTTATAGGAAGCCAGATATAATAAGAACAGTTAAGTCTCGTAGACTGCGATGGGCAGGACATGTGGCACATATGGGGAATAAAAGACTTGCATGGAAGATTCTTGTAGGAAAACCAGAGGGAAAACGCCCAGTTGGTAGACCAAGAATGAGGTGGGAGAATAACATTAACTATGATTTGAGGGAAGCAGATTATACAGGGAATGATTGGAAAGCATTAGCTCGGGATAGGGATGTATGGAGAGCTTATGTCCGCGCGGCCATGAACCTACGGGTTCAATAGTGCCAGTGAGTAAGTAAGATGGTCCATGCATGCATTTGAAGCATTCGGCAGGCTGGCTGTAACAGTTTTCATGCTTTAAGATAACTGGCAGTCTCTGTAAATAGTTTGGTTATCCAATTTTCCAATACACAGGCTCTTGGCAGGAAGTTTGATTTTGAACTAAAAGACTAAAGATTAAAAAAAAAGACTAACATAAATGTCAAATAAACATGTTACATTTCTTGGAGGCAAAACATAGACACTAGGTCTACTGATTTACTTTTATAATGATTTAACCTCTTTTAACACTGTTCACTCTCAGGTCGCTTTTTATTTAACATAGACCCCATGATTAAAACATTTTTATTATTTCATGTGCAGCGTTTTGTAATTTAGTAATAAATTCTTTACAGACTTAGTGGGCTGATTCATACCTGTAATATATTTTGATGCATTGTTGGATGGCTTTTGAATTTTTCAAGCTGCATTGAGACTGTCAAGGAATGTGGAATGAAAGAGGGGCATTGTAGCTTCTGGTAGAAAAACCAGAGGATACACCAAGAATGAGGTGGGATAACAATATTAAACATGATTTTGAAGGAAATAGATTACACTGGGGATGATTGGAAAACATTAGCTCAGGTTACTTACTTACTTACTCACTGGCACTATCGAACCCGTAGGTTCATGGCCGCGCGGACATAAGCTCTCCATACATCCCTATCCTGAGTCAATGCTTTCCAATCATTCCCTGTATAATCTACTTCCCTCAAATCATAGTTAATGTTGTTCTCCCACCTCATTCTTGGTCTACCAACTGGGCGTTTTCCTTCTGGCTTTCCTACAAGAAGTTTCCATGCACGTCTTTCATTCCCCATACGTGCAACATGTCCTGCCCATCGCAGTCTACGAGACTTAACTGTTCTTATTATATCTGGCTTCCTATAAAGACCATGTAGTTCATTGTTATGTAGTCTTCTCCATTCACCTGTCTGTTCATCTCTCTTTGGTCCAAAAATTTTCCTAGGTTAGGGATGTATAAAGAACTTATGTTCGCGCGGCCATGAACTACGGGTTCGATAGTGCCAACGAGTTAGCTAGTTAGTTGTAGGCAATTGATGAACATGCTTTATAACTAATTACTTAACATGGCTCCATAAAAAACCCATAGTTGTAAGAAATGATAATCACTCTGATCCACAGACTAAATTAGCATTTTATGAGCCAAAAATCACATTTTCGATCATGGATAATTTACATTTTGTTTATTGGGAATTTCTTTTCAGGCTATAAACTGTAGAACGAATATAGAAAACATCTAATCTACCCTCTTGTGTTTATGAGGGGCAGCCAAAACTGGTCTCTGTTGCGGGCGAATCAGTTTCCTCTGTAAAGCGATTTTTGTTTGTAGCGCCAAACAATCGCGTATTTATAGATTTCAATCATCTACAATACAAACTGAAGATAAAAACATGTAATTTCCCTTCTTTTTTTAATTAGCTTCACAAAAATTTAACATCTTGCTTACAAAATGCATTCAAACGTTTCATTTAGAAAAATACAAAATTTTCGAAATACAGTAAAACCTGTCTATGAAGGAACATGACGGTTCCTTAAATATATTTCCGTCTTGGCAGTTTTCCTTCTCATAAAGGGTTCCCAAATTACAAGTTTGAATTTTCTCGCGCAGTGTAAGGGTTTTACATGCACGCCTTAAAGGCATACCGTATTGACTGAAATACAGACAAAATAGTGTATGTAACACAGCTCAGTTGCACGGCAATACAAAACAACTGTATTACACAAAAGCGAGAAGGAACTCAACTACAGGAAGGCCGAAGAGTTTCCCAACTCCCTCGCAGGTAACGTAAGCAGGCAAGGAAAAGCGAGGAATTCCCCGCTGTCACACATAAGCAAGGGTATCCCCGCAATACAATGGCAACACAAGAAGGTAAAACGATATAATACAGAAAGCGTCATATGCGTGTGGTCATTAATACTGTAATTAGAACATGCTTAAGAATAACATTTCGTCTTACTGAGGTAAAAATTAGCTATTGGTACTTTAAAAACCATTCCGTTTCCGCGTTATGAAGGTTTTCGGCTTATACAGGACGATTTTACATATAAAATCATACCGTTCTGGAGATTTTTTCCGTCTCTACAGGTTTCCTTCTTATAAAAGTCTGATTAACTCTATATTTTTCATTATTATATTAATTACCTTCTCATTTATAAATTATTATTCGTCCCTGCCGTCCCCCCTTTACAAAAAAAAAGGAGTAAGTATTAAAATAATAAACTGAAAATGATAACAAATCTATTCTCAGTTTTTGACCCATCAACAAGAGTTTATAGCCTTTCACTAAATTGAATTAGAACATTATTAGGATTAATAATCATCCCCTCAACATTTTGAACCGGCTAAGACAGGTTTTACTGTACTTAAAACTTTAAAAATGTACGCATTGGAAGTCTTGTAGCATATTTATTCATGTGACTGACTACAAAATTTAATTGACGGTCTTTCGGGCTCTAAGAAATGTTACTTTTTTTAAGTGTCATGTATAGAGTGACTAAATTGGAATTGTTCGAAGTGTTAAGGGAATCGGGCAGAGAATAGTGCTCACCTGAATGCAACAAAACTTTTTTGCGCGATAGTGCGTTTTGTTGTACTTACAGCAATGGCGACCATGATTGAAAGTTCAACTTCCTACATTTCGGGGTTGCCAACCTAAATAACTATACTGTAATATTACATTTATACCCATGTGCGGGAAGTAAAACCACTGCCCTATATGTATACTATATACAATGTACAGCCTATACAAAAAAAATATCCAAAAGGTAGTGTTAATATACATTATACGAAACAAATTACTGCATATTAAATGAACTGAACTTTATTTGAAACAATATAAAACAATAAATACGTATTTGAGGCCATTTTATCAATAATTGGTCTCACGGCCTTCTGTACTTTCAACTAATAAACATTACCCACACCGTTAACATTAGTTAATTGTTTATAATGAACGCAAATATTTCCAACAAAGATATTATTTTACTATTATTTATTATTTTGAAAATACCATCGCGCAAAAAATAATGTACAACACCTCAATTCTGTAAAAACCAGTTCCCAACCTCGTGTCGTAATTTTGAAAATACCATCGCGCAAAAAATAATGTACAACACCTCGATTCTGTAAAAACCAGTTCCCAACCTCGTATCGTAATATAACCTACTATATTGTTATGGCGAGGAAAAGTTCTCTGATATTTTTACACTCCTCGGGAATAAAATGTAAGGCGATATCCAGTCTTTTGAATTTTAAAAAAGAATCTGCTTAAAAACAATCAGAATAGCAATAAGTTACTGAAAAATCATTCACAGTGGCTTCAACAGTACATTTAATTTAAAGTGGAGTCCACTGATGTCATATCAAATATCCTAGTTGTAATAGAAGTCGTTCCCGACAACTACTTAAGGAATCTTTAAAAAGAAGCAAGCAAAGTTTAGAGTCAAACTTTTGGAATAATTAATTTCATGCATGGAGATTACTAATAAAATATTATATGGGCCATTTTGAAATAATATAAATCAGTAATAGAATTTAATCAGTGAAAACTCCATTTTTTTTATTTGCATTAAGTTTTAATAAGTATATATATATACATTAATTCCTACAGACGATAACCCACAAAATTCTTAAGACGTAATGATCCCTATGGATGGTAAGTTTGAATGTTCCGATATGATTGACGATTTTTGGTATCCTTGGATTCACCCTCGGTTGAAGACGTGTCAAATCTCTTGATCAGACGGTCCAGAACGTTATCGCTGGTCCAGACTCCAGGATGACTATCACCCCCCCCCTTCTCTCTCTCTCAACGTAACCAAGTGTTATGTTTATCGGGATAATATCAATTACGCGGTTATCTTGGTTGGTAAAATACAAATATAAAATTTCCAACACATATGTGGCACAATTTAAATAACCTTGCTTAATAAAACCAGGAAAGAGACAATGATGAGATTTTATAAGGTCTTGGCAGTCCCGCTCCTAACATACCGAAGTGAAAACTGGACATTCAATAGATCTGGAAAAAGTAAAATAGAAACGGCAGAAATGCATTTCTTAATAAGGATAGCAGGACACACATTAAGAGATCATATCCGCAATACCGACATTAGAGAACAATTACAAATATATGAATTAGGAAATAAATCGACAGACAATAAATTAAAATGGTTTCAACATATAAATCGAATGGAGACATCTCGTCTATCAAATCAGGCTTTACAATACACTGTGTCCCATTCAAACCTCCCACATTTTAATTAATCATAACTCTCAAAGTATGCGGAATTATGAAATGAGGTTAGTATTAAAAGAAAGAGAAAGTCAAAGAATTTTTGTTTTCATTGTTGCAGATAATTTATCTGTAGCATGTTGGACAATAATGATATAAAAACAAAATGGCGACTCCTCAGCAACGAGCACAAACTGTTTACTGGTATGCAGAGATGAAGTCGATAATTACAGTGCAAAGAAATTACCAGAGAGAATATGGAGGAAATGCAACTGATGGGAAGACCACTAAGGCATAGCTTGAGAAGTTTCTGGTGACTGGAAGCGTTAAAAAAGAATCAGGAGGTGCTCGTACACGTGTTTCAAAAGAAAAGATTGAAGAAATTACAGCAGGATGGTACACATATAGAGGTGTTTTAGTGTGTAGCAATGAAAATTCGTTGAGTTTCTGTTTCGTTTAATACCGGCCTCATTTCATAATTTCGCATACTTTGTTAGTTATGATTAATTAAAATGTGGGAGGTTTTAATGCGACACCCTGTATATTCCAAGAAGTAAACGTTTCGTTGGACGCCCCATGATCAGATGGAGGGATATGCTTTGAGTCGGCACAGGAGGCTTACAGCCTAACCTTGAAATTGAAGAAGAAAATACAAATATCTTCTTTTGAAAACAATTAATTCAGAAATTATGCTTATTCTTTTTTAACTTAGTTTAACCTCTCACTTTATATATACTTTTAACATTCCACACGCCATCCGGGCCTTACAGTGACACGACCTGTCGGGAGATGGATTTTAAACTGCGGATCACACACTTTTGTCTTTTAGCACACAAGGCCATGGAGTGCCTCCACGAATGAGTGATCAGCTCAATGTCAGAACTTCCTCCGAGACATCACAACATTAAGACGAAACACATCATTCACACAAGCATTTGCACTAACAAGGAAAGTACTTACGTTGGACCAGTTGGATTGTAATAAAAATTGGAGGATATGTTAATTGATTGACATTAAATATGATGACGTTAGTCATTTTGCTGCAAAATTAATAAAACTCGTGTTATTTGTCAATAAATTTCAATCGCGTCATTGACCAGTTCGTAACTGCACGGTTGTTCATTGCAGCTGGTTTCAAGAACAAGTGCAGGTAGCGGGGCGAAGAACGTAAATATTAGTTTGCCACCTTGTTAACATCAATAACTATTTTTTAATATAGGCTCTTCGTGTTTTTCACTTTTTTCCTGAACTGTAGATTCTAACGTAGTTAAGACGTAAAATGGATTTATTATGCCCATTTTATTATTTTTATTAAATATTTTATTGACTCACAAGATTATTACCTGTAAATGTACACATTTACGTATAAATGTACTGTAATGTCCTAAAAAAGTGTTTTTTGCACCATAAATATGCTAATCAATAAATAATAACCTAAAACAAATATTCTATTGTGCTTACAGTATATTGAGTTCTTTTTATGTATAAATAGAAACAGTTAGTATATACTGTACGAATACTCGACTGCGGGAGTGGAAAAAACATCACACTCCGGTGCGCTGCTCTTCAAGTAACCGTGCCGCTCCGTTGCAATATTTATTTCTTTAGTTTATCTCTCTCTCTCCCTGCCCCTTATTGTTCTTCCCTCTTTCACCACACCATTATTTTCTATTTTTATTTGTTTATTTTATTTTTTCCAAATGTTTTACTTATTTATTTTGTCATGTACCGATGTTAAGCTTTTTTATATTTTCTTGTTCCTTATTTCGTGTTAAACATTATGCGTACTATTGAATTTGCAGTGAAATGACTAATATCACGGTGTTCAGTATCCTTAATTCAACATATCCTCCAATTTGTTACAATTTCAACTGGTGCAACATAAGTACTTCCCTTGTAAGCATAGACAATGTGATCACCATCATCATCTTCCTTCCACGTTAGGCCTGGTGGCCCGTTACGGTCTCTTGCCATCTTTTGAGTGGTCTTCCCAAAGATCTCCTTCCTCGGGGATGATAATTAAAGATCTGACGAGGGATGCGAGATCGGTCCATACGCTGAAGTTGTTGTAGCCAATTACAACAACAAAGAATTACTCGCAGGCTCGAAATGTATCAATAACTATATTTTCGGACTCGCAGAAGACGAAAATTATATTAGTTTTTTCCAATCACCTAACCGGAGTCAGATATTTCGACGACAACCTTTAGCAGAAGTGATCGTTTCCGTGAGGGTCGCAGGCGCTATTGTCTCTCAAAATGGTCACCTTTCTTTTTCTTTTGCGCGGTTTTATTACTCTTAGGGATTGTTAAACTCTCAGGAATACACAGGTATACAAAATGTCCTGATTGCCACTGTCAAATACGTGAAGTAATGGCTTGTAATACCTCGTTCTGTGCAGTTCGTCTTACATTACATCATTGCGATTGTGAAGTGTCGATACATGCATTATTGTGTATCATTATAAAGAAATTGAATTAAAACAATCTACTGTAATATATTTTAATACGTACATTTTAGTGTTTTTATAATTTTGCAATGTCTCGCCGCTGTAAGAATTCTTACAATTTATTCTGTTACGTATGTGGAGAGTATTGTACAAAATGTCAGCGCAAGAACTAGTTATAAAGGCGTACAATTTATATTTTGGGAACTATAGTAAATTTGGAGATACTGATAAATATTTGGGCCCCCAATTTTTGCTGTACAAACTGCTAAAGGATGTTAATAGGATGGTTAAAAGGTTCGCATTCGTGCATGTCATTTTGCCATTCCAATGTTGTGGAGGGATCCTACGGACCACATCACTAACTTATTTCTGTATGGTCAATACACCTGGTTTCACTTTAAAAAATAAGCATTCTCTTCGGTATCCAAATTTGCAGTCAGCCATGCGACCTGTTAGATATAGTGATTCTTCACCGAACTTGGGTGACGTCAGTGATAAAACATGGGGAAAGGTTCCACGAAGACATTTTAGAAATGGAAAGGTGTTATAAAGGGAAATCAGTGACCAACATGCTTGCTGATTACTGCTGGCAACTTGTCATAGACGTTTCGGAGCCATCTTATCGGCGTAATCATCCAGGAAGAAGTTTTGAAAGGTGAGATTTTTGCTACAATTTAAGCACGTGTTGTAACGTAACTACTTATTTATCCTTCTTAGAAAAAAAATATTTTAACTTTTTGGATCTTATATGATTTGGTTTTACATAGATCAATTGCTTCTAGCAATATTATTGCAAAAAAAATGAAACTAAGTGCAGATAAGCAATAATATGCGAAATATAACGAAAAACGTTCAACACGTCCTCGCAAAATACTGTTAGGTGATAGAGAAAAACGGACTTCAAACTCGAAATCAGCGCATGCCAATGAACTAAAATCACCTGTTTTCATTTCTGCGAGCGACAAAAATTTTTAATTTGTTGTTGTGTGTTATTTCTATATGTAGTTATATGGTCTATAATTGAAGTTCTTGAAGGATATATACTTTTTTTGTCTAATTTTGTGTATCCAGCTGTTCTTCTCATGAACTCCATTTCGCTAGCTGTTATTCTGCTTATATCTCTTTTGCATATAGTTCAAGCTTCTCTTCCATGGCTAAGCATTGTTCTCAAGGTTTTCTAAGCTCTTAGTGCTGTATGCCTTTGTACTAAACATGGTTTAAAATCTCTATTAATGGTTCCCATGGATTTATTATAATTTTGAAGCGAATATGATAATAATGATTATGATGACCAGATTATGTTCGGGGGACCGTTAAGCCTTAAAGTTTCCTGACATTGTCTCACAGGTGAAACGAAAAAAAAAAATGCCATCACTCAGGAAACATGTCCCGACCGCGGATTGAATCCGGGCCCGCTGCTTACGAGGCAGCGACGCTACCCCCGATACCACAGCGGTGGACATGCTTATTCTTCTTTTGTTTTTCATCACCCAAGGATTAAGCCTCTAGGCTCGTTCCGGTTTCATGAAAGTTAGAATTGTTAAAATTGTTCACATCATCTTCTGTGTGGGCGTCCAACATTTCTCCTTCCGTGTGGTTTATAATTCAGCAATCATTTTTGGAAATCTTTCTTCTGGTATTCTATCAATATGTTCTTTCCAGGCGTTCCTATATTTAATTATTCGATTTGTAAGTTTGAAAATATTTAGTTCCTTTCTTATATCTTCATTTCGTTTCTTATCCAGCAGAGCATATCCAGCTATATTTCTTAAAATTCTCACCTCAATTGTTTCCAATCTTTGTTCTTGTCTTTTAGTGATCGTCCAACATTCTGATCCATACATCAATACAGGAACAGCCATTACTTTATAAAATGTCATTGTTGTTTCTTTTCTTGTATTTTTAAGGATTCTTTTAATAGTGCTACACATTAGATTAAATGTATTTATTTTATCATTAATATCTTCAATTTTAACATATGATGAATTGAAACCTATACCTTATCCGCTCTTAGAATGATCCTAACATAAACAAACGCCAATCGCATCCTTTCGCCATTCGCGCCACAAATACTGTCACATTGTACAGACAGCACGTGTGAAGTATATAAGACACGTGATCGTTGAATGGGAAGATTACAAGAAAACCAGCGAGATTCTTCAGTGAACTTGTGAAATAGATTTAAAATAACTATTTTTTTGGCTACTAGTGAAAGGTTTGTCAGACTTGTGTTTTAAAAATTTAGATAGCAACATAGCAACAGAAGATTCGATACCTTCAGCCATTTTGTTGCATCAGAATCGATCGAAGCATGACTCAAAGTAGCATCCATATGTAATCAACTATTTTAAGTTGTAATTATTGGTTATGTGTATTTTAGAATATGTTCTATGTTTTGAATACTATTTTCATTCACGAAGAATAAAAAGTATATTTAGAGGACATATTTTTTAATTTAATGACAAGAAATGCTTTTTCGCGTACTTATTTCCTCTACATCGTACGTCGGTGTCCATAACCAATGAAAAGCGAGCAGGTCACATGGTTTGGTTTTAATGAGGATCACTTTAAGAGCGGATAGCTTTTAGATATTTAAAAGTATTCACTTGCTCTAAAATTTTATCTTCGTTTACTATTTTATTATTGCAAAGTTATTATATTATATGCTTATTCTTATTGGTTGCTATTTACTCAAGCCACAAATAGTAGTCAATGACCAATCACATTTCAATGAATTTTGTTTTACAACCAATGTCAGTCGTGTTTCACCTCGCTCTTTATCGATTTCTCTTAATCAGCTCCTGCTTTTGTGATAAAGAAAGCTCCTCCTTTTTAATATTCTGAAGAGGTCAGAGCATTATTTTTATCCAACAAATACATTGAAATAGCAAATAATGAACAGATTCCGTGATTTTACTGAGTTGTTAAAAAAATTAACGAATGACGTATAATGATGATTATATTATACAGTTTGATGTGTTTCATTTTTTCTCCACTAGGGTGCATTCTTACAATTTGCGACCCTATTTGGCAATAAATAATATGATCAAGTTGCAGTGAATATACATAACCTCACATTTAGGTAAAATTTTGTATCATTCACCTCACATTATTCTTCTTCTTTAACTATAAACTAGTTTCGGAACATGGTTTCTGTTCCATCCTCAGTATCATCACGACAGATTCACCTCATATTATTCTTCTTCTTTAACTATAAACTAGTTTATAGTTAAAGAAGAATAATATGAGGTGAGTGATAAAAAATGTTACCTAAATGAATATACCTCATAGTGTGAATTCCTAAAATAAGTAATAATAACCTCACATGTCTGATTTGTTTTCAAACATCGCCGTTTATGTTAAATATATAAATATTGTACCGGTAACTATATTTACATAATGGTTTTTGAGTAAACAGCTTAATTGTGTTCGTTAAATAGTCCTAACAAATGCCACTCTTTATTTCCAAATCCTTTAGATAAATTCGTGACTAGTGAATTTATCTGAAGGATTTGGAAATCACTCGTGACATTGTTTATGACAATTACGCTAAGGGAGGAATTTTAAAAATAATTCAAGACAAAACGTATAATCAGAACATTTAATAATAAATAATAGTTTTAAAAAACTAAAAGAACACGCTTTATTAGAAAACTAAAAAAATGAAAAATAATTTTAATTTCCAATACGCTTGGGATAAAATAAAGTGGTCAACAAAAAAATCATCTCCAACACATATAGAATAAAATTAGAGTTATCAACAAAAAGAAAATAATTTTACCATCAAAAGCGTGGGGTGCTTTTTATGATTTTTACATTTTCTTCTTAGAAAGCTTACTTTTACCAATATCTGTTTATTATCAAATATATTAATTGATATAGAGCACCCCACGCTTTTGATGGTAAAATTATTTTCTTTTTAGTTGAATGCAGGAATCACTCAACATTATTTTCTTTTTGTTGATAACTATAATTTTATTCTATATGTGTTGGAGATGATTTTTTTGTTGACCACTTTATTTTATCCCAAGCGTATTGGAAATTAAAATTATTTTTCATTTTTTTAGTTTTCTAATAAAGCGTGTTCTTTTAGTTTTTTAAAACTATTATTTATTTTTTTTATTTTTTAGTTTTAATATTTTACAGAATAAGATAAGAATGTAAATATCTTTAAATTCCATACTATTGTAGTATGAGCTAAAATTATTACTCTTCTAAAAAAAAATCCTCCCCAGCCGGATTCGAACCAGCGACCTATGGATTATTAAAATTATATACCACTAGTTCACCGCTCTACCAACTGAGCTCTGACAACGATTGACTAAAAAGTCGACAAGTCCGTAACCTATTATACCAGTTTTAATGTTTTTGATCTTCTGATGATTCTGGCCAGGAATTTAGAAATAAAATATGAAATTATTGTAGTGTCATGGGTCCTTTACAAGTATACAAAGTTGCAAGTCGATCCAAGCTTCTAAGTGGGTGAAAATCGTGTTCAAAGATTCCGTTACATAAATACAAAAACACTTTTTTTTTATTTTATGATGATTCTGGCCAGGATTTTAGAAAATAAATATGAAATTATTGTATTGTCACGGGATCTTTACAAGTATACAAAGTTTTCAAGTCGGTCCAATGTCTCTAAGTGGGTGAAAATCGTGTTCAAAAATTCCGTTACATAAATACAAAACACTTTTTTTGATTTTCTGATGATTCTGGCCAGGATTTTAGAAAATGAATATGGAATTATTGTATTGTCACGGGTCCTTTACAAGTATACAAAGTTTCAAGTCTATCATATGTTTCTAAGTGGGTGAAAATCGTGTTCAAAGATTCCGTTACATAAATACAAAAACACTTTTTTTGATTTTATGATGATTCTGGCCAGGATTTTAGAAAATAAATACGAAATTATTGTATTGTCACGGGTCCTTTACACGTATACACAATTTCAAGTCGATCCAATTATTTTAAGTGGGTGAAAAACGCGATGAAAGATTCAGTTACATAGATAGATAGATAGATAGATAGATAGATAGATAGATAGATAGATAGATAGATAGATACAGGTCAAGCTAATATAAAGCGTGTAAAATAATTAAGTAAGCAGCTTACGTACCTATCTCCTTTTGTGCAGTTTGTGACGGCTGAACAGCTGGTGGTGGAAGTGCGCAGACAGAAGCGATAAGCACGATGAGGATATTCGTCACATCTTGTTTCCTCATGGCTATAACAAGAAAACAAACACAATCTTATCTTTACTTTATAATAAATCACGGAAGAATAAACTCTAATAAATACTTCAAAATACTTAGTGATAAATCGTTTTGTACTATAAAAGTAAGAACAAGCAAGCTCAGGAGGCAAAACGTCTGACTACGGGTTGACATCCTGAGTTCGATTTCGGGCACCTGAAGAGCGGAGTATTTTCTCTCTCTCGCGTCCAGACTTCCACTCAACCTCCTATAAAATTAATGCCGAGAACGTATCGGGATAGCCACCCTACGTCCTTCTAGAGCCTTTGGGTTCTTGTATCCTAGCTTCCCATGGATCATGTTAGATAGTGTCAGTGAGTTAGTTAGTTATTATCTAACCTATCTTAACCTAACCCAGAAACACAATCTAAAATGTTCAACCGATCCGACCAAACTATCCCGAAACTGATGAAATTACCTCTATAACGACCAAATTACCCGTAGCTAATCAAATTAGCTCTATAAAGATCAAAACTATCAATAAACCGATTAAATTACATTTAAACGAAAAACTAACTGTAAACCGATCAAGCTACCTCTAAAACTATAAAATTACCCTTAAACCGATGGATATATCTCTAAAACGATTGAATTACCAGTAAACCGGACAATTTACCACTAACCCGACCAAACAACCGCTAAATTGATAATTACGATATACATTTACAACTATTTTTCTTTTTAGGCAGTGCGCTACAAACCGGAAGGTCGAGGGTTCAAGTCCTGGTGGGGTCAGGATTTTTAAACTGACCCAAACATTCTGGTGGCACCATGGCCCTGGGGTCGACTCAGTCTCTAACTGAAATGAGTACCGGATGCTTGTTTTGGGGGTAAAGGCGGCCGTCGCGCAGGGCTGACAACCCGGCTGACATAAAGTGCCGATTGTCTAGAAAAAGTGGGAGCCTTAACATCCTACTACCCCAAGGGCCTCCTGAGGCCTGTAGTGGGAACACTTCACTTTTTATTTATTTAACTAAACATAAAAACACATATAATTCATTTAGATGTAGCAGCGCACGCCGGGTGTTGGCTAGTGAAAAATATAATATTTAGAATTCATAATATTAAGAATTCAATGAATAAATTTGGTGTAACGGATGAAGACACAGAGGATAGAGAACGATGGAGAACATTGATTAAGGGAAATTTGTGAATTTTGTTACAAACTGATAGTCTATAAGTCCGTAGTCATTTTACAGTGTATGCATTTTTTAAAACTCATGTTAATTGCTAAGATTGTTTGGAGAAAACCCTCAATAACGAGGAAAATTCTCAAAATGAATGAATGGAAAATAAAATAATGGTAATTACCTTACCGAAACATGCAATATATTTCGTTTTTTTTATATTATATTAAAGTTATGAAAATGTGAATAAGTTTTAAAATCATACGTAGTTCAATATTTAAAATATCAAGCTGTCTTTAATATTTAAAAAAATCTTGAAAACAATCATCTAATACATAAAAATGAATGTTTGTTTGTTTGTTTGTTCCTACTTTATGCGCGGCCATACCGTTGATCCGATTGTGATGGGTTTTTTTGCAAAATGTTCAGGAGATTCCCGGGATGAACATAGGCTATAAGAGAGTTGAGATACTCAACTCCTACACCCTTAAAAATATCCTTTGTAGTGAAAAACGAAAAAAATCCCTTTTTTTACCCTTAAATGGCTTACGCTGCCTAAACCATAACAAATACACAAAATTAATGTACACAGAATTGAATATCTAAAAAAAACTCTACAAAAAAGTCCGCGACACATATGTTTATCTTTTACAGATAACACACAATAACAATTTTTGTCTTTCATTGATGCCAAAGAGATCGGGATAAGTAAATTCCCGGACAATCAAGTGCAGCCACACCATTCATCCGATTGTCATGGGATTTTTTGCAAAATGTTCAGGATTTTCCCGGAAAGGTTATAGGCTCAAGCCCTTCACCCTTAAAAATCACCTTCTGTAGTGAAAAAAACGTGAAAAAAATGTCGCTTTTTGTAAGCTTGAATGGCTTACGATGCCTAAACCATAACAAATACACAAAATTATTGTGCACAGAATTTAATATCTCAAAAAACTCTACAGAAAAGTCCGCGACAGCATATGTTTATCTTTTAAGGATAACTCACATTAACCATTTTTGTCTTTCATTGATGCCAAGAAGATTGGAATAAGTAGACTCCCGGGCAAACGTAGCAACGGATGGTGGGTCTTCTTTTATGGATAACTCAAAATATCGAATTTTGTCTTTCAGCTCATTTATGCCAAGTACATCGGGTTGCGTAGATTCCCGGGCAACGCCGGGTAATCAGCACGAGGTATCTAAAAATAACTATATAAATTTATATTTATTTTTCCTTTTACTTATTCAACTAAATGCAAAACACACATTATAATTTACTTAGGTGTAGCGGCGCACGCCGGGTATTAGCTAGTTCTTATATAAAAAAAGTTAAATTGGATATGGAGATCTAGACTATAGCTGATATGCCTAGATCTGTCCGTCGCCGTGGCGTAGTCGGTAGAGTCCCTACCTTCCACTCCGGCGACCCGGGTTCGATTCCCGGCAGGGTGGGGATTTAAAAAAAAATATCCACCTTGGTTTTGGGTGTGTGTGCTGTCCCTAATGCTCACCTGAGTGCACATTTCCTAATAAAAAAAATGCCTAGATCTGCGACTATTGTTATTGTTGTTGCTAAAGCGAGTGGCTAAGTTAGTAGCTATACGTATTAATCCAACGGTTTTATCGGGGAAGTCCTGACATCAAAAAGTACAGAACGAATGTCGTAGAACAGAATTAGAGCGATCCAAGATTCATCGTTTTCTGCTAGAATTCTGCACACTGTACTGTATCCGAGCTAAGTTCCAGTTGTACTGTACACAAACTTGCATAAGGTATTACTTCGCCGACTCCCAACTATTGGGGGAACAGTGGTGCTACTTTACCCGCTATATTAGTGAATTGTCTATGGAAGTGTCAATGACAGAAACATTTTTCTTAGGCTACATTGTATTTTACGGGAAATAAAGACTTAATACAAGATAAGATTGTACCAATAATTAGTAACTTCCATTTCTTATGTATTAAGCAATATTTGATTGGAATTGCATCTTCATCTTTTCTTGTGAAAGTGCTGTCCCTTGGTATTATGATGTACTTTAATTGCAATGTAAATTAGTTTCATTATATATTTATGTATGTATGTGTGTATTTTATAATGTTGTTTATGTACAGATTGAAATCTGGACATGCCCTGAAGCATCTATGATGCTCTAATGGATGTTAAAATAAATAAATGAATAAATAAATAAATAAATATGACAAAATTATATATGTGCCTATCTAATCAGACGTTTACGCGGAAAATGTCCACTTTAACTTACCTGATATGTCCTATAGAAGAACAATGCGCATGCGCCAGAGTTTATAGAGCCAGCGATAACCCACCATCGAACCACATATCGATTATCGTCGTTTCGATTATTATCGTCCGTTTTTTTTATTTTATGTATTTAGACATATTTAAAATGTAACGAACCCAAAAGCTAACTAACTAACTCACACATAACCTAATTCAATTACTCTAACCTAGGGTGGATCCCATGAAACACCTTTTTTTTTTTTCACTCCTTAACAATCACAACTATCCATAACCCACTGGTTCCAACTATATAATATACTCCCTGGAAAAAAAAAAAAAAAAAAAAAAAAAAAAATAGCAAGTCACCATCACAATATGTGTTTTTGAAAACATATTTTAAACATTCTAAAAGTAAGTTATAAAAATCGTTTTAAATATTTAAAAATGTTACTAAATACAGAAGAAGAATTATAATTCACAACAATAAACTGAAAAATCAAGAGTAAGTGTTTCTATACTTGAGCCCTTTCTATACTTAAAAATGTATAGTAGAAGCAGTCATTTGAAACAATTGAAATTTGTAACAATTAAACAATGAAATGATTTGAAGAGAAAAATTTTCGCCTAGACCGGGACTCGAACCCGGGACCCTTGGCTTTCATTGAGAAATGTTAAATTAATAATAAAAACATCAATGAAATGATTATTTATTTAATCTATTAATTTGTAATTATTATTTCAAAATTTCTCCCCTATAACTTATATAGACATGTGCTAGATAATACACAGTTTTATTATTTTCATTGTATTTATTTCGAGTGTTAGAAAGCGAACTACATTTTCTTACACGCTTAAAAGGTAGACAATGAAAACGCAGTCCATACATCTGGTTTGTTTACATTACAACTGGAACTTAGCTCGGAAGAGGTACAACAACTTAATAATAATAATAATAATAATAATATAATAATAATAATAATAATAATAATAATAATAATAATAATAATAATTAATAATAATAATAATAAAAATAATATTTCTGTGATCAAGCAGGCTGTTGTTTATTTTGAAAACTAAAACATATTCTGTTTCAAATTTCAATACGTCTATTCATGGTAAGTGACCAGCCTCATGGACTAGTGGTCAGCGTTTCTAACTACAGTTCATGAGGTCCCGGGTTCGATTACTGGTCAAACCACAGGAATGTTTACTTAAAGGGAGTTATTCTTGTGGTTGTCTATGGTCTGGAATTTAGGTTAAGAGCTCTCCTGGCGCTTCATTATCATATATCACCCATCATATCATCTGGGTAATGTAACTCCGCCTTCCAGATGCCCCAACCTAAGAAATGGATTACAATTCCGCCAATGCCAGGGGAGAAAATAAGAAATGTCATAAAAGACAACCTGGTGGCATTAGACAGAAAAAAAAATCTTGGTAAGTAGGGCCTGCATTGTTTCTTTTACAGTTACATATATTTAACAAAGCTTAATCTACCGATACTTGGTTCTCATATTACATCTTACTTTTAAGGAGTGTCATGATCTATCGTTAAGAAATTTTCTATTTATAGAGTCTTACGTGCAAATTTACAAGGACATTTTTTACGGACTACCCACTTCTATATTTTAGTGGTTTTTTCATCTTCCAAATCCACTAATGCTCATTTTTTCCTTGCCTATTCGGTTCATGTAATATTAAATTTATTGGGAGTCAAGGTCTATATTTTTTATGGACATATAAAAATAAAAAAAAAGTTTGGTTGTACAGTAAAACCTGTCTTAGCCGGAATCTTAATAAGAAGGAAACCTGCAGAGACGGAAAAAAAATCTCCAGAACGGTATGATTTTATATGTAAAATCGTCCTGTATAAGCTGGAAACCTTCATAACGCGGAAACGGAATGGTTTTTAAAGTACCAATTGTTAATTTTTACCTCAGTAAGACGGAAAATTATTATTAAGCACGTTCTAATTACAGTATTTATGACCACACGTGTAAATTCTGCATATGATGTTTTCTGCATTATATCATTTTACCTTCTTGTGTTGCCATTGTATTGCGGGGATACCCATGCTTATGTGTGACAGCGGGGAATCCCTCGCTTTTCCTTGCCTGCTTATGTTTCCTGCGAGGAAGTTGGGAAACTCTTCAGTCTTCCTTCTCGCTTTTGTGTAATAAAGTTGTTTTGTATTGCCGTGCAAACTGACCAGTGTTACACACACTATTTTGTCTGCATTTCAGTCAATACGTTATGTCTTTAAAGCGTGCATGTAAAACTCTTAAACTGCGTGAGAAAATTCAAGCTTGTAATTTGGGAACCCTTTATAAGAAGAAAATTTACCAAGACGGAAATATATTTAAGGAACCGTCATGTTCTTTCATAGACAGGTTTTACTGTATTTTCATTTCTTCGGAAAGGCTAATGACCGTCGGCTTTAATTAGAATATGTTAATATCATCTATAATGGCGTAGTCCAATGTCAGGAGTCACTGGGCCAAGTTGATTTAGTTACCTTATTTGTCCATATATGTCATGAGTGGCATGCTGTCAACACACCGACTCAATGAGACATCTAACAGGCAACTAAGGTATCACTAGGACGTTGAGGTTGGAAAAAATTTGCTTAGAGGCCTTTTTTATTCAGGCTTAAGGATCTTTTACGAGTTTTAAATCTTCAAGCTCGGAACCCACGGCTTAAAGTCCCTCCCGGAGGATATGCTCCTTGGATTTTTCCGCCCTAAAAAAATCCATCGACCCCGGTCGGGCTTGAAGCCACGACCTTCGGAACCAGAATCAAGGGGCATAACCATAGTCTACAGCGGCCGACCTTACTCGTTATCATAAACTAACTCACTCATTGTCTCTATCGAACCCGTAGGTTCATGGCCGCGCGGACATAAGCTCTCCATACATCCCTAACCTGAGCTAATGTTTTTGCAATCATCGCCTGCATATCTCCAAAAAAAATGTCCAAGCGCGACAGGCCTAGAAGGTCCTTGGCCTACCAGCTGGCTGCTGGTCTCACATCCGCATGTGTTAATCACAGAGGTAGACGATCATTTAGTCAGTATAGGGGTAACATGTGGTCAGCGTGTCGGGTCCCTCAGCCGTTATAGCTAGTCTTCTCAACCTGGAGTCGCTACTTATTGTTACCCAAATGCCTAACGATGCTGGGTGGGCACCGGTCCCATACTAGCCGAAATTCCATGAGAACATTTCTTCCCCCATGAGAACTCGAACCAGGGAAAGTCCTGTAGCTCTTCGCCAAGGTCTGTATAGTCTACTCCCCTCAAATCACGGTTAATGTTATTCTCCCACCTCATTCTTGGTCTACCAACTGGGGGTTTTCCCCTCTGGTTTTCCTACAAGAAGCTTTCATGCACCTCTTTCTTTCCCCATTCGTGCCACATGCCCTACCCATCGCAGTCTTCGATACTTAACTATTCTTAATATATCTGGCTTCCTATAAAGTCCATGTAGCTCACTGTTAAGTAGCTTTCTCCATTCACCTGTCTGTTCATCTCCCTTTGGTCAAAAATTTTTCCTAAGAACTTTATTCTAATATAATATAATGGGGGAATAACAGTTTTACATATTTTCAGTTTAACGTTTTTTGAAAGGAGTTGGGACAAGAGTCTATATAATGCATAATATCATGCATTTCCAGAATTGAGCTTATGTTTTATTTCTCTGTGCATCTTATTCCTATTTGTGATTATTGTTCCTAAGTTCTTAGGAAAATTTTTGGACCAAACAGAGATGAACAGACAGGTGAATGGAGAAGACTACTTAACAGTGAACTACATGGTCTTTATAGGAAGCCAGATATAATAATAATAATAATAATAAAGTCTCGTAGACTGCGATGGGCAGGACATGTGGCACGAATGGGGAATGAAAGACGTGCATGGAAGCTTCCTGTAGGAAAATCAGAGGGAAACGCCCAGTTGGTAGACCAAGAATGAGGAGGGAGAATAACATTAACTATGATTTGAGGGAAGTAGATTTTACATGGAATTATTGTAAAACATTAGCTCAGGATAGGGATATATGGTGAGCTTATGTCAGCGTAGTCATGAACCTACGGGTTCGATAGTGCCAGTGAGTAAGTAAGTATAGTAACTCATTATCATGATCTGAAAAAAAATTGTATAATCCCGTTCTAAAAAAATAAAATAAAAAATAAATAAATTGCATACCGGAGTTGAGAATGACATCTTGCTCTTTAACGTGGAATGTCGACCACGAGAAAGCGATGCTAGTTTTGTGTTGGAGGTAATTTAAACTGCATTTATTTTTGTTTGTACTTGGCATCTTGTTTAATGCATTGTTGAACTTTAATGCATGATAGGCATCGTGCCTACACCATTGGCTAGAACGGTTGCTGACCTCAATCAGCCAAAAATAAGGATGTGCCATATTTATACGAAGAAGGAAGAATAACTGCTACTAGTTAATAGATCTATTGTTAATTTACACGAAATACGTGGATACATACAATAAATACACGTTCTACAGCTGTAGAACTTAGATGCGATATGACTGAAGGTATGTACTCACATACATAGTGTTTTGTTTGCCCAAGAGCAGGTTTTTTTACTGAAAATTCGGCATTCTCCACTCTTTCCTTATCTCGGACTTCCTTTTTGTATCCGCATATTATCAATAAGAAGAATCTCAATATGGTCTTTGTTTTCGATAAGTAGGTCTGATAAGTTGAATAGTCTGTTAGTGTATTTGATGTCTGCTGTTACGGGGGGAGGGGGGTATGAGCGTGCGGTGTGTATATGTGTGGGGGTGTGTGGGTGTATGTGTGTGTGTTTTTTCTAATTTGTTTTCTAGCATTTTTTAAATATTAATGTACGGAATGGGACTTTTTTTTTATTTATTTATACACATGGTCTTTTCAAGGAGATTACGAGTATTTGAGAATAAAGTTCTTAGGAAAATTTTTGGACCAAAGAGAGATGAACAGACAGGAGAATGGAGAAGACTACATAACAATGAACTACATGGTCTTTATAGGAAGCCAGATATAATAAGAACAGTTAAGTCTCGTAGACTGCGATGGGCAGGACATGTTGCGCGTATGGGGAATGAAAGACGTGCATGGAAACTTCTTGTAGGAAAGCCAGAAGGAAAACGCCCAGTTGGTAGACCAAGAATGAGGTGGGAGAACAACATTAACTATGATTTGAGGGAAGTAGATTATACAGGGAATGATTGGAAAGCATTAGCTCAGGATAGGGATGTATGGAGAGCTTATGTCCGCTCGGCCATGAACCTACGGGTTCGATAGTGCCAGTGAGTAAGTACATGGTCTTTTCATGGATGAGTGTAGATATGTATTATTGCGATGTAGTGTAGACAAGATTTCACTTATATGCAGCCTATTATTGTTTTTTTTTTGACACAGGTGTATTTGTAGGTATTTGTTTATATTATGATTAGTTTTATTTTTATTCATGGAAAAAGAATGCACGTACGGCCAAGCAGGCCCGTGCGCAATGTAAATGCATATGTATTTTCTTTCTTCTGAAGAAAAAAAAAGGCAATACATTCCATTTATCTATCTATCTGACTATCTACAAACAATTTATTTTAATATTGTCTATCATCTTATGTCTTTTTCTACCACTAACTTGATTTCCGTTGACCATTCCTTCTAGGGCATCCGTCAGCAGGCAGTGTCTTCTTAGCCAGTGACCAATCCAATTACTTTTCCTCTTCTTTATGAGTTCCAGCATTGTTCTTCCTTCACCTACTCTGTCTAGCACATCTTTATTTTTTATTGTGTCTGTCCATTTTATACGTTCCATCCTTCTCCATATACACATCTCAAAAACTTCCAGTCGCATTTCCTTATTCCGTCGTAATATCCAAGTCACTGCGCCATACAATGCTACACTCCACACAAAGCACTTGAGGACCTCAAAATAAAAATAGTCGCGAAAAAACAATAACAAGTTATAATGCATGGATATGTTATACTTCAGTACCTTTCTTTTTATTAGTTTTTCTTCGAAGTAAGAAGATCTAGAGCATATAAACGCAAATATCAGACAATAGAAGTAGTAGTAAAAAGTAAGGGAAAGTGATCCCACTACAGGCCATAGGAGATCCTTGGGATAGTAAGAGGTTAAGGCTCCCACTTTTTCTAGACAGTCAGCACATAATGTCAGCACTGCGTAACGGCCGCCTTTACCCCCAGAACAAGGGTCCGGTACTCGTTTAAGTTAGAGGCTGAGTCGACCCCAGGGCCATGGTGCCACCAGAGGGTTTGGATTATTTAAAAATCCTGACCCCACTAGTATATCATCATTATCATCATCATCTTATTGCACTAGAACTTCAAAATTGAATGTTTTGGTTTTCTCAATTATCTTCCTCCAGACTCTTCTATCTTCTGCAAACTTCAGGTTTGAAAACGTTGCCAACAGCACGTGATGTTCTCAAGCGGTCACCCATCCAAGCACTAACCACACCCAATGTTGCTAGACTGCGGTGGTCGGACGAGAACCGGTATTTTCAACGTGGTATGGCAGTTGATACCCTATTTAATGAGGCTCTTAACATCTCAGGTTATTTGCGTCGCATTTCAAATCTGAGGTGAGCCGACAAATTTTGCTCAGATGCCTCTTTTTAGACTTGAGGTTCTTTTTATAAATCGATACATTTGATTATTTCCATTCATTTGGAAGAGCTTTTTCTCTAATTATACTAAGCAATCAGTGCATCTTGTCAATCAATTTCCTCTCTCCTGCTTTTATGAGTTGCGCTGGGAACCTGATGCTTTATACTTATACACATTAATTGTTGCAATGTCATTTCAACCTCTGATGCTTTCAAATCGCTCTGTGACTAATATTTACGTTAGTTCAATATCATGTACAGTACATAATTTAATAACACTGGTCAACATGATTTTTGTCTCATGGGTACCAATAGTTAATGCAGTTTTTTATCGTGTTTTCAAATATGTATTCGGAATTTCTCCTTCACGCACAGTTTTTTCATTTCAATTTCAATTAATGGATTTAAATAATTATTTTTTAATAAACGTTTTTTCGTCCATTTGCCCATTGTAAAATAAAACGGGAAACATTTTCATCAGGAGATTTCAGCTATGGAAAAGAGATATCAAGGCAAATGGAATCCTAATATGCTGACCGATTATTGTTGGACCATCAAGAGGGATGCTCCATAGGCGAAATATAGCAGAAAATCGACTTTCTAGGTGAGTCCGAATGTTCGAATATTGTGTAGTTACGAATGTAGAAAATATTAAAGTGTTTGAAATTATAAATTCCTGTCTCTCGGTAACCTTGCGTGTTGGAGAAAAACCGATATCATATTTGAACTCAGGAGAAAAAAATACTATCAGAATCACATATTTTTCTTTCTGAGACAAAAAAAAATATTTTTTGTTGCTCAGTGTAAATGAAGTTTTTTTTTTCCATCTATTTAATGTTATTTAAATTATTTTTTTTGTACTTTATAAAGTAGTCGTCCTCAATTATAATAACTTATGTTATAAACGTTGTCACACTATTAAAATTCACCGCTTTTCAAAGGAATTCTTCAGGAAATCTTTTGGGATACCATAAGAATTCCTGAGGATGAAGCATATATTTGTAAAGCTGTAAATTTTAATAGTGTGACGTTTATAACATAATTTAATATAGTTGAGGACGACTCTTTTATAAAGCACAAAAAAATTATAATTGAAATATTTAATATATTCTTTGAATTTGCAATCATATCATTATTTTCTATTTCTTATAACCTGAAACCTTTCCTTTTCTATCCTATTTCCTTTATATAATTCCCTGAAGTTTCTATCTTTTTTTGCGTTGGTTTTAATAACTTTAATCTTCTCTCTCAAATATCCCATCTACTTACTCTTTATAAACCTAATGGTATCCCTTCTGATATTAATCAATTGTTTTAAATCTACTCCAATTGACCCATGTAGCCAATTAATTTATTATAGCTTTCTTTTCTTTATAATGTCAGCACATTTCTAATCAAACCATTTATTATTTTGCCTTTTTTATTTTCATTATCTGTTTATATCAATTATCCCTTCGGTTTCATCTGAATACCCATGATAGGCAATTTTAACCTGGTATTCTTTCCACAGTTCATATATGTTTAATTCCATTTTTTAGAATCATCTTCAGCGTTTATACCTCACATAAATATGATAATAACCGTTCTCTGATTTTATCACCCATGACCATATAATGGTCCAAACTGCAATGCTGTTCTAACACCTATGATGCTATATGCTAAACTTTAACTATTAATACATGATCTCTCTGGTTTCACCTTCCCCATCTGGAGGCGTCCAATTGTATTTAGAATAGCCTATCCTTATGCTGGAATTGTGTTCTTAAGAATGAGATCCTTTGATGTGGCAAAGGTCACTGTTTGTCGTTACGAACTAACTAACTCTCTGGCAGTATCAAACCTTAATTTCATGGCCGCGCGGACATAAGCTCTCCATACATCCCTATCCTTTTCCATTCATTCCCTGTATAATCTAATTACCTCAAATAATATTTAATGTTATTCTCCCACCTCATTCTTGGCCTACCAACTGGGCGTTTTCCCTCTGGTTTTCCTACAAGAAGCTTCCATGCACGTCTTCTTTCCCCATTCGTGCTACATGTCCTGCCCATTGCAGTCTACGAGACTTAACTGTTCTTATTACATCTGGCTTCCTATATATAGGCCTACCATGTAGCTCACTTATGTAATTTTCTCCATTCACCTGTGTGTTCATCTCTTTTTGGCTCAAAAATTTTCCTGAGAACTTTATTCTTAAATACTCGTGATCTTCTTTCCTCCCTTAAAGTATGCGCCCATGTTTCGCATCCATATAATATAACAGGGAGAATAACAGTTTTATATATTTTTAGTTTATTTTTTTAAGAAGTTGGGACGACAAGAGCCCTTGTAATGCATAACAGCATACATTTCCAATCACACATACAGAGTGTAAATTATTTACACCGAAGATATTTACCTGGTTATAAAGGAGTTACAGACTTGCAATTTGAAATAGTGATTTCTGAGTTTCAGAAAAAAATCAGAGTTATCTTTGTTAAAGTATTTGATACTCATAATCTAGTAATTAAATCATTCATCCTCGGAAAAAACAGGTAAATAATTTTGTTCAATTATTTTTCTTAATGGATTCTGTTCTTTATGCCACTTCATATGGTAAAAACAAGATAAGTAAATTCTTCATTATCTTAGCTGTAATAAACAATTTTCGTTTTGGATACGTCTAAAAGAGAGAAAGTCCACTATTTGTGCCAATATTGGTCTTCTCTGGGTTTTCCCAAGGATGAGTGAAACAGACTATAACATGAAGAGGCATGACTTTATAACTTAATTAGAGACTGGATGAAATTCAACCATAACCTAATATATAACTGTGAACATATATTTTTTGCCCTATTATTTCATTTCTATTTTATTCCAATTTGGAATGTCTTATAGATTTCCTTAAAAAGTTAATTCATTATCTCACTAGCTAATACTCGGCTACGCTGCTACTCCTAATAAATTTAATGTGTTTTTATGTGTAGTTGAATAAGTAAAAAGAAAAATAATTATAAATTTATATCGTAATTATTTTTAGATACCCCGTGCTAATAACCCGGCGTTGCCCGGAAATATACTCATCCCGATCTTCTTGGTATAAATGGGCTGAAAGACAAAAATGGCCATTGAGAGTCATACGTAAAAGAATACCCCGCCGTGCGCTGCTACACTTGCCCGGAATCTAGTCATCCCGATCTTCTTGGCACCAATGAACTGAAAGATAAAAATGGTTATGGGCCTAATGAGTTATCCGTAGAAGATAAACATATGCTGTCGCGGACTTTATTGTAGATTGTTTTGAGATATTCAATTCTGTGTACATTAATTTGGTGTATATGTTATGGTTTAGGCAGCGTAAGCCATTTAAGCGTCCAAAAAGTTCCGAAACCCCCTTTTTTTCACTACAAAGGCGCATTTAAGGGTGAATCGGGTTGAGTATTATAACTCCCTTATAGCCTAAAATCTTCCCGGGAAACTCCTGAACTCTTTTGCAAAAAAAGCCCCATCACAATCAGATGAATGGTGTAGTAATACATAAAGGACAAACAGGCAGACAGACATTTGTTTATATAGGCCTATATATATATATATATATATATGAATATTACTACTGATTAATTACACTGAGCAACAAAAATAAACTTTTTTTTGTCTCATAATTTCAAACACTTTAATATTTTCTACATTCGTAACTACATAATATTCGTACATTCGGACTCACCTAGAAAGTAAGAAATGGCGATTTTCTGCTATGTTTCGCCTGTAGAGCATCCCTCTTGATTGTCCAACAATAATCGGCCAGAATATTAGGATTCCATTTGCCTTGATATCTCTTTTCCATAGCTGAAATCTCCTGATGAAAGTGTTCCCCGTGCTCATTGCTCACTGCGCCAAGATTTTCCCGGGAAGAAATCTACGTTTATTAAAAAATAATTATTTAAATCTATCAATTGAAATTGAAATAAAAAACTGTGGGTGATGGAGAAATTCCGAATACATATTTGAAAACACGATAAAAAACTGCATTAAGTACAACTATTGGTACTCATGAGGCAAAAATCATGTTGACCAGTGTTATTATAATTAACATAAAATAATTAAAAAATTATATATATATATATATATATATATCATAAATTAAATCAATATTTATTTAATACACTATTAATTGATATCTCGGCACTGTAGACAGATCTATTGGCAGCAGAAAATTATAAGAATTAGTGATTGAAATATTTAGTTTCAGATAAAGAAAAAGAAAAATCAATAATTCACATATTTTCTCGCTTTTAATTCTAGTTATATATCTTTATGGGTCTCTGTGAGAGAATGATTTAACGGATACCAGAGGAAGAAGAGCAGAAATAAAGACAAGTAGTTGACAGTGTACGGGCGAGCTAATTGTTTTCTTGAGACAGTTGATGTCAGCAGTGTAGCTAGCCTGCTCCTAATTGGGTTGTTATGCCCATGTGATTCATAAGGGGTCTGTGGAACGCTGGCTGCATTCACAAGACAAGTGAGTGTCCAGCTCGAACACCTCGCAAATCGTGCTACTGACCTCCTATTTATCATACAATTAACTCTCGACATTGCACTCGCTACCAGTTTATGATAATTCAATTGTATTCAATTATTCTGTCTCAACTTAAATAATTGTTTCTACCACACTATTATGAGCCAATTTCAAAGTTTAAATTCACTGTAGTAAATGCCTACAACTCAATGGTATTAATAAACTATTAGTTTATGCTGATTATGTACTAGTGGGCGATAGCGAGGAGATACTAAGGGTCATTACGCACACACTGTTGAGTAACAGTAATAAATTGGGACTGGAAGTAAATATCAATAAAACTAAATATATGATCACACATAGAAATACATTATATATTGGAAATGGACAGCTAATGACAAGTCAGGGAAATTTTGAAGAAGTGACTGAATTCAAATATCTAGGAACAATAATCACAAATAGGAATGAGATGCACAAAGAAATTAAACATAAGCTCAATTCTGGAAATGCATTATTCATTACAGGGACTCCTGTCGTCCCAACTCCTTTCAAAAACAAACTGAAAATATATAAAACTATTATTCCACCAGTTATATTATTTGAAACATGGACTCACACATATAGGAGGAAAAAATATTACGAGTAGGCCTATTTGAGAATAAAGTTCTTAGAAAAATGTTTCGACCAAAGAGAGATGAACAGACAGGTAAATGGAGAAGATTACATAACAGTGAGCTACATGGTCTTTATAGGAAGCCAGATGTAATAAGAATAGTTAAGTCTCGTAGACTGTGATGGGCAGGACATGTGGCATAAATGGGGAATAAAAGACGTACATGGGAGCTTCTTATAGGAAAACCAGAGGGAAAACACCCAGTTGGCAGACCAAGAATGAGGTGGGAGAATAACATTAACCATGATTTGAGGGAAATAGATTATACAGGGAATGATTGGAAAACATTAGCTCAGGACAGGAATGTATGGAGAGCTTATGTCCGCGCGGCTATAAACCTACGGGTTCGATAGTGCCAGTGAGTTAGTTAGTTATAGTATTTTTATGCTGATTGATTAATGATATTTCTAATGCCCCATTGTTTTATACAATTTTTGAGAATGCTGTTGTTTCTGCTATTGAATATTACAAATGTTGAAAAAACTCCTAAATATATTATATTATGTAGATGCTGTTTTAATATACTGACGGGTTTGGTTTGATATTATGTGACATGGCTGCTGTATAAAATAATTAAAGATAACAAAGGAATTCGGTTAATATAGACCCTCCACGAGGCGGTTAAAGTTGACCTGGGTCTACTTTACACGAATACGTATATTTTATCAATAAGGGTGCTAATATGTAAAAGCTATACACATAATTAATTTTATTTAATATCCTTGTAATTTTAACTAAACCCGAAGACCGTCGCTGTCTGCAGATGAATGACGTGTGAATGTTACAATCAACGATCATTTTTCAAAATATTAAATAAATATCAACGCTTTTTAATTATGATCAGTCATAAATACTTCTCAGATTAATTTGTGTCTGTCTGTATAAATTAATAGGGTAAATATACTTAAAGTCCCGCGCCGTAGCCGAGCGGTTAAGGTAGGAAGCCTTGGCGCAGAGCTACGGGACTTGCGCTGGTTCGAGTCTCCATGGGGGAAGAAATTTTCTCATGGTGTTTCGGCCAGTATGGGACCGGTGCCCACCCAGCATCGTGAGGCAATTGGGTAGCTACAATCAGTAGCGGCTCCAGGTTGAGGAACCAGCTATAACGGCTGGGGGACTCGACATGCTAACCACATGTCACCCCTACACTGGCTGTTGATCATCTACCTCTGTGATTGACACATGTGGATGTGAAGGGCCAGCAGCCGGCTGGTAAAAGGGCAACCGCTGAAAAGTGGAAATACCCTCAATCGGATCGGAAATATACTTAAAATAGTTTAAAGGCTAGGATGGACTGTGGGGTCCACTTTACCCGAATATGGAGGTTAAAGTGGACCTTTCTTGTAATGTAAAAAAGTTTATAAATTATAAAAAAATGTTTTCATATTTGAATAAAATAACAATTCTATTTCATAGTTATAACACTAATGATAATCACTGTAATTAAACAACATTCAAATCCCTTAATTAAAAGAAGAAAAACAACAAATTCAAAACAGGGGTCCACATTTCCCGAAGTTCCTCTAATTCTTTTGTACGTGTTTTTGCCACTGAACTCCTCCTAAACGACTGGACTGATTTTGATGAATATCTTTTTTGTGTGTGTCTGATCGGGTCCCTCGATGGTTTAGATTCACAATTGGATCCTCTAAAACCATTAGGTGTAGAGGTTCACCTGAAGTGAATATGTAAAAATCGCTCTAGCGGTCACAATTTTTCGATGTTTCACATCACAACTCGGCATGTCCTACTAAAATAAACCGAGGTAGGTATTATCCAAAAATGAGCGAAATCCGACAATTAGGAGTGGAGGTTTACCTGAAACCAGAAATTAAAAATCGACTAGCAATCACCAGCTAGACCATACAATTTAATTAATATTTAATATTTCATTTATTTAGGCGCAGAAACGCTCGCCAGGTATTAGCTAGCAGTAATATAAGAAATATAGCTGATTTGTGATAAAATGTAAGCAAGGATTATAAAATCTCGTGACTGAATGAAACCACGAAAAAGCACCTGTCACATTAGACGACCCCGGATTTTGAACTCTAGACCATTACTAATAACTGAAAGTCTCAAGCCCATCAGGTTAAGATGACTCGTTCGTTATCAAGTTTTTTTAATTTAAAATGTTAATATGGATGCGAAACATAGACTCTTACTTTAAGAGAGGAAAGGAGATTACGAGTATTTGAGAATAAAGTTGTTAAGAATTTTTTGGACCAAAGAGAGATGAACAGACAGGTAAATGGGAAGATTACATAACAGTGAACTACGTGGTCTTTATAGGAAGCCATAATCAATGAAAACAGTTAAGTCTCGTATACTGCGATGGGCAGGACATGTGACACGAATGGGGAATGAAAGACGTGCATTGAAGCTTCTTGTAGGAAAACCATAGGGAAAACGCCCAGTTGGTAGACCAAGAATGACGTGGGAGAATAACATTAACTATGATTTGAGGGAAGTAGATTATACAGGGGATGATTGGAAAACATAGCTTAAGATGGAGAGCTTATGTCCGCGCGGCCATGAACCAACGGGTTCAATAGTGCCAGTGAGTGAGTTAGTTACTTAGTTAATAAGAATATTTTAAAGGTTAAAAAGTCGATATCGTCGGCCGCGGTGGACTAGTGGTTACGCTCCTTGCCTCTGGTCCCGAGGGTCGCAGGTTCAAACTCGGCCGGGGTCGATGGATTTTTTAGGACGGAAAAATCCAAGGAGCAAGTCCTCCGGGAGGGACTTTAAGCCGTGGGTCCGGAGTCTGAAGATTTTGAGGCTCGTAAAAAATCCTTAAGCCTGAATAAAAAGGTCTCTAAGCAAAATTTGCCGAATTTCCCCGTTCTAGTACTACCTTGGTTTCCTAGATGTCAGTATGAGGCGGAACGCTGACCACGGACCACTCAAAATGGCATCTATATGAAAACAAGTGTAACTAAATTAGTACGGTTCAAATTCTTCCCTGTAGGGGGAGAGCGCCTAAATCACTGCAAAGGGAAAACATGGGCTTACAATACAATAAAAACTTGACATCTTTGCTCAATGACAAGGGCACTACTTGTGAAGATATCGGGATTCTAATGAACTGTTCTGCTTTAGATTTCTTTGCCATTTGTCATTACTGTTAAGGACCTGACAAACAAATTCTATTTGAAATTGAGAACAAATGAAGTCTATTTACATTTGTAGGTTATTTATTACTATGACGCAAACTTTTTTCTTTTTGCATTACAATTTTCATAATAATAGGCGCTAATGAAATCTTTTCACACGAGGCTTAACTAATGCAGTTACGCCATGCTATGTGTTTCAAACTGTATCCGAGTCGAATTTTTAATCCACTGTAAATTCGCCATTGTAGGTTTCAAAATATCGTCATTCAAGTTTTGTATCCTAACAGTGTCTGACGTGGCTATGTTGACTGCATGAACTAATGTTCAGATAAATATTCGTCTAACACTAAATTAAGTAATTTTTGTTTTATAAAATGTAATTATTTCCTTAATGTTAAAACTGAAGTACAGAGTTCCCTGCTATTAAAATTGGAATAAAAAGGACGAAATGCACACAAATGATTAAAATAATAAATTACACTTTGTCATTTTAAATCACCTTTATTCGTACGTGTATATATGCACATGTAAAGATTTAGGGTATAGGAATATATACATCCATAGTAATTCTGCCCGAAGGCAGGTCCTTCACTGCAATCATAGCATTTTCATGCTACTCTTGCAGCTTTACTAGGGAATTGTAGGTGTGGTAGCTTCCCGTTGCTTTCCACACCGGTGAAGGATGATGATGATAATGATGATGATGATGGTCATATGATTTCGGGGACCGTTTGGGCCTTAACGTTTTCCTAACATTTGTCTTACAGGTGAGGAAAAACCCCGATAAAAAACCTCACCCAGAAAAACTGCCCCGACCGGGGATCGAACCCGGGCCCGCTGCGTGACAAGGCAGCACGCTACCTCGAGACCACAGCGGTGGATATATATATATATATATATATATGTGTGTGTGTGTGTGTGTGTGTGTGTGTGTGTGTGTGTGTGTGTGATGTGTGTGTGATTTCCTAATTTTCCTAACAAGTTTTGTAACTTATTTATTTGTATATATATTTTCAATGTTTACACATATTTCTGTGCCTAAAGTTTAATTTTCCTTCTCCACTCGTCTCTATAGATCCCCTCCATTTCCTCCAGTCCTCTTGTTTTCATTCCAGTTCTTATTTCTTGCATCCACGAGTTTAGAGATCTTCCTTCCCTTCTTCGTCCAGGTGGACACCATTCTAATGTTTTTCTGGGTAATCTTTCTTCTTGCATTCGTCGTACGTGCCCAGACCAATTTAATTGCTTATACTGTATATAATCTACTATTGAATATTTAATACTCATTTTTCTCGTACAACTTTATTTTTCCCAATTTTGAATATCTTGCTGCTCTCCTCAAGAAATCCATTTTCCATCGACATAAGTCTTTGTACTAAGTTTTTGTTGAATTTCCATAATAATATTTCCATAATAATATTATAATAATAGTTTGTAAAGATGGAGGATTATTTAGTATCGTTATTCAGTGTATTTTTTTCATAGTATAACAAACTAAGTTTATGCATAAGGATATTGAAACTGGATTTATCGTATTAATACAACTAATTAAAATACACCTTGTGAATAAATTCTTTTCTACATTATAACTTTCTATAATATGAAAACTATAAAAGTTAGAGTTGTGTGATTTGTGACAGAAGAAAGACAAACTCTCAAAGTTTGTAAAGCAATGTCAGTGTACTTCCACATGTCGCCCGCAAAACATCTAATACGATAGATATGGTACAATGTGTCTAATCATTATAATATCATGGTGCCATAAAACACATTGCGCTCTCCTGGTTTCACGTCATTGTAGATTATACCTAAAAAAAATCTTTGAGAGTTTGTCTTGCATCTGCCACAAACCACACAACTCTAACTTTCATAGTTTTCATCTTATAGGGAGTTGTAATATTGGTTTCATTTATTTAGGGTTTTTTTTTGTAAATGAGAGGAAAATAATTATCATTAAAATACATCATTCCGTAATGTTTTTTTTAATGCCCCAGGTTTGTTTTTCGACATTCCTGGTTTCTCTTCTGGCATGGCGTACTTGTAACCCACTTCTGAGGTTGGGGCGCCTGGAAGGTGGGGTTACATTGCCCCGATGATATGATGGGTGATGATGATAATGGTATGCCAGGAGAGTCCCTAATCCTAAGCATAACCTAAGATGAACATGAATGATGATGATTGCGATGGCCATATGATTTCGGGGACCGTTTGGGCCTCAAAGTTTTCCTGACATTTGTCTTACAGGTGAGGAATCCATAGTAATTCTGCCCGAAGGCAGGTCCTTCACTGCAATCATAGCATTTTCATGCTACTCTTGCAGCTTTACTAGGAAATTGTAGGTGTGGTAGCTTCCCGTTGCTTTCCACACCGGTGAAGGATGATGATGATAATGATAAGGATGATGATGATGGTCATATGATTTCGGGGACCGTTTGGGCCTTAAAGTTTTCCTGACATTTGTCTTACAGGTGAGGATAAACCCCGATAAAAACCTCACCCACAAAAACTGCCCCGACCGGGGATCGAACCCGGGCTCGCTGCGTGACAAGGCAGCACGCTACCCCGAGACCACAGCGGTGGACATTTTATTATCCAATTATACATATAAAGATGAAGAGAAATTTAGAATAAAATACCGGTACTGTAACAGTATATTACAATACGAGGTTGGGAAGTGGTTTTTACGGAAGGAAGGAAATAAGATTCTATAAAACACTTCTCAAAATGAGTTGTACATTCCTTTTTGCACGATGGTTTTTTTTTAAATAACAAATAATAGTAAAATAATAACATCTTTGTTGGAAATATTTGCGTTCATTAGGAACAACTGACTAACGTTAACAGTCTGGCCAGTGTTTATACGGTAAATGCCGAAAATAATTTAGTTGAGACTACAGCAGGCCGTCACACCAATCACGGATAAAAAGGCGGAAAGTACGAATTTATTGTTTTTTGTTTCAAATAAAGAGTGATTTGTTTCGTATAATGTATTTAACACTACTTTTTGGATATATGTAGTATAAGTTATATAAAGGGCAGTAGTTTTACTTCCTGCACTAGGCAGGTAATTTGTAATATTACAGTATAGTTATTTAGTTATTTATAAGTTGGCAACCCTGAAATTTAGGAAATTGAATTTTCAATCAGGTCGCCATTGAAGTAAGTATGACAGAATGCACTATCGTGCAAAAAGAATATTATTCTAGTTCGTTTTAGGTTGTCGCTCACTCTCTCTCTCTCTCTCTCTCCTCTCTCCTCTCTCTCTCTCTCTCTCTCTCTCTCTCTCTGTTTCTCTATATATCTCTCTCACTCCCACTCTCAAATGAAGTAGGTTAAAAATAAGTGAACACTAACTATTGCATGCTAAAAGAGTTCAAGTTGAAATCGATTATGAAATTAAGGGCACTGTAACTTCTGAAATTGGAATTTTATAATAGCAGGGTTAGTCATGATCAGTTTTAACTTTCATCTTTCAAATTATGTCTGATACAATATCTTTATACAAATAGTATACTATTAAACAGTTAATATGATGGTGTTCATCTAATTATGTCTTTAAAAACTTTTAAATCTGGTTCATTATTGTATTGCATAACAAGAGTGCTTATTTGAAAGCTGCATAACTTTTCCTTTACCTTGCATGCCACATTGTCACCCGGGCCTTTGCAGTGGCACGACCTGTAGGGCTAGGGATTTTAAACAGTAGATCACACACATACATTTTTGACGACACAAGGACAGGGCCTCCCCGAATGAGTGATCAGTTCAATGTCGGGGCCTCCTCCGAGACAACCCGCATGAAACGAAACACACCATTCACACGCATTCATATTAAACATGGCGAATATGATAATGATAATTATGTTGGCCAGATGATGTTCAGAGACCGATTACAATGTTTCTCTCGATTAATTTGAAAATAAATTATTGTCTTTATTACCTCATAAAAGAGCCATATTTAACTTCCATAATGCTGAGAATGTAGTGAAAGACAAAAGTGATAGAAAGAGGCCAAACTAATTAATATATTTTGAGAGTAAGATATATATATATAATTATTGGTAGGAAATGATCATAATAAGTTTCAAGACATATTTAACGATTAATTATATGAGCATTTATTATTTTCATTATTATTATTATTATTATTATTATTATTATTATTATTTTCATTATTATTATTATTATTATTATTATTATTATTATTATTATCATTATTATCATTATTATTATTATTATTTTCATCGTTATCGTTATTATTATTAATATTATTATTATAGTGCCATTAAGAACAGAATAAAAAAGGAAGAACAATAACAGCAATGTTAAATTGTGTCCTATGGAACAGACATATAACCTGGAAAAATATGTTTACTAATACATAACTCAATAGTGACAAGTACTGCCACATATGGACCTGAAGCATGGAAATTCAACAAAAACTTAGAACAAAATTTGTTTGTCGATAGAAATGGATTTCTTGAGGAGAGCAGCAAGACGTTCAAAATTGAAAAAATAAATAAATAAATAAATAAAAGAAAAAATAAAGTTATACGAGAAAAAAATTAAATATTCAATACTATATTATATAAGATAAAATCAATTAAATTGGTATGGGCAAACACGACGAATGCAATCCCAAAATTGCCTGGTATTATCACATATTTAGGAATAAAAATAAATAAAAATGGGAGTTATGAAGAGGAAATAAGAAATAGAAATAATAAAGGAAAATTTGCAATTGCTTGCCTCAATTGAATATTGTGGGATAAAAATATAGGTAATAAAAATAAAATGAATACATATCATACAATTGTTGAAAGCATCATTACTTAATGGAGCAGAACTGTGGCCATTAACAACAAAAACAAATAAGTACATTTTGGCAACGGAAATGGATTTTATACGAAGGGCCGCAAGAATTTCAAGAAGAGAAAAAATTAGGAACTCAGTTATAAGGGAGAAAATGAAGATTGAAGACACTTATATTATATTAAAACTCAGCAATTAAGATGGTACGGACATGTCCAGCGAATGGAAGAGGATCGACTACCAAAATCTGTTTTGGAATGGAAACCTGAGGGAAGACGAAGCAAAGGAAGACCTAAAACCTCCTGGAGTCAGGGAATATGTTTATATATGAAGGAGAAACATCTACAACCAGGAGATTGATTGGACCGACAAAATTGGCTATTAGGAATCGGACGATGTCAAAGACATTAATCAACCGATGATCTATCTATCTAAAAAATGATTATTGAATCCCCGTATAATGCAGAAATTCTTGACAGAAGAGGCCAAGGCCGGGGTGTCATTGAACAAAGAAGAATGGACATGGGTCATAATGTCACAAGTGGCTATTATCGCCAACACTCTTTAATTCGTAGGCAAAGCTATTACAGGACGCAAACATTTACAGTTTTACTACTCGTGTACCAGTGACGAAATTTTAAGACAACAATTTTCAACACAATAGGCCTACTACATATGATTATTTTGCCATATTTCAGTAATCTATTCTCTTATAAAATAGCATGAATATGAAACATTACAGTATCATGTACTGTAAAATACGCAACAACGCAGGCAACTTTCACCAACACACGAATTAACCCTGACAAACTTAATTAGTATTTTTATAAAAAAAAACAAACAAAATATATCAACATAAATAACCAATTCGTAACGATAGTTATTTAGTCCTAGAATTACCAAGGAAGGATAAAATATTGAAGTTCTACAAAACAATGGCGGTACCAGTACTTTTATACAGTAGTGAGTTCTGGGTAACAAATAAGAGGAGCTCGAGTAGAATACAAAGTACAGAAATGACTTTTCTAAGAAGGACCAAAGGATGCACAAAATTGGACCACATAAGAAATGAAAAATAAGAAGTGAATTAGAAATATATTCAATAAATGATAGAATTCAACACCACGTCGGCATGTTCAGAGAATGGAAGGAACAAAATTGTCCAAGATAGCATATCTTTACAAATCAAAAGGATCAAGGGATGTAGGAAGATCTAGGAAGAGATGGAAGGAATCATTGTGAATTCGGAACAAGCGAATCGCCTAAAATTGAAGCGGAAGAAGAATAATAATTACCAAGATAATTTTTGTTACATTTAATACCAACGGGGGGGGGGCGCTGAGAGGCCCAGAAAGAAAGTGGCAATTTAATTTGTCATAACGAAAGTTTACTTACTTCTGATACCACTGAGAACACTTAGAACTGCTTAGACATTATTTTTGTATATTGGATAATAAAAAAATTAAATTATAATAGGAACAAAATCAACAAATCATAAAATTCACTTTGAATATTTTTTTTTCAATAATGTTCATAATTGTGTTCTCTTATAAAAAAAACTATTTAATTTCAGTCCACTATATGAAGCAAACAGAATTTACTGTCTCATTCTGAAACACATTTTTCACACAACACTGTCTTCTAGCTGTGTTTTTCACAGACGTGTTTGCTGCATTGAGAGCAGGTAACAGTTGATTTTCCCAAGTTAAAGTTATGTTTAAATAATTTTAATTAACCCTTAAATTGGCAAAACACAAATTTCTTCTGTTAGTTATTTGAATGTGGCGGACCGCAGTGAAAACGGAATCTTGTATAACTGTTATTATTAGGTATATTGTATAATTTGACACAAATTTAAGTGGTTTATTTTTGTTCGTTTTCTTCTGATTTATTTAAAATATTACATTAACTGAACCAACTGATGTATCCAAAAGGATACATTACGAATTTAAGGGTTAACAAATTCTATAATCATTCATTTGTAAATAGAGTAATGAACAATTAGCTATGGTTTCAAATTCATATATGAAAGAACATGGATGCAACATATAAATATTGAGTCAGTGGGCCTACGAAGCTCCCCCCCCCCGTTGGTAATGCTAGAGTTAATTACAGTCTATAAAATTATAGAGATTTCATTTTCGCTAGAGGTTTCTAGGTCAAATTACTGTATCTCCCACTACTCACATGAGAACACCCACCCTCAACTCCGTGAAGCTGCGCAGACATTCACGTATATGAAAGCAACTCTTCAAGAAGACCGGCTTATCATGTGAGGAGTTATGTTATAAGGAGTGGAAGATTTCCTGAGGTGAATATCGGATCACTCATATGTCCTCGAAATCTCTGGAGAAAATGAAATTGCTATAACTAAGAATAAGTGATATCGCGTTACAAAATTATATTTCAACAGTTATGGAACAATTTACATTCATTTCTGTCAACTTGCAATAGCGATTAAATCAGTCTTAATGTATTCCTTTATTTAAGTAATATTTAATGTATTCCTTTATTTAAGTAATATTACAAATGGGTGACAACACAATCGTAACTATGAGTTTACGTTGTGATTAATATTTTGTTATAGTACATACAGGATGATTCAGAATATGTATTACAGACTTCTAGGGGTTGTAGAGGGGACTTGGTACATAAAGTTTTGATAAGGAACCCATGTCTGGAAACGTACCATTTCGATGTAAAATAAGCTTGAAGATCGAAACGCAATGGACTGATATCGTGTGCCTTGTATTTCAGAATAAGTATTACAGACTTCTAGGAATTGTAGAGGGGATTTAGTAGATACAGTTTTGATAAGGAACCCATGTCTGGAAACGTACCATTTCGATGTAAAATAAGTTTCAATATCGAAACACAATGGGCTGATATCGTGTGTCTTGTGTTTCAGAATAAGTATTACAGACTTCTAGGGGTAATAGACGGGACTTAGTAGATAACGTTTTGATGAGGAACCCATGTCTGAAAACGTACCATTTCAATGTAAAATAAGTTTGAATATCGAAACACAATGGGCTGATATCGTGTGTCTTGTGTTTCAGAATAAGTATTACAGACTTCTAGGGGTTGTACTACATCTGTCGAGTCGAAGGAAGATCTTCTTGCATGAATTCTGGCGACAGCAGAAATTATTGAGCACATACCAGGTCTCGTGGGGCGTGTGTATGAAAACATGCGTCTCAGATACACTTTGTGCAATAATCAACAGGGTTGCCACGTGCAACCACACTTGTAGTACAACCCCTAGAAGTCTGCAATGCTTTTTCTGAAACACAAGACACACGATATCATCCCATTTTGTTTCGTTCCACAAACCTATTTTACATCAGAATGGTACGTTTCCGGACATGGGTTCATTATCAAAACTTTATTTACTAAGTCCCCTCTACTACTCCTAGAAGTCTGTAATACTTATTCTGAATCATCCTGTATAATTGGATATATGAGATCTACTTTTATTCCTATTTTTACACGCTTTATATTAGCTTGACCTGTATCTATCTATCTATATATCTATCTATATATCTATCTATCTATCTATCTATCTATCTATCTATCTATCTATCTATCTATCTATCTATCTATCTATCTATCTATCTATCTATCTATCTATCTATCTATATATCTAGCTATCTATATATCTATCTATCTATCTATGTAACAGAATCTATCAAAGCGATTTTCACCAACTTAAAATAATTGGATCGACTTGAAATTTTGCATACTTGTAAAGGACCCGTGACAATACAATAATTTCCTATTTATTTTTACACGCTTTATATTAGCTTGACCTGTATCTATCTATATATGTAACGGAATCTTTCAACGCGATTTGCACCCACTTAAAATCATTGGATCGACTTGAAACTTTGTATACTTGTAAAGGACCCGTGGCAATACAATAATTTCATATTTTGTTTCCAAAATCCTGGCCAGAATCATCAGAAAATCAAAAAAAGTGTCTTTGTATCTATGCAACGGAATTTTTGAACACGATTTTCACCCACTTAGAAACAATGGATCGACTTGAAACTTTGTATACTTGTAAAGGGCCCGTGACAATACAATAATTTCGTATTTTGTTTCTAAAATCCTGGCCAGAATCATCAGAAAATAAAAAAAAATGAAAACTGGTATAATGGTTTGCGGACTTGTCGACTTTTTAGTTAATCGTTGTAAGAGCTCAGTTGGTAGAGCGGTGAACTGTATTGGTATATAATTTCAGTAATCTATAGGTCGCTGGTTCAAATCCGACTGGGAGGACTTTTTTTTAGAAGAGTATTAATTTTAGCTCATACTACAATAATATCGAATTTAAAGATATTTACATTTTTATCTTACTCTGTAAAATATTAAAACTAAAAAATAAAAAATAAATAATAGTTTTAAAAACTAAAACAACACGCTTCATTAGAAAACCGAACTAAAAAAATGAAAAATAATTTTTATTTCCAACACGCTTGGGATAAAATTAAAGTGGCCACAAAAAAAAATCATCTCCAACACACATAGAATAAAACTAGAGTTATCAACAAAAATAAAATAATTTTACCATCAAAAGCGTGAACTGCTTTTTATGATTTTTACAATTTCTTCTTAGAGACTTTACGTTTACCAATATCTGTTTATTATCAAATATATTAATTGATATAGAGCACCCCACGCTTTTGATGGTAAATCTATTTTCTTTTTGTTGATAACTCTAGTTTTATTCCATATGTGTTGGAGATGATTTTTTTTGTTGACCACTTTAATTTTATCCCAAGCGTGTTGAAAATTACAATTATTTTTCATGTTTTTAGTTCGGTTTTCTAATGAAGCGTGTTGTTTTAGTTTGTAAAACTATTATTTATTTTTAAAATATTCCTAATAATATCAATATTACATAAGAGCCAGTTCATTATGTGCATCTTTTAGAGACGTTCTTTTTGTAGTTAAGTACTTACGGTATTTATATGTTAATATTTATTAAAATAATAAATTCGGCATATGTACACTGCTGGAAGAAAAGTGCAACATCCCCAAGGATTTTGTTCATTCACACCAGAGTATAATATGGGCATAATGGTTGAATTTTAGTGATTCACTTGTCATGGTCATCATCATCATCATTAACAATAAGGATTAAGCCCAATGGCCTATTCCGATCTCATTATAGGTCGAATTGGTCCTTCCATCTCTTCAATGGTCTTCTCAACAATTTTCTCCCTTTTGGTTTATAAGTATACATTCTTCTTGGTACGCGCTGTTCATTCATTCGTAATACGTGCTGAAGGTAAGCAGTGTGATAGTATTTTATTATTTCACAGAGATTAAATATATTAAGTTCTGTTGTATCTTCGTTTTTCTTTTTATTGGTCCTTTGGTATCCTGCTATTGCTCTCAACATATTCATTTCTGCAGCCTCTATTTGTTTACTATCTGTTCTTTGTTAATGTCCAGGTTTCACATCCATTGTCATGGTCATCAGCAATTTTTCTTCTTTCAATTTTTTAAAACAGTTTTTAAAAATGCTGGTTGCTCGACTTAACTTTAGAATACGGTAGTGAATGTCTCATCTAGCCTGAAACATACGCAGACCAGATGTACATACTAACGATTTAGCTTCATTAAAAGTCAAGCTCGTTAGCTCGTGTCATCTGCCATCATGTTATTTATCGCACCAAAACACTTTAATATCTTGCTGTAAACACCTCGAGACTAAATATAAAACATAGTGCGTAGGCTTACATGGAAATGACCAGTATTTTAATTAAAGAGTATATGTTCACTAGCTTTGTTACTGACCAAACTGTTTTACTGAAGTAGACCATTTTCCATATTTTAATTAAAGTTTATATATATAAATATATATCCATCCATAGTAATTCTGCCCGAAGGCAGGTCCTTCACTGCAATCATAGCATTTTCATGCTATGCTTTACTAAGAAATTGTAGGCGTGGTAGCTTCCCGTTGCTTTCCACACCGGTTAAGGATGGTGATGATGGTGATAATGATGGCCATATGATTTCGGGGACCGTTTGGGCCTTAAAGTTTTTCTGACATTTGTCTTACAGGTGAGGAAAAACCCCGATAAAAACTTCACCCAGAAAAACTGCCCCGACCGGGGATCGAACCCGGGCCCGCTGCGTGACAAGGCAGCACGCTACCTCGAGACCACAGCGGTGGACTATATATATTTTTTTCTGTACGTGTATTTGTCACTGAACTCCTTCTAAACGACTGGATGGATTTTCATGATTTGTGTGTGTGTGTGTGTGTGTGTGAATGTATCCCTCGATAGTTTAGATTCACAATTGGACGCTCTAAAATCATTAGATGTAGGAGTTCACCCGAAGTGGAAATTTAAAATCTCTCTACCGGTCACATTTTTCGATGTTTCTCTTGTCGCTGGTTAACTGCCAGCGCATGACGATTGACGGATCCGGAAGAGTTATACGAAAGTTCAATGTTTTGATTTGTTATATTGAGAACACTTATAACGACAGAATAAACGTTACTTTCTGGTTTAATACATTATTACTACTATTATCATTACTATAATAATAATAATTATTATTATTTACTATTATTATTATTACTATTATTATTATTATTATTTACTATTACTATTATTATTAATACTATCATTATTAGAATACTATTATGATTACTATAATTAGTATTATTATTACTATGTCCACCGCTGTGGTCTCGAGGTAGCGTGCTCCTTGTCACGCAGCGGGCCCGGGTTCTATTCCCGGTGGGGACAGGCTCCTGGGTGAGGTTTTTTTTCGGGATTTTTCCTCACCTGTAAGACAAATGTCAGGAAGCTTAAAGCCCAACGGTCCCCGAAAATCATCCGGCCATCATCATCATCATCCGTCACCGGTGTGGAAAGCAACGGGAAGCTACCACACCTTATAATTCCCTAGTAAAGCTGCAAAGCATAGCATGAAAATGCTGCGATTGCAGTGAAAGGCCTGCCATCGGGCAGAATCACTATGGATGGATGGATTATAACTGTTAGTATTACTATTATTACTATTTGTTTTCTCTCTGAGCAATACGTTTAGGCAATCTCGGTGTTATTTCCTTGAGTCTTTGAATTTGCTTACGCGCTATACTGATTTAGTAAAATGTAAAAAGGTAAAGTGGTCTCACTACTGGCCATAGGAGACCCTTGGGTAGTAGGAAGTTAAGGCTCCCACTTTTTCTAGACACTTGATGTCAACCGGTTCAGTACTGCGTGACGGCCTCCTTTACCCCAGAACAAGCGTCTGGTACTCATTTTCGTTAGAGACTGAGTCGACCCCAGGACCATAGTGACACAAGATTTGAGCCAGTTTAAAAATCCTGACCCCACCGGGACTCGAACCCTCTGTTTGTAACGCATTGCCTTAACCAACTACGCTACGGCTGATGATATCAAAACTAATTTTAAGAATAATATAGTTGACATTCCAGCCAGTCCATGCAGGAGCCGCCACTGATATAAGTATTCTCTGTCACAAAGTATTATAGGCAGCTGGACATTAGCGACCTTTAAAATTAATTTAAACCTCTTTCTTTTGTAATTGCTCTCTCAGCAGAATGCTTAAGGCAATGACAGATACCAGTTGCTGATATCTTACTTAAATAACGATAACACTGTTTCAACTCTAAGGGTCGGTTTCACCAACAGAGGTAACTGTATTACGCCAGTTTATGTTATGCATTATACACGGGGAAACTGGCGTAATACAGTTACCTCTGTTGGTGAAACCGACCCTAAAAAAGTTAAATTAACTTCGGTAGATATAATTACAAATTAAATGTTTAATTATTTATATATTGATAAAATCGTAATAAACTAATGTAGTTTTCACTTTCTTTGTGATTTGATCAAAACCTGTTCTCCAAGTCTTTCAGTTTTCCTATGCCTATATAACCTCGAGGTCATCTATCTAAAGCATGTTTAACTTCTTCATATTTCCCCCCCCCCTTAATGTTTATCCTAACTAGTTAATGTTTATTTCGTTATTTCTATCTTAGGGTTGGTTTCATCAACAGAGGTAACTGTATTACGCCAGTTTTTCCCATTTATAATGCATAGCTTAAACTGGCGTAATACATTTACCTCTGTTGGTGAAACCGACCCTTAGTGTATATTACTTCTTTTATTTTTAATGCTTAAACTTGTTTCTGATAATTTAATTTCATCATCATCTAACGATCAAGGTTTTAGGCCTATTGACTTGTTCAGGACTTATTGTTCATTCAGAATTCTTTTTATCGAGCGATTTTGAATTCGTTTGTCTACTGAGTCATATTTGAAAATTAAGTTGGGTATCCTCCCTTTAGATATTCTGTCGGCATGTCTCCATTTATTCTTGCTGTGGTGGAATTTTTTAGAACTAATTCGATTTCAAGTTCGGATTTTCTGTGAATTTGTTTTTGGGCGTGTCATTTGGAACCTGCTGTCCGTCTTGTAAATTTCATTTCTCGTTCAGTAATGCTGGATTCATCTCTTTTTTAATGTTCAGATCTCCATTCCCTGTATTAATCTAGTTATTGCTAGAGTTTTACACATAATAAATTTTGTGTGCTTTTAGACTTGGGAGGGATTTAAAACTTAATTTATTATTCCAATTTTTTAAAGAAATTTCAAGGTCTTCGCAGTGATATATTTTTTATTCTCTTCAGTTATTCAACATCCCAGGTAATAAAAAATATTTATCTGTTCCTTTATTACTATTTTACTTCAGATTGCTTTCCTATCTTTGAAGGACATAGTTCTTGTTTTGTGGCATCAGATGTTTATTACATATTCATCTGTACATAATTTACTCTATATAGATTGTTATAGTGTGTTTTCTTACTTAATATTTAATACAGGCTTTCCACTCTACAACACTTCGTCCTTAATTCCTGCTTTCCAGAGATTCCTATCTTTTCATTGTCCTTCTTCCATACCCCTCTTCGTCATGGCATCATTTATTCCCTCATACCATGTTTTTTCTGCTTCTCCCCCTCTTCCTTCTGCCTGGTACCGTCCAATCCAACACCAGTTAAGGTCACTGTTCATCCGACATCCGTTGTACATGTCTATACCTCTGTTAAGCTCTCTTTGATTTCCTACCGATAACAGTTTCTTGTGCATCCATTTCTTGTCTGATATATGTATATCTAACATGTTGTAGCCTGGATATTCTCATACTTCTCCGTAATCCATCCATTTCTGTCGCCAAGATTCGTTTCAGCATCCTTTCATTTATTGTCCAGCTTTCTGATCCATATGTAAGTATACTTTCTATTATTGTTTGTGTAATCTCTTTTTTTGTTTTTCTGGTCATATTTCTATTCCATAAAAGACCATTCAGGCCTTCCTTGCACAATTTACTCTGTTATTAATATATTTTTCACAAATACCAGATTTATCTATTATAGAACCAAGATTTTTAATTCTTCAACACATTTAATTACCATATTATTTAAGTAGGTCTTCTGAATTTCCTCCTATTACCGTATTCTGTTTTAATATAATTTGTCTTCAGTCCCCCTACCTCAAATTCATCTACTAATTTTCGAATCATATATTCTATATAACATGTCACCCCTACACTGGCTGTTGATCATCTACCTCTGTGATTGACACATGTGGATGTGAAGGGCCAGCAGCTGGCTGGTAAAAGGGCAACTGCTGAAAAGTGGAAATACTCTCAATCGGATCGGATATTCTATATATACTCTTGTCCTATTATAATCTGGTCATCAGCTAATAATAAATTGTGCAGTAAACGGTCATTAATATTGATTCCCATACCTCTGACATGACTTATTCCATTTCATCAATATATCTTTTCTAAAAGTATCTTGAACAATGTTGGTGACATCCCGCATCCTTGCCTTAATCCTTTTGTTATATCAAAAGTTTTTTTCTAAATCTGTAAATACAAACTTGATCATTTGCGTCTGGATGTGTTGCTTTCTAGATATATTAATTCATTTCAATTTCATCTTTTGCTTCCATTCCCAAATTATTCAATTTTTAACATTTTTCTTAGGCATCTATGATATCCTTTTGCAGAGTGATCTGATGTGTATAGAGGAAGTAATAATCTACGTCCCACAAAAAAAAAACTCCAAACAAGTGTCCTAAAATAATATACATACTTTCTGAGTGTATCGGAGTTCAGTGGGCTACTCTCCTACTCAGAAAAGAATCAGAGTTCCTTGGTTTAATCTTTTTTAAGCGAGTACTCAAAATGTCCTTCACTTCAATCAATGCATCCTTGAAGGTATTTATATTTAAAATATATTTAGTTCTTTCTGGGTCTACTGAGAGATATTGAAGACACAGCTTTGCAATGCATATAAAGTAAAGCTTATGTTAAACAGGTGTTGTCCAACTGGCAAGGTTACATTTTTAACATTTATACAGGCTCATTGAGCATAACAATTTCAGTAATGAACGGTATTCTCTGTCCACACCTAGTTGTGTTATGCGGGATGTCTACGTCTTGAGTTAGTCGCCCTGTACATCGTCAAATTACACTGAGCAACAAAAAATAAACTTTTTTTTTGTCTCAGAAAAATATGTGATTCTGATAGTATTTTTCTCCTGAATCCAATCGGTTTTTCTCCATCACGCAAGGTTTCCGAGAGACAAGAATTTATAATTTCAAACACTTTAATATTTTCTACATTCGTAATTACACAATATTCCGACTCACCTAGAAAGTAAAAAATGACGATTTTCTGCTATATTTCGCCTGTGGAGCATCCCTCTTGATGGTCCAACAATACTCGGCCAGCATATTAGGATTCCATTTGCCTTGATATCTCTTTTCCATAGCTGAAATATCCTGAGTTAGCTCATTTGGTTTTATTTTACAATGGACAAATGGACGAAAAAACGTTTATTAAAAAATAATTATTTAAATTCATTAATTGGAATTGAAATAAAAAACTGTGGATGATGGAGAAATTCCGAATACATATTTGAAAACACGATAAAAAACAGCATTAAGCCATGAGACAAAAATCACGTTGACCAGTGTTATTGATGATTTTCTCCACATCCAGCAGCTTGGATAAATCATTTTCTATAGTTATAATATCTAGGTTACTCAGGGATTCATGGGAAATTCTATTATGCAGGTAAGTTTTCACTCGGCGCATGCAAGAATAAGGACGATCACAATCCACAATGCTGGCATTACGACAGAAATCGCAGCAACCATTTCGGAACTCGTGAAATGCAAGTTTGTAATTATTAGGGCTCGAAATTTGAGGAAATTTATTTTATGTCTGAAGACGAGGCCCAACATAATACTTGTATAAATATATTTTGGATCGTTGTATACCAGGGTTTTGTTTGTCCTTTTTCAATGTTTTTTTTTTTTTAGTTTATTGGTCCTTTTTTTTAGGTCTTAGCGGATTTTTTCTTGCAACTTTACCATATTTTGAAAACATTTATACCATTTGTATTATTCAAGAAACCGCAGAGTCTAGTCTCAATCCAACTTCTTTTAAAAAAATAGTATCTAGTTTTACTTTCTAAAGACTTTCCACATTCCAAACACGTTTGATCCGCGAGAAACTATTGAACCCTCATAAAATAACACGATATTTCTAACCACCAGCCTACTGACCGACTGAACTATTGTATTTCGACTTCAAATTTTCTAAGAAGTTGCCACTTTGTTAAAACTGCCTCGAGGAGAGGCAGCGAGGTTGTCTTTATTCATTCTATTAGCAATTGCAACACTTTTTACGTCCTTTTTCCAGTTTTTTAGGTGTTTTGTAGGATATGTCTACGTCTTTTTAGGGGTCTTTTATAGGTCCTTAACTTCCGAGACCTAGAAATTATCAAGTAAGGCAACAAACTCGAAGTTGTAATCTGTACTAGCATTATTCACCTTCTCGTAAGTTCTATAGTTCTGGTAATTAGCTTTACCTTGCTCCACAGCGAATAGAAGTTCTCAAAATTAATGCAGAAACATTCTCTACAAAAAACTAAGTTAAAGTGCCATTCAGCACGTTTTATGACACATCGCACTTCAGATAGATTAGCTTTACCTTGCTCCACAGCAAATAAAAGTTCTCGAAATTAATGCAGAAACATTCTCTACAAAAAACTAAGTTAAAGTGCCATTCAGCACGTTTTATGACACATCGCACTTCAGATAGATTAGCTTTACCTTGCTCCACAGCAAATAGAAGTTCTCGAAATTAATGCAGAAACATTCTCTACAAAACTAAATTAACGTGCCATTCAGCATGTTTTATGACACACCGCACTTCAGATAGATTAGCTCCACAGCAAATAGAAGTTCTCGAAATTAATGCAGAAACATTCTCTACAAAAACTAAGTTAAAGTGTCATTCAGCACGTTTTATGACATATCGCACTTCAGATAGATATGTGTCAAAACTAAAAAATTGGCGATTTTGAGTTGATACTACCACTGAACACAGTATATTTCAATTAAAATTTTGGAAAAACTGCATTCCTTAAAGTATCATGGAGCTAGTGTCACTTTTATTTTCGGTTGAATGGACGTATGTTTTTTAAAGTGATAATTCATTCATAGTGTTACGCCCAAGAGCAGGTCTTTCACTGCAAACTCAGCATTCTCCACTCTTTCCTTAACTCAACTTTCCTTTTTGTATCTGCATACAAACCATTTATTTTAGTATTGTCTATCATCTGATGTCTTTTTCTGCCTCTAACTTTCTTTCCGTTGACCATTCCTTCTAGAGCATCCTTCAGCAGGCAGTTTCTTCTTAGCCAGTGGCCAATCCAATTTCTTTTCCTCTTCTTTATGAGTTCCAGCATTGTTCTTCTTTCACCCACTCTGTCTAGCACATCTTTATTTCTTACTTTGTCTGTCCATTTTATACGTTCCATTCTTCTCGATATCCACATCTCAAAAGCATCCAGTCGCTTTTCCTCATTCCGTTGTAATGTCCAAGTCTCTGCATCATACAATGCTACACTCCACCCAAAGCACTTCACTAGCCTCTTCCGTAATTCTTTCACCAAAGGTCCGCAGAAAATGCTTATCTTCTTGTTAAAGCTTCTTTTGCCATTGCTATCCTCTGCTTTACTTCTTGACCGCAGTTCATGTTACTACTGACAATACAACCAAAGTGAATTTTTTAACTTGACATGATCATGAGCCTATTGTGTTTATTCTTGTGGAATAAAGATACTTTTTGAATTGTGACCTTGTTTAAGAAGAAGGTTAGATATTTTTTAAGCCTATAATAATCATAACTTAAATGTGTTATTTTTGTTTATTAGCGTTGAACACAAATAGATTCTGTATTGTGTACTTTTCAAGTTATGACTTTTCCATATATATTTTTTTCCTTTGAAATCTATTAATTTGAATGTTTTTTTTTTCCTCGAGTTGTGTCATTTCTCAACTTTTATTTCAACAAAAAACTTGGGGTTTATTAAGATGTTTTTATTTTGTGTCACTTTTTATAATCAACTAAACAATAATTCTACGCTTAGAATATTATCTAAGATTATTACTAGACGGAGCATTCTGGTTACCGAACACGCTTCGAAAGTTATCGGATACGATTGCCTGGAAGGCTGAACTTCGAACTCTGATACTGGAAGCTTGCTTCGTTGAGCAAATGAAAGGTATAATTCCGTACATAATAATAATAATGGAACATAAATAATATGGTTTCCCTAATCGCCCATAACAGAGGTAGCGCCAGTATTGTACTATGCATACATTTTGTAATGCTATTTACCTGTACATCTTTCTTACGTCAGAGGTACACTAGGAAGAATTACCCGATCAAATGTTCGTTCGGGAACTAAAATGCTCTTTTTGGTTAGTATTACTTCATGAGTTATGTTATTTTTAACTTCCTGGCTCGCAAAGCGAATAGCACGACATTGTATTAGTAGGTAGGCCCTATTTATTTTTTTCTAGCAGATTTATCACGTTATGTAATGATATATGGTACTCTCGGCACTAAATAAGGCTACAGAATAGGCTAGTCAATTTTTTTTTATCGCGAAGAAACAAACTTAAAGAAAGTTGGTTGTCAGTGAAAAAAAACGATATATATATATATATATATATATATATACACACACACACTTCGGGGAGTATAGGAATTTTCAAGAAATTGAGCTTGAAGATGAAAAAGGATCAATCCCTACAAGAAACAGGAAGAATTTGTGCCTTGAAGAATATTTGAAAAAATGTGTATCCAGGATTTTATTTATTACTGGTTACCCGGCATGCGCTGCTACGCCTAAATAAATGAAAATGTAATGTGTTTTTATGCTTAGTTGAATAAGCAGAAGGAAAAATAAATATAAATTTGCATCGTAATTATTTTTAGATAGCCCGTGCTAATTACCCGGCGTTGCCCGGAAATCTACTTATCCTGATCTTCTTGTCATAAATGAGCAGAAAGACAAAATCCGTTATTGTGAGTTATTCGTAAAAGAATACCCGCCGTGCGCTGCTACGCTTGCCCGGTAATCTACTTATCTCGATCTTCTTGGAATCAATGAAAGACAAAAATGGTTATTATGAGTCGCGGGCATTTTTATAGAGTATTTTTTTCCTGAGAAATTCAATTCTGTGTAGATGAATTTTATGTAGGCCTATTTGTTATGGTTTAGGTAGCGTAAGTAATTTAAGCGTCCAAAGAGTGACATTTTTCACGTGTTTCACTACAAAGGTGACTTTTAAGGGTGAAGGTGTTGAGTGTTACAACTTTCTTATAACTTAAAACCTTCCCGGGAAATTCCTTAACATTTTGCAAAAAGCCTCATCCAATCGAATGAACGGTATGGGAGCGCATAAAGGAGAAACAGACAGACAGACATACATACATTCGTTTATATAGTAAAGTGATCCCACAACAGGCCCGGAGGCCCTTGGGGTAGTAGGAGGTTAAGGCTCCCACTTCTTCTAGACAATCGGCACTTGATGTCAGCCGGGTTGTCAGCCCTGCGTGACGGCCGCCTTTACCCCCAGAACAAGCGTCTGGTACTCATTTCCGTTAGAGGCTGATTCGACCCCAGGGCCGTCAGAAGGTTTGGGTCAGTTTAAAAATCCTGACCCCAACGGGACGTGAACCCTCGACCCTCCGGCTTGTAGCTCAGTGCCTTAACCACTACGCTACGGCGTGCCCCACATTCGTTTATATAATATTTATATAATCTTAGAAATAGAACTAACTATTTTATTGATTGATTCAGCAGCAATAACAAAAATGTATCACGTTAGAGGATTTGAATGCCGACAAATCTTTAAAAATGATAACTCAGATAAAAAAAAATGTCGACTCCATTTCAGTTTCAAAAGATCTGAATTCTCAAGTAGCTGTAAAAAAGGAGAAACTTCAACATTTTTCAGGTTGTTCCTCAGTTCTAGATACTTAAAAAAATAAAACAAACAAGAAACCTCCGAGCAGTAGTAACCGTGAAGACATTATGAAGGATTTGGAAGATGAAGAAATAGAAAGTTTGAGACCTAAAAACGTTTTTGAACACGCGTATCTTGAAAACTCTAAAAGAAACAAGAACAGAGATGGACAAGGAAAATTAACAAAAATATCATAGAGAATTACATTGAAATAATCGTTAGAAAAAATGTAAAAAGCATTGTAAATGATGGGAAATAATTTGAAAAATCGAACCCTAAAAATAAAATTTGACAGGACTTTATAAAGGAATTAAAAAAGTCGCATCACATGTTGTAAAGAACAGTCTAGAATTCTTTCTAGTTGTATTCTGTTGTTTGGCAATTCCGTTTTAACAACCGACGAGGTATTTTAATTCCCTGATTGCAGAGGAGGCAAAAAATGTGATCGATAGCAACAAGCACGCACTCTGTCGTACCTCACTCCAATTTGCATGACTAGTTTCGCACGAAAATCTATGAACCCTACTAACCTCTCCGTTATGCTTTTAAAGCAAAATCCTACCTTTTGAAAAGTTTAATAGTACACACTCTAATTTTATTAATATCTACGCGCCTTTTGGATTGCCTCCGCAGTGTAACTGAGGTCTTTATCTAAGTAATATATCAGGAGTCCCGGGTTCGATTTCTGGCTTTGATATAATAATAATAATAATATTAATAATAATAATATTAATAATATGAATAATAATAATATTAATATAATAATAATAATAATAATAATAATAATAATAATAATAATAGCTTTATTTTACCTGGCAGAGTTAAGACTTTAAGGCCTTCTTTATCACTCAACCAAGTTAAAAAAATACAAAAATTATTCTTACATCTAAATTATAATAAACATAAATATACATGGTAGGTCTATAAATATTATTATTATTATTATTTACAAAATATTTTATTTAATTTAGAGTTAACGATTGAAATATAAAATGTACAAGATAGAAAAGTCGGATAAAAACTGTTAATGACATAGAATACATTTATTTGTCGAGAAAAATTAATTATTTAACAACGTGTATTTGTATAAGTGTGATTTAAAAGTGTCATGTGTGCGGCAACTCCTAATATCTTCAGGAAGGGAATTCCAGGAGCGGCAGAGACTACTGTGAAAGAAATATAATAAGAGGAAGTGCTATGAAGAGGGATTGTTAGTAGATTGTTTTCTTGTGACCTAGTGTCAATATTGTGGTAAGAAGATAACTTCTCAAACCTGGACGCCAGGTAACTAGGAGTTCAAACTCGAGAGGATAAATAATTAACTCCTGATACAAGAAACACCAAGTTAGGGTAAGAAAATTGAAATCAATGTTAAGGGATTTCGCTCTGCTAAGCACATTACTCCTTATAATGTCTTCTGCTTGGCAGTAACAGCAACATATTCAGTCGTCCATGGCTCCCCAGAAATGTCGTTTCACATGGATTTATTTATAATTTTAATTCTGATAGCTTTTCCGAACCGTCTCAGTGACTTCTGCAAGCGAGATTTGAGAATTCTCATTTCCTTGTTGGAAGAGTAAACTAGTCTGTACTTAGAATCTGTAGAGAAGCTATTCGAAATAAGTCATATACGCAGAAGGCAGTCAAAAATGCACGGTCAATATGGCCGCGGAAGGAAGTGCAGGAGGGAGAACAGATTACGTGACATTACTCAATACGCATTGAATAAACAAAAATATTTAAGTGAATGGTATGAAACATATAATTCCTTCTTAAAATACTTTTAATCAGAAATTGGAATTTTGAATTTGTTAATTAAAATTTGTAAAAAAACATACATAAAATTTCTTGGTGATGTATTACAAACAACCATGCCAAATATATTGAAAATGATCTCATACAAGGAGAATGGAACGCCTACTTGAATAAATTAAATATTTGATTGAGATAACGATTTATTATTATTAATATTATTATTATTATTATTATTAATATTATTATTATTATTATATTATTAAGAAAGAAGAATAATATATGAGATTGAACACAGAAAGCTAATATGGTATGGGCACATAAGAAATGCAAGGATGAAGACTACCAAAGGCCATCTAAACATGGAACATTGAAAGAAGGAGCAGTAAAGGAAGACCGAGAACAACCTGGAAGAATAACATTCAGAATTCAATGAGGAAATTTGGTGTAACGGATGAAGACACAGAGGACAGAGAACGATGGAGAACTTTAATTAAGGGGAATTTGTGAAGGTGTATTACAAACTGATAAAGTCCGCAGTCATTTGTGTATTTTTAAAACTCATGTTAATTATTAAGATCGGTTAGAGAAAACCCTCAATGATGAGGGAAATTCTCAAATTGAATGAATGATTATTATTAACTACTCTCACGGAATATTATTTATAAAAACATATTAAATACCTCTCATAACAGTTAAAATATTGTATCCCAATAAAAAATCAATTAATTCTGAATAACATTTCGAATATGAGTCACGTTTCCTGCCTGAGAACATAAAACTTTGAAAGTCTATTTATTAATTGAGTTTTACTGGCAGTACAATCTAGTCACGTGACTTCACAGCTGACTGCTTCATTACGTCATACCACGCTCAATGCATCTTCACAACCTATAAACGGAATATTCACGTAAATACTCTACCATTTATTTAATTAACATTTTTAATCACGTCTTGTCCATCGCTGTGGTCTCGGGGTAGCGTGTTGCCTTGTCACGCAGCGGACCCGGGTTCGATCCCCGGTCGGGGCAGTTTTTCTGGGTGAGGTTTTCATCGGGGTTTTCTTCACCTGTAAGACAAATGTCAGGAAAACTTTAAGGCCCAAACGGTCCCCGAAATCATATGACCATCATCATCATCATCCTTCACCGGTGTGGAAAGCAACGGGAAGCTACCACACCTACAATTCCCTAGTAAAGCTGCAAGCATAGCATGAAAATGTTATGATTGCAGTGAAGTATCTGTCTTCGGGCAGAATTACTATGGATGGATGCAGGGCTGACAACCCGGCTGACATAAAGTGTCGATTGTCTAGAAAAAGTGGGAGCCTTAACCTCCTACTACCCCAAGGGCCTCCCGAGGCCTGTTGTGGGATCACTTTACCTTCACTTTACCTTATAGCATGAAAATGTTATGATTGCAGTGAAGGATCTGCCTTCGGGCAGAATTACTATGTATGGATGGATGGATTGAATCATGTCTTTTAAAAATGTGTGTCAATCTAATTTCCTAAGGACTGGCTGAAGAATTTGTAACCAGCATTGTAATTAAGTTAGGCCCTAATCACAATTATGGTTCTCCTTTCCAACGATTATTTCAGATTTTCCTTGTACCATCTTTGTAAGAAAACTTAATCCTAATTCCAAGGGCGACAGGCCTAGAAGGCCCTTGGTCTACCAGCTGGCTGCTAGCCTCGCGTCCGAATGTGTTAATCACAGAGGTAGACGATCATAAGCCAGTGTAGGGTTAACATGTGGTGTGGTCAGCATGTCGGGTCCCCCAGCCGTTTTAGCTGGTCGTCTCAACTTCGAGTCGCTACTTATTGTAGCTACCCAAATGCTTCACGGTGCTGGGTGGACACCGGTCCCATACTGGCCTAAATTCCATGAGAACATGTCTTCCCCCATGGGAAATAGAACCAGCGCAAGTCCCGTAGCTCTGAGCCAAGGCATCTTGCATTATCCACTCGGCTATGGCGCGGGACAACTCAAGCCTAAACTTAACCTAAATTCCATACCATGGGTAACCATGGTTAACTATGGTCTCACTGGGACCTCATTTCATGTAGTCAGAAATGCTGACCAGTAACCCATAAGGATGGTCAACCATGATATTATGGAGAGATGTTAAAAATATTTAGTGCGTTTTGTCGTACTTACCAGCAATGGCGACCATTATTGAAAGTTCAACTTCCTACATTTCGAGGTTGCCAACCTAAATAACTATACTGTAATATTACATTTACACCCACGTGCGGGAAGTAAAACCACTGCCCTCTATGTATACTGCGTACAATGAATATACAGAAAATATCCAAAAGATAGTGTTAATATATATTATACAGAAACAAATCACTGCATTTTAAATGAACTGAACTTTATTTGAAACAATATAAAACAATAAATATATACTTGCAGCAATTTTATCACTAAATTGGTCTCACGGCCTTGTGTTGTTTCAACTAATAAACACTGCCCACAGTGTTAACGTTAGTCAATTGTTTATAATGAACGCAAATATTTCCAACAAAAATGTTATTATTTTACTATTATTTATTTTGAAAACAAAATGTACAACGCAGGTTTGTGAAGTGTTTTCCGAATCTCGCTATCGCTCGGTTTTTAATAATTTTCCTCGATTCTGTAAAAACAATTTCCCAACCTCGCATCATTACTACTATTAAGAATCTTCATACCTAGTTCCATCTCAAGTCCTTCAAATTCGTTTACTTAAGGCAATTGTATTAAAATTAATAACTGAGTTGGAGAAAATGTTTAAACATGTCACCTCACAAAGTTGCGTGTCTTCACGATACCGGTTTCAAAAGTATAGTATTACCTCCATCTTCAGTCAAATTCCAACTGTTGAGATTTCGTCGTTAATATCATCTTCTGAACTGCCATCTGGTGTATATTTTATTAAAAATGGTGAAATTGAAAAATCGGCAATTGCAGCTCATAGTTTGCTAGAAAATCATAAAATCGGAAAAGACACTAAACTTTTGAAACATTTGAAGAAACCTTTAGAATTAACAATTTAGGAAAATATATACATTCAGAAGAATAAATATAAAGCAATGAATTTCGATATCCCCGACGAGAATAATTTAATCTCCAAGTTCATAAAATACCTCATAGTGTTTCTTCCCACTGTAAATTTAATTATATTAAAATTCTTCATTCATATCGACTGTTTAAATTTCCTATTCCGATTTTAATTAATAAAACTGAGATCGAATCCAAAAATTTTAAAATATTTATAATGCATTAAATAATGTCTAGTAAGGAGTCCACCGCAGTGGTCTCGAGGTAGCGTGCTGCCTTGTCACGCAGCGGGCCCGGGTACGATCCCCGCCGGGACAGTTTTTCTGGGTGAGGTTTTTATCGGGGTTTTTCCTCACCTGTATGACAAATGTCAGGAAAACTTTAAGGCCCAAACGGTCCCCGAAATCATATGGCCATCGCAATCATCATCTTTCATGTTCATCTTAGATTAAGCTTAGGATTAAGAACTCTCCTGGGACACCACTATCATCATCACTCAACATATCATCGGGGCAACGTAACCCCGCCTTCCAGGCGCCGCAACCTCAGAAGTGAGTTACAAGTAGGCCATGCCAGAAGAGAACACCAGGAATGTCGAAAGACAACCTGGGACATTTGCAAAAAAAAGTCTAGTAAGGACTATAATTTGTTTAATTTCTAGATTTCTTACCTTGGAAGACACATAAAAGTATTATAGCCTCGCTATGATGGTTGTCCAGCGGTTCGTTTTGATTCCCCGCAGTTGTTATATCTAATTAATTACAAAGATGCCGACAACCGCCACTATAATCAGCATTGTCGCGCGGCACCCGCTTTTATATAAACGGACAACCATGATAGTGAGGCGATAATATGGAGGATATTCCCTATGTAAAGCAATACTTAGAATTTTTACGTCATCGATATTCGTAAACTTAATACCAGGAAAGTTTGACCTTTGTAATATTTATTTACAGTGTTCTGCCCTAGGGCAGGTCTTTCAGTGCAATCGTAGGTGTGGTAGCTGTTGTTTTCTACACCGTGGATGGTGATGATGATGATGACCAGATGATGTTCGGAGATCGTTTGGGCCTCAAAGCTTCCTGATATTTGTCTAACAGGTAGGAAAAACCCCGGATAAAAACCTCACCCAGGAAGCTTTTTCCGACCGGGAATCGAACCCGGGCCCGCTGCGTGACAAGGCAGCACGCTACCTCGAGTCCATAGCGATGAAACCTTTGTAATATAACGCACGTTTTATTTTGAATTGACTATCGTGTTTACCAACCTCATGGGCTAGTAGTCTGCGTTTCTGACTACAGTTCATGAGGCTCCGGATTCGATTCCCGGTGAAACTATAGACATTTTTCCTTAAAGAGAATATTATTATTCCTGTGGTTGTCCATGGTCTGAAATTTTGTTAAGTTTAGGTTAAGAACTCTCCTGGCGCTTCGTTATCATATATCACCCATCATATCAACGGGATAACGAACTCCGCCTCCCAGGTGCCCCAACCTAAGAAATGGTTTACAATTCCGCCAATACCAGAGGATTAAACCATAAATGTCATAAAAGACAACCTGGTGACATTAGACAAAAAAAAAATTATATATAATTATACTGTGTGATGATTTGAAGTTGAATTAACTTGTTGAACAATTCGTACACTACCAAATTCTGACCAATATATTAGTCTAAGCAGACTTACTCCCTATATCGATGACATCCTAGGAGATCATTAATGTGCATTTAGAAGAAACAGGTCTACAACAGATCAGATTTTTAGTATAAGACAGATTTTAGAAAAGAAATGGGAATATAATGGTACTGTACATCAACTATATGTAGACTTCAAAAAAGCATATGATTCAATTAAAAGGGAGAAGTTATATAGTATCCTGCTGGAGTTCGGAATTCCTAAAAAGTTAAGTTAGACTTATAAGAATGTGTCTAAATGGCACAAAGAGTAGGGTGCGTGTAGGCAAACAGTTTTCGGATACTTTTGAAATCCAGAATGGGTTGAAGCAAGGAGATGCACTATCTCCTCTACTATTTAATTTTGTACTAGAGCATGCCATTCAATCTTTAGAGAATAAGGAAGGCTTACAACTCAATGGTATTAATAAGCTGTTAGTTTATGCTGATGATGTAGTATTATTGGCTGATAGCGAGGAGATACTGAAGGACAACACGCACACACTATTAGGTAACACTAAGAAATTAGGACTGGAAGTAAATATCAATAAAACTAAATATATGGTCACACGTAGAAATTCATTATATAATGGAAATGGACAGCTAAGGACAGATGAGGGAAATTTTGAGGAGGTGGCTGAATTCAAGTACCTAGGAACAATAATCAGAAATAGGAATGACATGCACAAAGAAATTAAACATAGGCTCAATTCTGGAAATGCCTGCTATTATGCATTGCAGAGACTCTTGATGTCCCAACTCCTTTCAAAAAACGTTAAACTGAAAATATATAAAACTATTATTCTACCAGTTATATTATATGGGTGCGAAACATGGACTCTTACTTTAAGGGAGGAAAGGAGATTACAAGTATTTGAGAATAAAGTACTTAGGAAAATTTTTGGACCAAAGAGAGATGAACAGACAGGTGAGTGGAGAAGACTACATAACAATGAACTACATGGTCTTTATAGGAAGGCAGATATAATAAGAACAGTTAAGTCTCGTAGAATGCGATGGGCAGGACATGTCGCACGTATGGGGAATGAAAGACTTGCATGGAAGCTTCTTGTAGGAAAGCCAGAGGGAAAACGCCCAGTTGGTAGACCAAGAATGAGGTGGGAGAATAACATTAACTATGATTTGAGGGAAGTAGATTATACAGGGAATGTTTGGAAAGCATTAGCTCAGGATAGGGATGTATGGAGAGCTTATGTCCGCGCGGCCATGAACCTATGGGTTCGATAGTGCCAGTGAGTAAGTAAGTATGAAATGATACATTATATTTTCATTCTGTTAAACCACATATTTCTGACACGAAGCATTTACCTGCTTTATCTTTTAGCTACGTAACATTTTAACATCAAGACATGATGCAACCGAGGAAAGTAGGGAAAAATTAGATTATGTAAAGATGAATATTTGTTTTTTAAAATCATATAGAAACATGATTTAAGTACCATAATATTATAGCCTAGCTATTCTACTTACATCCTCACCATTAAGGATTTAAATATGAAATACTGCTTCTTCGTGTAAAGATTCTAATATGAGGAAACGGTCTTGGATTGTGTTTTCTCATCTCAGAATGAAATTACTAACTTTAGAAATATTCAAGTACCGGTAATATCTTTAAAGTATTACTATAATAAAACTTGTAAGTTAAACTATATTACGACTATTTAACTCATGCCCCAAATGGGAGTCAATGACCAATCACATTTCAATGGAGTTTGAATTACAACCAATCACAGGCGTTCTTCACCTCGATTTTATCAGTTTAATTTTATCACATCAAAATCAAGCTCCTCCTTTTTAACATTCTGAATAGGTCAGAGCGTTATTTTGCAGTGACTCTCTAAGAAATACGTTGAATATAACAATTTATATATTAAGATAGAATACTTGAACGCAAATTTCTCCCAGATTATATATATATATATATATATATATATATATATATATATATATATATTGCACGAATGTAAGCAGATGCTGCTTGCGTGTTATCATAGAAAAACATTTATAGCAATTGATTATACCACAATAAAAATAAACCACTATTTAAACGTATTATTTCCCAGGAATTACCGTTCCAGAAAAGGATAATTGGCATATTTACATCGTAGGACAACAGAAATTAATTAATAAACAGTTTGATATGTTTCATTTTTTCTCCACTAGGGTGCATTCCTACAATATTGCGATCCTTTGACAATAAATGATATGATCTGGTTGCAGTGATGAACAAATGAAACAAACGTTTCTCACTTGTTTTCAAACATCGCCATATACATGTATAAATATTTTAAAATAACTATATTTAAATAATGATTTGTGAGTAAACAGCTTAATTTTATTCGTTAAATACTCCTAACAAATGCCACTCTTGATTTCCAAATTCTGTAGTTAAATTCACTCCTCACTTTGTGAGTCGTGAATTTATCGATAATTTGGAAATCACTCGTGGCATTACTTATGACTATTTAACTCATGCCCCAAATGGGACTCAATGGCCAATCACGTTTCAATGATTTCTGTTTTACAACCAATCAGAGTCGTGTTTCACGAAATATTTATCAGTGTTATAATTACCATATTAAAGAAAGCTCCTCCTTTTTAATATTCTGAACAGGTCTGACCATTATTTTGCAGTGACAGAGCCCATCAGAAATACGGCTACCAGATTGTATATATAGTGCATGAATGTCAGCACATGCCGCATGCGGGAGTTAATATAAAAACATTTGTAGCAATTGATTATATCACCAAAAAAAAGAAACCACTGTTTGCAATTTCTTATATTGTATTTTTTCCCAGGTAACAATCCAGAAAAATATAATTGTCATATTTACATCATATGACATCAGAAATGAATTAATATACAGTTTGATGTGTTTCATTTTTTCTCCACTAGAGAGCATTCTTACAATATTGCGTTCCTTTGGCAATAAATAGTATGATCTGGTTGCAGTGATAAACAAAAGAAGCAGATGAAGCGTACCTATCGCTTCTCATTTGTTTTCAAACATCGCCGTTTACATTAAATATATAAATATTTTAAAATAAATATAGTTAAATAACGATTTGTGAGTAAACAGCATTACTTATGATAACTCCGAATGTTACGTTCGGATTAATTATTTACATCCCTTTCAAATTCGTCAGGAGACTCGGTTAGTAAAATTGTTGCTTGCATACTGGTTAAGTAATTTTTAATATAATTGATGACTTTACACTTAGCTGTCGCATCTTTGAAATAATATAATATATGGCGCTAGGCATGGCAAAATATCGTTCATAAAGAGCGATGTATCGTCGATGTTAGGGGTTTTAACATCAAGGATACATTGATATTTTAAAACATCGATGTATCTTTGGCATCCCTACGTGTGCTACACGCAATAATTTTGCAGTCAGTTAGTTAACTTACAATAACCTCTATTTAACATTTTCCAATACTGTTATTTTAACATAGTTCCAACAATGGATCATATTATAATATTATAATGACATTGTGAAAAGTAAAATTAATGTCTGAACCAGGAATCGAACCGTGGATCTCAAGTTCTCCAGACTAGTGTGCAGCCCACTACACCATTCTAGACCTGGCACAAACATTAACAATTCTTTCCACATGTACAAATCTATAATTCTCGTTTCGTCCGCTGTCAGGTAGGTGACACCACCATCGCCAAAGGCCGGCTTCGTTTAGAAGTATCTATATTTGAGAATTTTACACCACCACTTTTATAAGCAGTAAACGATGTTATTTAACATTTTCCAATACTGTTATTTTAACACAGTTCCAATAATGGATCATATTATAATATTATAATGACATTGTGAAAAGAAAAATTAATGTCTGAACCAGGAATCGAACCGTGGACCTCTAGTTCTCCAGACTAGTGTACAGCCCACTACACCATTCTAGACCTGGCACAATGTATAATTATAGAATTATAGATTTGTATATGTGGAAAGAATTGTTAATGTTTGTGCCAGGTCTAGAATGGTGTAGTGGGCTGCACACTAGTCTGGAGAACTAGAGGTCTACAGTTGAATTCCTGGTTCAGATTTTAATTTTTCTTTTCACAATATCATTATAATATTATAATAACTTCTAACAAGGGAACAGTCAACCATTGCATGCCGAAACCTACCTTGAAATTTCTCCCAGAGAAACGATGTAATGTACCAAGGCCGTGTACAAAATAAATATTTGCCTTTTTAACTGCAAGGCACATAAATCGAAGCCAGAATCCAGCAATAGCAACCCGCTGTACGAAGCAGATTTACATCCCTGCATGAGTTAAGAACGGAGTGAAGTGAGGAGTATCGAGTCGCGGACAGTGGGTAGTGACGATTATACAGTCTACCAATACATGAATTTTATTACTTCCCTATAGTTTACACGAGAGATTTGGCGCTGGATCTTAGTGCCTTGCAGTTAAAAACGGCAGATTTGTTCTGGACACGGCCTTTTTTACCTCACAGCGCTTCTTTGGAAGACATTTCAAGGTAGGTTTCGGCATGCAATTGTTGACAGTTGCCTCTAAGTACAGATTAACATTTCAAATGTATCTTCACTAATAACAGATCAGTCGATATGTTTAAGTCAAGTAGTAGTACCAATTCTGCTCTTGTTTTCCCAGAACAACAATGATATCACAGACCCGCCAGGGTGCGCGAGCTATATATTGCTCTTCTCTCCGCACCGTATCTTCAGTTTCTTACTGCTTAATTTTATATTTATTCCATTGTTATATTTACCCAGTTTATCTTTATTTCTTAAGATAGTAATATTTATTTTAGGAGCAACTCTTTTAATCGTTTCAACATATTTATTCTTCGTCCGTATTTAATTTTAACAAAATAATAGAGTTGCAGCGTACTGTACCTCATTCGTTTTGAGAATTTTACGTAGCCGAAGTTGTGAAGGATCTAATTTAATGGCGATATGTATTTAAACATATTTAAACTTGTATTCAAGTTATGATTTTTTAAACTAGCGGACCCGGCAGACGTTGTCCTGCCCAAACGTTCAATTCTCGTGTCATGGCCGGACGATAAAAATATATGTTACTTTCTTACCGTAAAAGTCATTAATTAATAAGTTCTCAAGAAAACTCCTCACTATCATCTGTTATGGCCCAAGAAGCTTTCATTATGATGTCACATTGTAGTCGCGCGAATATGTCGGTAATGAAGATGACTACACATTTTACATAAAAAAATCATATAACCCGATCGCAGCTCCATCTACCGGGTCCAATTGTGAATCTAAACCATCCAGGGACCCACTCAAACACACACAAAGAAATTTATCAAAGTATGTCCAGGAGTTTAGGCAGTTTTCAATTTTAGATTTCAAATAAACATCCAATTCTAATTGTCTGATATCGCTCATTTTTGGACAATACCTACCTTGGTTTATTTTAATAAGATATACTGAGTTTCGTTGTGAAACATTAAAAACTGACCGCTAGAGCGATTTTTAAATTTTCATTTCATATGAACACCTACACCTGATGGTTTATAGGTCCAATTGTGAATCTAAACCATCCAGGGACTCAATCAGACACACAAAAGTTTCATCAAAATCGGTCCAGTCGTTTAGGCAGTTTTTAATTTCGGATTTCAAGTAAACATCTACTTCAAATTGTCGAATTTCGCTCATTTTTGGCTAATACATACTATGGTTTATTTTAATAGGATATACTGAGTTTCGTTGTGAAACATCGAAAAATGTGACCGCCAGAGTGATTTTTAAGTTTTCGTTTCTGATGAACGGCTACACCTAATGATTTTAGAACATAATACATAACGGCTAAACACTCGCCGCATCTGAAATCCTGTACATAGGCCTACAAATTTTCACGATGATCGGTTGAATGATTTAGAAGTCTATGAAGGACAGACAGACAGACATACATTCGTTTATTTATCATCATCATCATCCGGTATCATGGCAGCTGCCGCTGTCTTCCGGAAACCAAACGCCATTCCTCTCTATCCATCCATTGATCTTCCTCCATTCCTCTGATATTCATAGCTGCTTGTACCCCTTCTATCCAAGTTTTCTTCGGTCTTCCTCTCTTCCTCCTTTCCATTGGGATCCATTCCATAACAATTTTTGGCAATCTTTGCTCTGGCATTCGTTTAACATGACCATATCACTGCAATCTTCTCTTTTCTATGATGTCTATGATGTCCGGCTCCTCTTGTACACCCATAATTTCCCTTATTTCTTTATTTCGTATTCTATCCATTCTAGATTTTCCAGCTGATCTTCTTAAAACATCCATTTCTGTACTTAAAATTCTTTTCATTTCCCTGGTAGGAATTTGCCAGACTTCAGCACCATATGTTAAAATGCTCTGAATTATGGTTTGATATATTTGCAATGTTCTATTTTTTGTAATATTTTTGCGCTATCAAACAGAGTTTAAAGCATTTATTGCTTGTTTTGTTTGTGCGATTCTATTTTTAATTTATATATATAATAGTATGAACATGATGTAGTTGGTATATATAATAGTATGAACATGGGGGCACGCCGTAGCGTAGTGGTTAAGGCACTGAGCTACAAGCCGGAGAGTCGAGGGTTGAAGTCCCGTTGGGGTCAGGACTTTTAAACTGACCCAAACCCTCTGGCGGCACTATGGCCCTGGGGTCGACTCAGCCTCTAACGGAAATGAGTACCAGACGCTTATTCTGGGGGTAAAGGCGGCCATCATGCAGGGCTGACAACCCGGCTGACAAAGTGCCGATTGTCTAGAAAAAGTGAGAGCCTTAACCTCCTACTACCGCAAGGGCCTCCGGGCCTGTTGTGGGATCACTTTACTTTAATAGTATGAACATGATGCAGGTGGTTGCTAGATCTTAAAAATTATTTGCATTGCTTGAAAATTATATATATCTTAAAGGTTATTAACTAAGTAATTCACTGGTACTATCGGAACCGAATATTCACGGCCGCGCGAACATAAGTTCTGAGCTAATGTTTTCCAATCATCCCCAATTAATTTACTTCCCCTCAAATCATGGTTAATGTTATTCTCCCACCTTATTCTTGGCCTACTTACCGGGAGCTTTCCCTCTAGTTTTAGTACAAGAAGTTTCCATGCTCCTCTTTCATTCCCCATTCGTGCCACATGTCCTGTTCATCCTAGGCTATGAGATTTAACCTTTATTATAAGTGGTTACCTATAAAGATCATGTAGCTCATTGTAGTCTTCTCCATTCACATGTATGTTCATCTCTCTTTGAACGAAACGTTTTCTTAAGAAATTTATTTTCTCCTCGCTTAAAGTAAGAGTCCATGTTTAGCATCCATATAATACAACTGGGAGAAAAACAGTTTTATAGTCCTATATTTTTACTTTAATGTTTTTTTTAGAGGAGTTGTTTTCAAAATACCATCATCACCAGCATCAAGGATTAGACCTTAAGTCTGTTCCGATCTGATGTTAGAAATGGTCTATCCATCTTTTACTGGGTCTTCCAACATTTCTTTGAACTAGTGGTTTGTAATGAAGAATATGTTTTTGAATTCTATTGTTATCCATTCTATTGATGTGGTCCATCCATTCATCTCTATATTGTGTAATTCTATCTAGTAGTTTGAATATATTCAGTTCTCTTCCTATATCCTCACTTCGCCTTTGATCCATTATTGTATATCCAGCCACACTCAGGAACCTCATTTCTGACGATTCTATTCTTCGTTCCTGGTTTTTGGTTAAGACCCAATGTTCCGATCCATATAGCAGTGTTGGAACCGCCATTGTTTTATAAAATTTTAAAAGTGTCTCCTTTCTAGTTCCTTTGAGACTTCGTTTTATGGTGCCACACATATAATTAAATTTATTTATTTTGTTTTCAATGTCTTCATTCCTTCTATATGATACATTGTATCCCAGATAATTAAAATTACTGACTGCTTCAATTATTTTATTCTCTAATTGAATTTTTACTCTTAGTGGCTCATACCCTCGAAAAACGTTTGTTTTTAGAGTAGACATTTTCAAGTTGTATGTTTCGCATAACTTACTCAATTTGTAAATTGCCCGTTGTAGGCCATCTTCTGTATCAGATATGTTAAAAAAATCCAGCTTTGAAATATAGATACAAGTAAAACAAACTTAAAACGATCAACTGATAAGAAAAACTTTGAAACCATAAAATATGGAAGATATTTAAAATCCATCCATAGTAATTCTGCCCGAAAGCAGGTCTTTCACTGCAATCATAGCATTTTCATGCTACTCTTGCAGCTTTACTAGGGAATAGTAGGTGTGGTAGCTTCCCGTTGCTTTCCACACCGGTGAAGGATGATGAAGATGATAATGATGATGGTGATGGCCATATGATTTCGGGGACCGTTTGGGCCTGACATTTGTCTTACAGGTGAGGAAAACCCCCGATAAAAACCTCACCCAGAAAAACTGTCCCAACCGTGTATCGAACCCGGGCCCGCTGCGTGACAAGGCAGCACGCTACCTCGAGACCACAGCGGTGGACTATATTTAAAATAAAACATCAATTTTTGTAAAGGGCATGGAAACTCCTTGTAGAAAAACCAGATGGAAAGCGCCCAGTAGGCAGGATAGGAATGAGGTGAGAGAAAAACATTAACTTTGATTTGAGGGAAGTAGATTATACAGGGCATGGTTGGAAAACATTAGCTAAGTATGGGATGTGGAAAGCTTATGTCGTGAAACTACAGGTTGGATAGTACCAGTGAGTTAGTTATATATGTAAACTAGAAGTCCCAGCCACGCGTTGCTGTGGCTAAGGTATACGTTAAAAATTTAAATTAAGTTGCTGTCTTTCAGCCAGATTACTTAAAACTAATACTTACACACGACATTAACAATATTGAAAATAAAATAAACACTGAACACACTTAAATTATGAAATAATCAATATTTGTAATTCAATTGAAATTCGCGGTTGCAACAAAAAGCACAGCCATCTGGATCTCTCCTTGTTAAATAATAAACCAATTACCTTACCAAATTACCTTACACCGCCATCTGTTAGAATCGTATGGAACTCACGGATAATAACACCGCCATCTGTTAGAATCGTATGGAACTCACAGATAATTATAACTCTTTGTTAAATAATAAACAAATAATTTGCAATAAAAAATGCGACTATAAATTTAGTTATAAACTACCCTAAGTCTCAAGTTGGATAAAACTGCACACAGTGTGCAAAATTTTATTAAAATCGGTTCAGTAGTATAGGATTCCATCGCGGACAAACAACGTGACACGAAATTTTTATATATTAAGATATATGTGATGTTGTTTTCTGAAATGATTAAAAACATTTACTATATCCTGAAATATAGACAAATATGGAATAATAAATGTGTCTTATATCACTCCAAATACCCAATTTCGTAAACATATAGGGACATTCCATACGAAATCGGCAAAAAAATTGTGAAAATTGAACTCACATCTTTAAAAGTTTACCATTTTTTTTACAGTGAAACTTTATGTTATACTGAATATCTGAACCGAATTTCAAGTCTTCGCTTGGTGTAATTAAAGAGTAATAGAGCTATCAATTTATCGTATTGTTTTAAATAGTCTCTTTTATAAAATACATTTCTCGAAGTATGGCTATTCCCTCAACTTGGAAAGATAGTCATATTATAGATGATTTTATGCTCTATCGCTTGAAAATTAGTACCTTAATATTTACGTTTTTCTGAAGGGTGGAAATGCAATTAATATGCAATTGACCTTCCTCACCAAAAATTTTATAAAATCAAAAAATGCCACATTATTACTTGAACATCAGTTAATTTTTTGTAATTAGTATTAAAGTGGAGTCTTGAAAGGAAACTACCAAAAATAATTATTTTTCCTAAAATCCCCTATGTGTAGACTGCCCGCAATACCTCTCGCGTGAGTGGAGATCGCTCGCTCGTATACAAACAATGACGGAGCTACTTGGTAATAGTCCTTTGCGCACTTACAAATATTTTTATTGTTATTATCATCATTACATTATTTTTATTATCATTATTACAATTATTAGATCATCATCATCGTGGACTAGTGGTTACTCTGCACGCCTCCAATTCCGAGGTTCGCGGGTTCAAACTCGATAGGAATCAATGGCATTTTATAGGCGTAACAATTCTGAATGTAGCTTTCTCCAGAAGGAAGGAAATCCGTGAGTCCCGTGTCGTAAATTTATGGTACGTAGGAGAACCTCGCGCTTGAAATAAATTGCTACATAATAAACGTCATTAAATTTAACAATCTTTATTGATATATTCAGTAGGCGGTTAATTTTGTGCTGAGTTTGGCTAATGTATAGTTTCATTTAAATTACTAAGCACCTACGCATTCAAGCTGGTAGGCCTATTAAAAATATTTTCTAGAGAGTAGTTTTGTAATGTGTTGTAATATTTTGTACTTGTACCCTACACCAATGTCTGATGTTGAATATTGCAAGTAATGTTAAGCTATCGATAATAATTTATAACAATTTTCATGCTGTTAGAAGTAATATTTAAGAGGTATAAATATACAGCCGGTGGAAAGATCAAGACCATCATCGCTAGGTTTACCGTACAGGCCACATGGCCTAAAACGAATTTGTTCATGATGATGATGAAATATACAGCATTTTATTGGCTTGGTATCACTTGATCTTGCATCCCCTACTCATGACATATCTAAGATGATATTAAAATGCACGATAATATTAGCTTTTATTATAAGCTAAATTATTGTTATAGTATTAAATTTAATGTCTAAACTTCCCATTATTCTCCTTTTATAACACAAAATGAATATCTCTACGATTATTCTCTCATTCCAGAAACATTTAGCCGAGCGGTTAAGGTAGGAAGCCTTGGCTCAGAGCTACGGGACTTGCGCTGGTTCGAGTCTCCATGGGGGAAGAAATTTTCTCATGGTATTTCGGCCAGTATGGGACCGGTGCCCATCCAGCATCGTGAGGCAATTGGGTAGCTACAATAAGTAGCGGCTCCAGGTTGAGGAACCAGCTCTAACGGCTGGGGGACTCGACATGCTAACCACATGTCACCCCTACACTGGCTGTTGATCATCTACCTCTGTGATTGACACGTGGATGTGAAGGGCCAGCAGCCCGCTGGTAAAAGGGCAACCGCTGAAAAGTGGAAAGACCCTCAATCGGAATCGTAAAATTATATATTAACACATAATACTGTTAATAACTATTGTATACTAATATATGCATAATTAAATTTATATTTAACTTCTAACTCACCATTTAGTCTTTGTAGATCTGCAAACTTGTTAGTTAGAAACAATAAGATATTATTTTTAATTTCACTGTGACACTTAAAATGACGAGATGCATTAAACAAACACACTGATGTAAATCAACTGTCTAGTTGTCTAGTATGTAATCTGAACTTGAGAATTGTTGATGTAAAACAGATGTTTAAGAAAGACTTGCTGACATTGCATTATTATCGTTTGGTAGGAAGTGGTACGAGTATTAAAACATTCGATTTTATTTGGAAGTGATATCTTATAACAATACTATTTCGTCAACGTTATCAGGGTATAATACAATACACTGAATAAAAAGTTATTTTAAGACTGAAATTAGTAATTATAACATAATAAAAATCTATACTAGTTTATTCAATTAATGACGAAATAGTTATTATATAATATTACATTTAAGCTGTAATGAAAAATTTGTAACAAAATAAATAATTTGTTTTAAAAAAGGGCAGTAGATTACGAGTATTTGAGAATAAAGTTCTTAGGAAAATTTTTGGATCAAAAAGAGATGAACAGACAGGTGAATGGAGAAAACTACATAATAGTGAGCTACATGATCTGTATAGGAAGCCAGATATAATAAATACAGTTAAGTCTCGTAGGCTGCGGTGGGCAGGAAATGTGGCACGTATGGGGGATGAAAGAGGTGCTTGGAAATTTCTGGTAGGAAAACCGGAGGCAAAACGCCCAGTTGGAAGACTAAGAATGAGGTGGGAGAATAACTATACATGATTTGAGGGAAGTAGATTATACAGGGGATAATTGGGAAAACGTTAGCTCGAGATGGGATGTATGGAGAGCTTATGTCCGCGCTGCAATGAACCTACAGGTTCCACAGAGCCATTGAGTGAGTTAGTTATAAATAATTTGTTTAATAATTCACAGTAAACGTAAGTAACAGAGCTCTTTACTTCTCACTTCAGCAATAAAATTTGATAAATGAACATCTACTGCGTAAGAATTAAAATATCGCCACTTTTATAATTTACGGCACTGCTCCATTAAGCAGAACATATAATAATCCATTCGATTTAATGACAGTTGAAAAAGTCACTGATGAAGCTCTTTCAATAAAGTACGCGCGCGACCTTGGTCGTGAAATGAATCTGCTGCGCCGTGGACCAGCGAGTTTTTTTACGAAAATAGAATAAAAACATTTATATTGTCTGAACTATTCAACTCTCCAAAAAGGTAATTGCTGGAAATTAATCTTTATTACGTGAGTACTATCCTGTATTTTTTCCGTTTTCATTTTTTGATATGTACTGCAGTAAACCGCCATAAAACAGAAAATTGACACCGAAAATAAAAATATCCTAATTATAAAAATAACACCCTTAAACTACATGATATCACCTATATAAATATGTTTGAAACAAATTTTTGCTGTTTACTGTTTCAGAAATATCAGGTAGTAAACGTTTTAGTTTATTATATTTACGATAATTTTAGATCATCATAACTACGAACCTATAAATGATAAAAATTAAATTTCTGTATTAATACGTTTATAAATGTATTCACTATATTTAGGGATACATAAAATTTAAAAAAAATAAATTGCAAGATTTTTGCCGTCCGATTTGAAATGGATTGTCCCTATAACGAAATATAACTTTACACGCAAGTATGCATTTACACATGAATCATAGCCCTGGTAATGTATAATAATGTTTTTTTCGAAACGTATTTGTGTACACCGAAAATAATAAAATAAAATAAAACATATTACTAGGACGAACAAATGTAGGAAGACCCAGCAAAAATGGACAGACCGATTCTAACATGAAATCGGAACAGATCTTCAGGTCTAATGCTTGATGATGCTGCTGCTGATGATGATAAAAAAGGATTTTAATGCACATCTTCTACAAGAAACAAAATGCACATATTTACCAAAAAAGAAACCCAGCGAAGCGGGTAGTCCTCAGCTGGTACCGGTACACCTATATAAATACTTAATGATTTGTTATGAAATGCTATGCTTACATTCTACCGTAATACAAGTAAACAGGTAGTCAAACAGGTTTATAAATTTATTATCTCAGTCAATGATATTTTTATTGAGGCAATGACTAGTAATCACAATACGTGTTCTGTCATTTTTCAGGTTTTGAAACTACAAAAACACCTTAATGTTACGATCAGTCGCCAATATGGGGCCAATCCAATATTGCAAATAGCTGTTATTTCATAAAGCAACCTACAAGATTCAAGCTTAAGATAATGACTTGGAAACAGCTCTGCTCTCCTTTATCTCTGTTTGAATAAAGTAAACGTGTTTACATACTCAAGGAATATAATTACATTATGATCTCGTGTTGGGTGTATTCATTTTAAACACGCAAACATATTTTGTTCGTTGAAAAAAGCATAGAGTCAAGTAAAAATTTACAAAACACCCACGATTCATTGAAAACTCGTTTACAATATCTTGAAACTGACGTTCAAATTTCAATGGGTACAGCTACATAACAAGCTATATTATCAAAATTATTCAGACAAATCAATTCTAAAAATGCATACATGAAATTTATTCTTTAAACATAGGCTTATATGAACAATAATTTTTAGGAAACATTTAAGTAGGTGGATAGATAGTGGCTGAACAACCAATACGTCTTCCTCTGAGGAGTGATTTGGGAAATAAACAGGATGGAAGTCCTACAACTAAAGGAGAAGAAGAAGAAGAAAACATTTCCATATATACGAACTATTAAAATTAAAATTTGATAAGTCACAATCTAAATAACCGTACGAATTGATTCAGAACTATATCTACGAACTATTAAAACTAAAATTTGTTAAGTCACAATGTAAATGACCGAACGAACTGATTCAGAATTATATCTATAAACTACGTATTAAAACTAAAATTTGATAAGTCACAATCTAGATAACCGAACTAATTTATTCAGAACTATCCTATATATACGAACTATTAAAACTAAAATTTGATAAGTCACAATCTAAATGACAGAACGAATTTATTCAGAACTATATCTACGAACTATTAAAACTAAAATTTGATAAGTCACAATGTAAATGACCGAACGAATTTATTCAGAACTATATCTACGAACTATTAAAACTAAAATTTGATAAGTCACAATCTAAATGACCAAACTAATTAATTCGGAACTATATCTACGAACTATTAAAACTACAATTTTTATAAGTCACAATCTAAATGACAGAACGAATGTATTACGAACTATTAAAACTAAAATTTGATAAGCCACTATCTAAATTACCAAACTAATTGATTCGGAACTATATCTACGAACTATTAAAACTAAAATGTGATTAGTTACAATCTAAATGACGGAACGAATTTATTCAGAACTATATCTACGAACTATTAAAACTAAAATTTGATGTCACTATCTAAATGACCAAACTAATTGATTCGGAACTATATCTACGAACTATTAAAACTAAAATTTGATAAGTCACAATCTAAATGACCGAACTAATTTATTCAGAACTATATCTACGAACAATTAAAACTAAAATTTGATAAGTCACAATCTAAATGACCGAACGAATTTATTCAGAACTATATCTACGAACAATTAAAACTAAAATTTGATAAGTCACAATCTAAATGACCGAACGAATTTATTCAGAACTATATCTACGAACTATTAAAACTAAAATTTGATGTCACTATCTAAATGACCAATCTAATTGATTCGGAACTATATCTACGAACTATTAGAACTAAAATTTGATAAGTCACAATCTAAATGACCGAACGAATTTATTCAGGACTATATCTATAAACTATTAAAACTAAAATTTTATGTCACAATCTAAGTGACCGAATGAATTGATTCAGATAGTACGATTGAGCATAGCATAAGTCTATTGGATTTGCTTAATAACGTAAGCTACGGTATAAGATTCATATTCGGAAGATTCCGAGATCCAATCCCAGCGTTGTTTAACCTGATAGTCATTTTATGGTCTTGCTAAGTGATCAAGGGAAATTCTGGATTTGAATTGCAATATTAGATTCGTTTCACAATTTAATAAATGTAACATTAATTGAATTTTTAATTACAGTAGACTACAAATTAATAAAAAAACAACGTATATATGACATGAAAAAAAAATTAACGCCTGAACCGGGATTTGAACCCGGAACATCTACCTTTATATGTCAGTGCGATACCGCCTCCACTATCCAGGCATCCCAGTGTAAACGTTAATTTTCCTTTGCTTATATACACTTCTCTTTTATAAGAACCAGCAAAACATCGTTCGCAATACCATCTTTAATTATAACATCGAAATATATAATAATGTATCTCAAAACAAAGTAAATGAGATATGACAAAATATACTGAAGAGACTAAAATTAAAATTAATAAAACAGTTGATGTCTATGTTAATAAAAAATTATAATAATAATAATAATGAGCATTGCCTGAAGTCAATGCTATAGTTGGCCGGAGCGCAGTCCGTGTTTATTTATTTATTTGTTTGTGGTAAATATTTACAAGAAAGAAGAAAAGGAAGTTTGCGATGATTATAGAGGCATAACGCTTCTATGTAGCTTATACAAAATACGCAAACATATTAAGAAACAAAATATAGGCCTATATAAATTAACAGAATCACGCAGAACAATCAGGATTTAGGAAGGGAGGAGTTGTACTGATCCGGTTTTCAGTTTACAAAAGATATAAATAAAAGAAGACAGTTTAATCGACCAACCTTTTAACTTATTCATAGATTTTAAACAAGCAACGGTCGATTTTATGAAACATTTTAAAATTTTATGGAATTCCTATAAAACTAATAGAAGCTATTAAAGTTTTATATACCAATACTAATGCATTAATTAAGATAAATGATTTTAAACATTCAAGTAAGATACCAACTTCAAGAGAACTGAGACAAGATTGTGGACTTCCTCCATTATTATTCAATCTGTTCAGTAATAGGATCTTTCAAGATGGGAAAGAAACATAACCATTGGAATATATCTCGGTGAGAGAATTCAAATTTCAACACTGATGTATGCTGATGACCAGAGCCTGACTTTGTATGCGAAATGCATGTTTTGTTTTACGCATTAAAAAGTATGCGAAAATCATATACATGACTAGTGGCCCCTTCAGAGACAATTTGAGCGGTATTTGATAATGCATGGAAATGCATATTCCGGAGGAAAATGCTTATTTTAGATTTTTAATACATAAATGCATATTTTACTCCTAAATGTGGTATTAAATTAAGGTATGTTCGCCAAATAAGGCCATGTAGACCAATAAGGCCAACATATGTTTTCTGATAAACTTTCAAATATTTTCAATAGATGATTATTTGTCATTGTTAGGCATGCTCTTTTGACTGTTAAAACGTATCAACCGTCATTTTCTTGCCAGTATGCGTCAGTGCAGAGAGGAAGCAAGTTATGTGTTCGGACCTGATTTAGCTTAATCTAACAGTCGGTAAGTACATTTTTGTTTATACTGTCTTATATAAGGAATAATTATATATATTCTTAAATCGTATTTAATCTATTTTCATATTCTAAAAAGAGTTTTATGGCAGAACCTCAAATATGATTTCTATTGGTAAAAAAATACGAGGATGCATGTGTAGCCCTATAAGGCCAAGGGTTGGCCTGAGATTAAAAAACCTACAATTGCAAACAGGAAGAAATAATTAAATTACTGTTTGGGGGAAAAAAAAGAAAAAATAGCCAAAGGAAGCATTAATTGAAGAGTCAACAGAAGGATGATCACAGCAAACCAGGACCTAGTGGCGCACAAGTACGTAATGAGAGCTGGTACTGCTTTATTTGTGAGGAGGGCGAAATCAGAGATATGATTTTATGTCAAAGCTGTGGGAAGATATGTTCATGAACTTTGCGTTGGAATAACAAAAAAAGACAAGATTGTTGATTTTCAGTGTCCAGATTGTGATGAGGATTAGGGTTAGATTTTATAAACCTATTTGATCCACAATCAGTTAGTTTTAAAGTTTACTTGGTTTTCTTTAATAAAAATACATTTTCATTCAGTTTCTAGTTTCATTATTACACTAATACTCCTAACCTGTAAATTATTTAAATAAATTATAGCTGGCCTTGTTTGGAACCCCTGGTCATAACAAGGCCAATTTGCACTATTTGAAAAAAACAAAAATATTAGTAGCAAAATATTAGATTTTCCTACAAAACTTTATGTTTTCCTTATCCTCAAGAATCAATATGTAAATAAGTGAAGTTCCAAACAAATCGATCCAGCCACTATCACGTGACAGCCAATCAATCCTTAGCATGGCCTTATTTGGCGCACTTACCTTATAATTTTGCCTTCACATAATTACTAGTATTTAATTAATATATTTTTTAAATTAATAGTCTCTGCAATCCATTGGATATAAGCGTAACGTGTATATTTATATCTGTGCAAGAGGGGAATATGACGGTATTGCTAAAATCGCATTTGATAAGCTTAGTGAAGTATTAAATAAAAATCCTGGCTACAATAGAATTTGTCAAATTAGCAAAATGCTCTTTGGTGATAATGAAATAACTGTAACTGAAGAGGAATTCACTGAAAAAGAACTGTGACATCACGTGATTTAGAAAGGACATTTTCATTGTACAAATCCTTCTTCACTGACAGACGAAGGAGCTTCACTCATGAAAACCTCCCTTATCTACCGTAAACAGCCAGGAATAGTCTAAGATAACACCGAGCAACAAAAAATAAACTTTCTTTTTTTGTCTCAGAAAGAAAAATATGTGATTCTAATAGTATTTTTTCTCCTGATTTCAAATATATCGGTTTTTCTCCATCACGCAAGGTTTTCGACAGATTCCATCCTTTTAGCCGGGAACCAAGCATTTCAGACTGGTTTTTGGATAACTTTAAATCTCATATGAGATCGTTAAGATCTTCTTGAGTCAATAAATGAGGCTCAGATGAACATCTTTGTTCAAAAGTTGTATCATCAAAATCTGTTTCTTCTTCTTCCTTACTTCTATCAGAATCTGAGCTCTCTTCATCTAATGTCACATGTTCTGGAGGCTTTGGTATGGGCAATTCTTCGCAGTGTGGAACTGGTCTCATTGCAGATTGCAAGTCAGGGTATACCACTGTATGTTTTGATTTTGACGTAATCCCTTTAATTTTTGTTAAGCAGAAAATAATTATTAAAATCCATTAATTTAAATTGAAATAACAAAATTGTGGGTGATGGAGAAATTCCGAATACATATTTGAAAACACGATAAAAAACTACATTAAGTACAACTATTGGTACTCATGAGACAAAAATCATGTTGACCAGTGTAACCCACAGAGCAAATAATTTATTTGATTTTATTACAATATATTTTTGCATATTTAGGGTGCATATTTTCTACATGTTCATGCATATTTAGTACTTTATTTTGCATACAAATCCGGGCTCTACTGATGACCAAGTGATTCTGAAAAAGAACTTCAGCTAGGAGCTCATAATATTTTTAAAATATGTACTAAATATGTTAGGACAATACCAGTTAACTAAATCAATGAGCATGGAAGGGAAGGAATTAAGGCTGGTCAAAATAGTGATTAATCATCAGATCATTGAGCATTGGGAAATATAATATCACATAATGGTATTGAAGATTTTGAAAATAAGATTTCCTAATATAATAACATTAATGATATAATCAAGAGGCATTTTGGAAAACATATGACTATATACATCCAGACGAGACTCCATAAAATAACAGCTGAACCTGCACTGATATTTGGATAAAAAATCTTGACCCTTAGAAAGAAAAATGAAATGAGATTGGAAATACAACAGATTAGATTCCTCGGATCATCAGTCGAGATTACCAAACGAGGTTATATTCCTAATTAATCAATATTTTTAAATTAATTTTAAAGCATCGTTGAAGTTATGTAACGGGAAATTAAAACATAAAATAGGTACCTGGTAAATCAAACGTCCTGAACTAAATCATAAAACTTCATCAAGTAGTTAAAATATGGAGGCCTTTCAAAAACAATGTTTCATCTTCTGCATTTCAACTGGTATCTGTACCAGTACTGATATACATCGTGTTCACAGAAACACTTCCCAGTTATAAACAGGTATAGCGTCGCTGTCAATTGTTGGATTTACATGAATCTGGTGGTATTAGAAAGATAAACTCAAACAGTTCAGTACCTACCTCCAAGACACTCAATGTGTAGAATGTAGGATCTTCGAAACAGTGGATTTAGGAATTTTTAATTCCTGGCTAGCCTTTCGCACAGATTTTCAAGGACTACGTGCAAATAGCCCCGCACATTTTCCACAATTTCCACATTGACAGGCCGTTTCCCTGAATGGGTTTTCCTCTTATCACATACGCATCCATCCTCAACAAATTGTCTATACCATTTTAGAATCGTCTTGTTACAAGGTGCCTCATGTTGGAAATTCCGTCTGAAAGCACGCTGAACACTTAGTACACTTCGTGTGCTATGGTATTCCAATACACATCAACTACGTTCTCTGCGTTCCTGTGGGTCTGCCATAACACCGTTAATTCACAAAGACTTGACAATTGTAACCCTCAAAACATTGAACACCAACAACAATGGCAAACGAAATCCAAACAGCGTCTGTTTACAACTTTTTTCTTTCTTCTAGTGCTTCCATATTTTGCGGGCTAACAATATAAATTGCACAACTCCTGAAATTGTTAGAGTTTCTCTTTCTAATGACACCAGCTCCACGTAAATCCAATAACTAACAGCGGCGCTATAACTGTTTATAACCGGGAAATGTTTGTGTGGACACCCTGTATTTTAACTACTTAATGAGTTTTATAATTTATTTGAGGACGACTGATTTACCAGGTACCAATTTTGTATTTTAATACCCCTAATTAAACAATTAGAGAAGGCTTACAAGTTAAAAATTAAATACAAGATATCTCACAATACAAGGAACAATGTAAGAGACACGTATGGCAATGCTTGTTACATTTAGCCCCAATATTCTGACCTATGAAAAAGGTTTACATGCGTACAGTACAGTAGTTAGGCTTACAAATTAAAAATTAAATACAAGATATCTCACAATACAAGGAACAATGTAAGAGACACGTATGGCAATGCTTGTTACATTTAGCCCCAATATTCTGACCTATGAAAAAGGTTTACATGCGTACAGTACAGTAGTTAGGCTTACAAATTAAAAATTAAATACAAGATATCTCACAATACAAGGAACAATGTAAGAGACACGTATGGCAATGCTTGTTACATTTAGCCCCAATATTCTGACCTATGAAAAAGGTTTACATGCGTACAGTACAGTAGTTAGGCTTACAAATTAAAAATTAAATACAAGATATCTCACAATACAAGGAACAATGTAAGAGACACGTATGGCAATGCTTGTTACATTTAGCCCCAATATTCTGACCTATGAAAAAGGTTTACATGCGTACAGTACAGTAGTTAGGCTTACAAATTAAAAATTAAATATAAGATATCTCACAATACAAGGAACAATGTAAGAGACACGTATGGCAATGCTTGTTACATTTAGCCCCAATATTCTGACCTATGAAAAAGGTTTACATGCGTACAGTACAGTAGTTAGGCTTACAAATTAAAAATTAAATACAAGATATCTCACAATACAAGGAACAATGTAAGAGACACGTATGGCAATGCTTGTTACATTTAGCCCCAATATTCTGACCTATGAAAAAGGTTTACATGCGTACAGTATAATAGTAATACCATACGTCCATGAGCTAGTCTCCATAAGAAAGCTTTAGACCCAGAAACAAGAATGAAATATGAGTATAAACATGTAAGGCGTCGAGTAGTCATAAAATATTATTAATGCTGTCATAACAATGTAATTAAGTTGGCAACGCGATGAATTCAAATAAAAACGTTAATGGCGCTGAACGTGTAACTCTTGCTGTAAATTAAACTAACCTCATTGACTGAAGCCTTCTTCCTACAGTTCGAGAATATACCATAGGCCTACATTAATATATTACGATGCTTGCAAACATTGACAAAAAATAAAATTAAATTTGCTAACAAGGAAAGTACTTATGTTGGACCAGTTGGATTCTAACAAAAATTGGAGGATATGTTAATTGATTGACATTAAATACGATGACGTTAGTCATTTTGCTGCAAAATTAATAAAAAATTAATATAAAATTATAGAATATTCACCTGAAAGGTCCGTCTCCTCAACTTAATTATCATTTAACTGTAGCGCTTTCGGGACTTGTCCCATCATCGGCAGGATTCAAAACTGGTGTTTCACTGAAGATCTGGTAGAGGGGGTTGCATGTATTGGGTTCGTTTTCGTTTATCAGGCTGTCGTTGTGAGCTGCTTTCATGATTTGTACTCGAAGAGATGGAAATCATGAAAGCAGCTCACAACGACAGCCTGATAAACGAAAACGAACCCAATACATGCAACCCCCTCTACCAGATCTTCAGTGAAACACCAGTTTTGAATCCTGCCGATGATGGGACAAGTCCCAAAAGCGCTACAGTTAAATGATAATTAAGTTGAGGAGACGGACCTTTCAGGTGAATATTCTATAATTTTATATTAATTTTGAATAAACCTCAACGGAACACATCATGAATCTTATAAAAATTAATAAAACTCGTGTTATTTGTCATTAAATTTTAATAGCGTTATTGGCCGGTTCGTAACGGCACGATTGCTCATTGCAGATGGTTTCAAGGATAGGTACAACAAACGGGGTGAAAAGAATATCCTGCTGCAGTTCGGAATTCCTAAAAAGTTAGTTAGACTTATACGAATGTGTCTAAATGGCACAAAGAGTAGGGTGCGTGTAGGCAAACAGTTTTCGGACACCTTTGAAATCCAGAATGGATTGAAGCATGGAGATGCACTATCTCCTCTACAATTTATTTTGTACTTGAGCATGCCATTAAATCTTTAGAGAATGAGGAAGGCTTACAACTCAAAGGTATTAATAAGCTGTTAGTTTATGCTGATGATGTAGTACTATTGGCCGATAGCGAGGAGCCATGAACCTACGGGTTCGATAGTGCCAGAGAGTAAGTAAGTAAGTAAGTAAGTAAGTAAGTAAGTAAGTAAGTAAGTAAGTATGTAAGTAAGTAAGTAAGTAAGTAAGTGAGTGAGTGAGTGAGTGAGTGAGTAAGTAAGTAAGCGGGGTGAAAAACGTAAATATTGTTTCCCACCTTGTTAACATCAATAACTATTTTTGAATACTTTTATACAGATAGCAGAGCACAGTGTAGGGCTTACTTTTTGTTACTTGAAATTGTACTTACAATGTATTGAGTTATTGAGTTTTTTTATATTTAAATAGAAACAATTAGAATATACTGTACGAATACTCAACTGCGGGAGTGGACAAAACATTCAAACTCCGGTTCGCTACTCTTCATGTAATCGTGCCGCTCCGTTGAAATATTTATTTCGTTAGTTCATAATTATATCTCTCCCTGTCCCTTATTGTTCTTCCCTCTTTCACCACACTATCATTTTCTACTTTTATTTGTTTATATTATTTTTTTTTTCAAATGTTTTACTTATTTATTTTGTCATGTACCAATGTTAAGCCTTTTTTATATTTTCTTGTTCCTTATTTTGTGTTAAATAGTATGCATACTATTGAATTTGCAGTGAAATTATTAATATCACGGTGATCAGTATCCTTCATTCAACATATCCTCCAATTTTTGTTACAATCCAACTGGTCCAACATAAGTACTTCCCTTGTAAGTGTATAATACTATTTTTAAATAGTGGACCCAGCAGACGTTATCCTGCCCGAACGTTCAATTCTCCTGTCATGGCCGGTCGATAAAAATATAAGTTACATTTTTATCATAAAATTCACTAATTAATAAGTTAAGAAGAAAACTCACTGTCATCTGTTTTGGCTGAAGAAGCGTGCATGATGACGTCACATTGTTGACGCACGGAATGTCAATAATACAGTTGACTACACATCTGACATAAAAAAGACTCTGTAACCTGATCGCAGCGCCACCTTCTGAGTCCAATTGTGAATCTAAACCATCCAGGAAGACACTAAAAAAATCATCAAAATCTATCCAGTCGTTGGCAGTTTTTATCTTCGGATTTCAAGTAAATCACTTCTAATTGTCGGATTTCGCTACTTTTTAGATAATACCTACCTTGGTTTATTTCAATGCTATATACTGAGTTTCGTTGTGAAGCATAGCAAAATGTGACCGCTAGAGCGATTTTTAAAATTTTACTTCATATGAACTCCTACGCCTACTGGTTTTAGAGGGTCCATTTGTGAATCTGAACGATCGAGGGATCTACCCAATCAGACACACACACACACAAAATTCATCAAAATCGATCCAGTCTTTTAGCAGGAGTAGAATGACAAACACACGTACAGAAGAATTATATATTGTCCACCGCTGTGGTCTCGAGGTAGCGTGCTACCTTGTCACGCAGTGGGTCCGGATTCGATTCCCGGTCGGAATAGGATCCTGGAGGTTTTTTCGAGGTTTTTCCTCACCTGTAAGACAAATGTCAGGAAGCTTAGGATTCAACGGTCCCCGAAAATCATTCGGTCATCATTATCATAATCATCCTTCACCGGTATGGGAAGCTACAACACCTATAATTCCCTATTAGAGGTGCATGAAAATGCAATGATTGCTGTGAAATACCTGTTCTCGGACAGAATTACTATGGATGGATATATACAACATGTACAACATTCTAATAAAATAAAATTTGCTAAGTGTAATGTTATTTGAAAATTTCTTGTATGAAAACCTGAGGGAAAAGTGCCCAACAGCAGTCTGAAATGAGATGGAAGAACAACATTAACTATGGTTTAGGGAGGTGAATTAAACAAGGAATGCTTGGAAGAAAATTGCTCAGGTATGATAAATTCAGGATTCAATAAGTCAGTATGTTAATTATATTCTTCAGAGTGATTCATAATTCCTATTACAAACTTCTGGGAGTTGTAGAGAGGACATAGTAGATAAAGTTTTGATAAGGAACCCATCTCCGGAAATGTACCATTTCGATGTAAAATAAGTTTGAAGATCGAAACACATTGGGCCCTATATTGTGTGTCTTGTGTTTCAAAATAAGTATTACAGACTTCTAGGAGTTGTACTACACATGTCGAGTCTGAGGAGGAAGATCTTCTTGCACGAATTCTGGCGACAGTTTGAGCACACACTAGGTCTTGTGGGGCGTGTGTATGAAAACATGCGTCGCAGGTACAATTTATGCAACGAACAACAGGGTCGACACGTGGAAGCACACTTGTAGTACGACCCCTAGAAGTCTGTAATACTTATTCTGAAACACGAAACACACGATATCAGCCCATTGTGTTTCGATCTTCAAAATGATTTTACATCGAAATGGTACGTTTTCGGACATGGGTTGCTTATCAAAACTTTATCTACTAAGTCTCCTCTACAACCCCTATAAGTTTGTAATAGGAATTATGAATCATTCTCTATAGTGTTCTGCCCGAGGGCAGGTCTTTTACTGTAATCATAGCATTTTCATGCTATGCTTTGCAGCTGCACTACGGAATTATAGTTGTAGCTTCCCGTTGCTTTCCACACCGGTGAACTGACGATAATGATGATGATGGATGATTTTCGGGAACCATTGGGCCCTAAGATTCTTGATATTTGTCTTAAAACAAATTGCGATCGCTAGAGCGATTTTTAAATTTTCGTTTTATGTGAACTCCTACACCTAATGATTTTAGAATATAATAGATAACGGCTAAACACTCGCAGCATCTGAAATTCTGCATATATAAATTTTCACGAATATCGGTTGAACGTTTTAGAAGTCTATAAAGAACAGACAGCCAGACATACATTCGTTTAAATAATTCGACTCTAAGCATTAATTTTTCTTTTCAAACCATATATATATATACAGAGTTTTGCAAAAAACGCCGACAACGGAGGTGAGGTAGTATACTGAGATATGTTGATAATTTTTAATAAGGTACCGATGCCCGGAAATGCGTTTTCGCACAATGAGTATTAGTCATTCAAAATATATCTGCAGGCGGAAGAATTGCGAAGCTCTGTTTGTTGCTACACGTGACGTCATATAAGGCAGTGTATACTGTCAGCTAGATAGCAGTGTCACGTGTTCTATTCCTGCATAAAAACGACTGAGTGCCCTCCGTCAACTGCACTTACTCCCTAAACGGGTAAGAGCTAACTTTTGTAGAGTTCCGTTAGTTGGATTTAAAGACTCAATACATGACAGTACTCTCTCAGTCACAACAAGTTTTCAAAATATCCACCTCCCACCTCATTGCAGAGCGTACAGCAGCGGTGTAGTGATTGGCGCACACGTTCAAATGTGCCTGGCCTCGTTTGAATTATTTCTGTTGCAGCGTGAATTCGGGCTATAAGATCCATACGTGACTCTATTGCAGTCTAATAAACAGACTATTTCATGTCGCCCCACAAAAAATAGTCGAGAGGGTTAAGATCAGGTGATCTCGGAGGCCATGGGACTGGTCCCCCTCTGCCAATCCATCGATCTGGATACGTGGTATCCAAATGTCTCCTCACATTGGCATCGAAGTGAGCTGGAGCTCCATCACATTGCAGCCACATTCCGTTGCGAAGCCACGAATCACAAGTTCCGTACCTGTGAGGTGTTGTCAAGTAATGGGTCTTCAAATCATTCGAACTAACACTGATCTTGAAACATAATTAACTAGTCAGCCTTTGAAAACGCATCATTTCCGGACATTGGTACCGTACCTTATTAAAATTATCAACATATCTCAATATACTACCTCACCTCCGTTGTCGGTGTTTTTTTGTAACACCCTTATATATATATATATATATAGGTTGTTCTGGTTGTTCTATCTCTAAATAAATATAAAATCAATCTTTATATATATATATATATATATATAAATACAATATATATATATATATATATATATATATATATTAAGATTTATTTTTTTTATATGTGTTTAGAGATAGAACAACCAGGTTCAAAGCCATTAAACTATATCGTCTGTTGCTATGATTTTTTTCCTAGGGTTATTATAAAGATTCACAGGAAAGGGAGTTTATTTTACCATTTCATCGTCACATTTTTCTTCTTGTAACCCCATTTTTCTCTCAACGAGATTTAAGCGTTCTCCCCCTACAGGGGAGATACTGAACCATTGTAATTTAGTTACACTTGTTTTCTGATAGGTGTCTTAGTGGCCCGGGGTCAGCGTTCAGCCTCATAGTGACATCTAAGGAAACCAAGGTAGTACTAGGATGTGAAAATTCGGTAAATTTTGCTTAGAGGCCTTTTTATTCAGACTTAGGGATCTTTTATGAGCCTGAAAACCTTCAGACTCGGTATCCACGGATTAAAGTCCCTCCCGGAGGACTTGCTCCTTGGATTTTTCCATCCTAAAAAATTCATAGACCCCGGCCGGGTTAGGAACCCACGACCCTTGGAACTAGAAGCAAGGAGCATAACCAGTAGTCCACGGAAAGGGAGTTTATTTTACCATTTCATCGTCACATTCTTCAAATAATAATAATAATAATAATGATAATAATAATAATAATAATAATAATAAGTACATGTTCTTGCTTATAGAAACTACAAGATGTTGGGATAAAATAGACTTTCTTCCCTAGAACCAATGCAATCACAATATAGTCTAATCACTAGAGTAGGAGTGGAAAAAAATATATATGTATAAATATATATATATATAAATTGTCAAATACTGCATTGTAATAGGATTTTCATAGGAACTCACTTTTTTTTATGCAAGATTAGAAAGTTCTACCCTCATGATGAAATGATGGAATAATTTACATTTACTGGAAATTCCATTATCGCCGTAATTAGCCGATAACGAGCCCACTGACCGATATATGGCTTTGCAAATTCAATCGCTTACATGGTTCAACCGAGCGAGATGTCGATATATCAGGAAGCAATGTCCGGATTTGAAATAAATCAGTGACGTCCATTCTCAAAACAACTCCAATTCCTCGATTTCTTATTTATAAGATTTCTATTCCATCTCTGGTCATTGCATAATTTTAATACTAAATTCTAAATTATTCACACTCTAAAAATGTATCATAATGTAAATTTAAGCCATATTTCTCATTACGATAGTGAATTTGTAGCTGTGTAAGTAAGTATTATCAATGTGGATTTAGAAGAAATAGGTCTACAACAGATCAGATTTTTAGTTTAAGACATATTTTAGAAAATAAATGAAAATATAATGGTACTGTGCATCAACTATACGTAGACTTCAAAAAGGCATACGATTCAATTAAGAGGGAGAAGTTATATAGTAACCTGCTGGAGTTCGGAATTCCTAAAAAGTTAGTTAGACTTAAACGAATGTGTCTAAATGGCACAAAGAGTAGGCAAACAGTTTTCGGATACATTTGAAATCCAGAATGGGTTGAAGCAAGATGATGCAGTATCTCCTCTACTATTTAATTTTGTCCTAGAGCATGCCATTAAATCTTTAGAGGATGAAGAAGGCTACAACTCAATGGTATTAATAAGCTGTTAGTTTATGCTGATGTAGGAGAATAACATTAACTATGATTTGAGAGAAATATATTGTACAGGGGATGATTGGAAAACATAAGCTCAGGATATGGATGTATGGAGAGCTTATGCTCGCGCGGCCATGAACCTACGGGTTCGATAGTGTCAGTAAGTTAGTTAGGTCGTTAGTTAATTAGTAAGTAGATAAATTATATTGGGATTTAGATCTGGTAGAAGATATTAGAAGAAAGAGACTGGAATGGGTAGGACATGTGTTGCGGATGGAGCAGGAAATAAGTGCAAGAAGGATTTTAGAAGAGAGACCAGAGGGAAGAAGGAAGGTTGGAAGACAGAAACATGGAAAAATGTTGAGGAAGACTTAAAAGCAACTCAAGGTTAAAAGATGGAGAAAGAAAGTTAGGAAATGAGAATGGGCAAATGTTATGAAGGAGGCCAAGGTTCTAGAGGTCCACAGAGGCAAGAGAAGTAGAAGAAGTAGGTAGATAAATATTTTATTTAAAGACGTTGTTTTACGTCTCAGATCGCCAGCAATGGAATTTCAACCTGCGAGCGAAAGTTAAGATAATGTTTGTTCAAATTCCTCTTTTCTTAGACTTAAAAATTCCAATGGAAGTTATGCTCAGGATTTTTACGCACAGAAAAAAATCCATCAACTCTGACCGTGTTTGAACCGCGAACCTCAGATACAGAAACGAGAGGAAAGCCACTAATAATTACGGTAGAAAGGCAGGGAAAATTATATTATTATTATTATTATTATTATTATTATTATTATTATATTCTTCTTCTTCCTTCCAAGTATTAGGCCAAGGCCTGTTACGATCCTATAGAAAATTTTCCCTCCAGCGTTTCATAGGACGGCCCAGTGATCTTCGTCCTCTTGGTATATAATTATAAACAGCTTTGGGGATCCGATTTGAACTCATTCTTTCAAGATGGTGTTTCCAATTTAGTTGGTACTGTTTAATATATTCCAAAATTGGCGTAGTCTTCAATTCTTTTAAGATATCGGTGTTCCTTTTCCGATCCCATCTGGTGTAACCCGCTGTTCTGCGCATGAATCTCATTTCACAAGCCGTTATTCTGCTTTCATGTTGTTTTTTTAGTGCCCATGCTTCACTACCATAGGTTAACACTGGTCTAGCCAAAGTGTTATATAAACGTAATCTGGTGTTTTTTTGTACAAGGGATGGTTTCATAACTTGATTAATAATTCCTAAACTTTTATTATAACTAGTAACTTTTTCAGGGATATCCTTTTCATCCCAGATAGAGAGGTAATATCCAAAATATTTAAATTGATTAGATCTCTCTAAAATTTTATTCTGGAGACAGATTTTACTTTGTATGGGGTCCTTCCCATGAAATGCCATAATTTTAGTTTTGTTAATTGATATTTCCATATTAAATTTGACACTTATTTTTTGTAAATTATAAATTGATCGTTGCAAATCATTTTCGGAAAGTGCCAGAAGAGCTAAATCATCTGCAAAAATAATAGCATCGAGTTTGAGGTTCCTATTGATGGGTATATATCCTCGTTGTGTTTTCCTCCATTCATTTATTAATTTATTCATGTATATACTGAAAAGCACCGGTGAAAGTCCACATCCCTGTCTTACTCCAGTGTTGATCTTTTCCCAAGAAGATAATTTGCCATCTTGTTTAACAGAGATTTCATTATCTTTATAGATGTTGAAGATATTAGTAATATATTGTTGTGGAACGTTATCATCAGCTAAAATTTGTAGTAATATATTTCTGTCTACTTTGTCAAAAATTATTATTATTATTATTATTATTATTATTATTATTATTATTATTATTATTATTAAAGTCCACCGCTGTGGTCTCGAGGTAGCGTGCTGCCTTGTCACGCATCGGGCCCGGATTCGATCCCTGGTCGGGGCAGTTTTTCTGGGTGAGGGTTTTATCGGGGTTTTTCCTCACCTGTAAGACAAATGTCAGGAAACCTTGAAGGCCCAAACGGTCCCCGAAATCATATGACCATCATCACCATCATCATCCATATCATTTTCATCATCATCAACTTTTACCGGTGTGGAAAGCGACGGGAAGCTACCACACCTACAATTCCCTAGTAAAGCTGCAAGCATAGCATTAAAATGCTATGATTGCAGTGAAGGACCTGCCCTCGGGCAGAATTACTATGGATGGTTCGATTATTATTATTATTATTGTTGTTGTTGTTGCTCCGCACCGTAGCCGAGTAGATAATGCAAGATGCCTTGGTACAGAGCTACGGGACCTGCGCTGGTTTGACTTCATGGGGAAGAAATTTTCTCATGGAATTTCGGCCAGAATGGAATCGGTGCCCACCCAGCATCGTGAGGAGTTTGGATAGCTAAAGTAAGTACTTGCTCCAAGTTGAGAAATCAGCTATAACGGCTAGTTCATCCGATATGCTAACCACATGTTACCCCTACATCGGCTGGATTATCGTCTACCTCTGTGATTAACACATATAGATATGAGGCTAGCAGCTGGATGGTAGGCCAAGGGCTTTCTAGGCCTGTCGCGCCATGGAGAAAAACTATTATTATTATTATTATTATTATTATTATTATTATTATTATTATTATTATTATTACTATTACTATTTTTATCATTATTGTTATTATCATTATTATTATCATTATTATTATTATTATTATTATTATTATTATTATTATTATTATTATTATTATTATTATTATTATTATTATTATATGGGTTGTAAGTGGTAGTGATGTGTGTATAACCTCTCCTACCCAATTCTCATCCTCACCTTCTCGTGGTACAACCCGTTTTCACAAACGAGGCTCTGAGGACCGAGTCACGGCGGTATAACCGTTCCATCAGGTACTGAGTAAATGCGGTATCCTAATATCTGTCCAGAGACTAAAAGGTAGCAGCCCTACCACTGGACTACTTAGCATCGGGCCAGTAACCTGTCCTAAGGAACTTCAAAACTACTTTCAAGTCTCAACACGAAAAAATCCAGAAGGAATTGAAATATGATGACCCACAGCAAAGAAATATGGTTAAAAGAAAACGGCACAATGATATTGTAAGATATGCAACCTGGAATGTTCGAAGCATCCATGAAAAAGAAGAGGAACTAGACAGTATATTTAAAAATAGAAACATTGATATTGCAGAAACTAAGAAGAAACTTAAAGGAACGAAAGAAACACAAAATTATGTACAAATATATAGCGGTGTCGACAGGAAAACCCATGGACAAGCTGGAGTAATGATTTGGATTAATAAAACCATAAGAAATAAAATTCAACACTACACTTACTGGAATGAAAGAATATTAGAGCTTCGACTGAACATTAATAGAGGTAATTTGACAGTTCTTGGTGTATATGCACCAGAGGAAGGCCGTGAAGAAGACAATGAAGAATTTTATAAAATATTACAAGAAATTTATAGCAAAATTAATAGAAATTATTACATTCTCATAATAGGAGATTTAAATGCCAGAGTGGGCAATGCTCAAGTCAACAATAATATTGGAACATTTGGCGAACCAACCAGCAATAGGAATGGGACAAGATTAACAGATTTTGCTATCTACAATGAACTGAAAATAACGAATACCTTTTACAATCATAGAAATATACATAAGTATACCTGTCATCGCCAGGACTCAAAATCAATCATTGATTATTTCATTGCAAATAATAAGATTTTTAAATTGTTTCTCGATGTCAGAGCCTCCAGAGGATATGATATTGGTTCAGATCACTACCTAGTAGAAGCAAAAATAAGATTTCCACCAAGATGGTTAAAAAAGAAGAAACAACAACAGAGCATAGAACAAAAGTACAAGGTAAAATTATTTTATGATGACAGCATTAAATGGTTATATTCGAGAAGAATTCAGCAATATATGGCTACAACTCCAGAAAGTAATGATGTCGAAGAAGAATGGAAAAACATTAAAATGATAATTCAAAATGCAGCTAATGAAACTTTAGGAAAAGTAAATATACAACAAAGAAGAAATAGAACTCTAAAAATCTGGGATGATCAAATAAAACAATTGATTGAAGAAAAAAATACAGCTTATAAAAAATATTTGAACACAAAGAAAGTAGAAAATGAAATAGAATTCAAACGCTGTAGAGCTATTGTTAAGAGGGAAATAAGAAAGAGGCATAGGAAAACATGGTTAAATTTTGTTACACATTTAGAATCAGATTTGCATAAGCTCCAACCTAATGCCTTCAAAATATTAAAACATTTGAATAAAGATATTAAAGAATCTACCAAAATTAATTGCGGAGTAACAAAAGAAGATTTTTTCAATTATTATAAAAGTCTTTGGACTGACAATAGCTATGAAGATACAATTTTCCGAAATAATAATGAGACAGATTCCATAATATCATTGGAAGAATTGAACAATAGTTTAAAGAAATTAAAAAATGGGAAGGCAACTGGCACAGATGGCTTGAATTCTGAATTGTACAAATATGCAGGCAAACAGTTCCATGAAAGACTGTTGTCCTTCTTTAATAATGTATTCAAAAATGCAGATATACCACAAGAATGGAAGACAAGCATTGTTATACCCCTGTTCAAGAAAGGAGACAAGAGAAAAATGGACAACTATAGGGGAATCAGTTTGTTAAACACATGCTACAAAATTTATGCAGACATTTTAAATGGAAAATTGAAAAGTTTCAGTGAAAATTCCTTATGGAATGTCAAAATGGATTTAGGAAAGGACGATCTTGTATTGATTCAGCATTTTCTGTTAAACTATTGCTTGAAAAAAGAAGAGAATTCAACTTAGAAACACATTTTGCTTTCATAGATTTTGAAAAAGCATTCGACACAGTCAAGAGATCAAAACTCTTAAATATATTGGAAGACAGAAATATACCAAATTTACTTCGGCAGAACATACAAAATATTTACAAAGACAACACCATGAAGATTAAATTAAATAACAGATTTTCTGAAGAAGGAATTATAAATCGTGGTGTGAGACAAGGCTGCCCCCTATCCCCAACACTCTTTGCAATTTATATCAATGAAGTAATATGTTGCTGGAACAAAACATATAAATTTGGAATAAGAATATCAGAAAATAGAAAATTAAACACCCTATTGTTTGCAGATGACCAAATAATAATAGCAAATTCCGAAGATAATCTACAGAAAGGTCTGTATGAACTTAACAAAATTACAGAAGAATATGGATTAAAGATATCTACAGAAAAAACAAAAATTATGGCATTTCAAGGTGTAGATCCTGTCAGAAGTAAAATTGTACTGGACAATAAAATTTTGGAGCAGGTGAATAATTTTACATATCTAGGATGCAATATCTCATATGAAGAAGAAAAGGATGTAAATGCAAAAATATCTAAATTTTTAAGAATTTTAGGGTTAATAAATTCTATCTTCAAGCCACAGTTAGTCCAAAAGCATTCAAGACTGAAAGTGTATAAAACACTGGCTCTTCCAACTCTTTTGTATGGTAGCGAAGTATGGACGTTGAAACAGAAGGATATACAGAGACTTAGATCTGCTGAAATGAGATATCTTCGGAGGACTGCAGGATACACACTACTAGATCACAAAAAAAATGAAGACATCTTAGAAGAATTACACATGGAATCTTTAGAAAACAAAATTTCTGATTATAAGTCAAGATGGATACAACATGTTCATCGAATGGAAGATCACAGAATACCCAAACTAATGTTAAGGTATCAACCTGCAGGAAGAAGAAGACCAGGACGTCCACTCAAAAGACTTCTGGATGGTGTTTCTCTTGAGGCCGAAACAGGTCAACAAATGGCCTAAATTCGTGAATGTACTATGATGATGATTATTATTATATTAATAATAGAAGAAGTGGAAGAGGCAGACCTAGAGTACATTGGATAGATGGAATGAGGAGAAGTATGGAAGCTAGAGATTTGACAGAAGAAGATGCAATAGACATAAACCTGTGGCGACAAATCACTTTGGGTTGAAGGAGAAACACTGCATTGTGGAATATTCCTAATAAAAATATTATTATATTCGCTAACTTAGAAAGACGTATAGAATTAGGAGAAAATACAAATTACTTACGGTATATTAATAAGTTAAATAGATGAACTGATAAATGTGGCACGAATGGGGAATGAAAGAGGGACTTGGAAATTCCTTGTATGAAAAGCAGAGGGAAAGCGACTAGTAGATAGGCCAATATTGAGGTGGGAGAATGACATTAAATATTACTTGAGGAAAGTTGATTCTACAGGTGATGATTGGAAAAAATAGACCAGGATAGGGATGTATGGAGAGATTATGTCCGCGCGATCATGAACCTGTCAGTTAGGTATATAACTTGTTTATTCATAGATGTAAGTACTGCATAGTATATATATATATATATATATATATATATATATATACCCGATACGTCTTTCTTGGAAACATGGGCTCCTCTAGCAAGAGTTTCTTGATCAATGTAATTTTGCTTATTTCCCTACCCCTATACTGGGGGGGGGGCGGTCAATATCGCTTATTTACGACCAAATCATTACAAGCATAGATGGCACATATAAATTTTCCAACCCGCCATTTATGCCAAGCTACGTGACAATGAAAAATACAATATTTGATAATGATTTACATTATTGTGTCATGTCATGCTAAGCTATGTAAAGTGTAGTAATCACAGTTTGTTTTAATCATTTGAACAAGGCTATAGAGACAAATATACGTGACACTATGATATGTAAGAAATTAATCTCCTTTATTTTTAACCTGTCTAAATATTGTAATCAGTTATTAATGTACTTGTGCCATGTCATATTTGTATATACCGGAACATTTGCATAATTAATAAATAAATACTTTAAACTCATTGCGGTTACAGATAACTTACAACATAGGCACTATTAATAGAGACTCATTAAAATATTAAAGTGGGAGAAAGATTGAAATGAAATTCAATCGTTGGTATTTTTATTAATGATATTCTCTGCATTACAATAGTTATCCTTCAGCCCAATAGTACCTATATTACGATGCGAGGTTGGGAAGTGGTTGTTGCAGAATCGAGGAAAATGTTTAAAAACCGAGCGATAGCGACGTTTTAATTTCCGAGATTCTGTAAAACACTTCACAAACGTGTTTTGTACATTATTTTTTGCGCGATGGTGTTTTGAAAATAATAAATAATAGCAAAATAATAACATCTTTGTTGGAAATATTTGCGTTCATTATAAAAAAAATTGACTAACGTTAACAGTGTGGGCAATGTTTATTAGTTGAAACAAGAGGAGAGGCCAATTTAGTGATAAAATTGCGGCAAGTACGTATTTATTGTTTTATATTGTTACAAATAAAGTTCAGTTAATTTAAAATGGGTGATTTGTTTCTTATAATGTATATTAACACTACCTTCTGGATATATTTTTGTATATACATTGAACATAGTATACATAAACATAAAGGGCAGTGGTTTTACTTCCCGAACGTGGTTTGTAATATGTAATATTACAGTATAGTTATTTAGGTTGGCAAGCTCGAAATGTAGGAAGCTGAACTTTCAATCATGGTCGACATTGCTGTAAGTACGACAAAACGCACTATCACGCAAAAATGTGTTTAGCTCCGCCACAGATTTCTATCCTTAGCATCTTCTACTTTGAGGTCTTTGCTGATCATGTTTCTTCTCACTTCATCCATCCACTGTTCGCCGAGTTTCCCCCTCTTCCTCCTGCCTTCAGCATTCCAATCCAGCATCATTCTTGGGATTCTATTATTCTCCACACTCTTCAGATGCCCATACCATCCCTATTTTTGTTCCTCTAATTATTTTTTCTAATTTTCTGGTTCCGAATTTTCTCCTTTCTTGATGCCCTTCGCCAAAAATGTATTTCTTCTGTTGTCAATATATATATATATATATATATATATATATATATTTTTTTTTTGCTGTCTACCTAAAGTCCAGGTCTCTGCACCATCAACATAACGCTTTGTACTAATGATATAAATATATATGTCTTGGTTTTATTTGTAATAGTTTTACTCCATACCACTGAATTTAAGATTCCAATTACTTTTCTTCTTTCGCCAATACTTTTCTATATCAATAGTAGATATTTTTTATTAAAATCTGCTGATTACACATTATACTAGAGTCCACCGCTATGCTCTCGAATGTAGCGGACCCGCGTTCGTTTCCCGGTCGGGACAATGTCCTGGACGAGGTTTTGTTCATTTTTCTTTTCACATTTAAGACAAATGTCAGGAAACTTTAAGTCCCTAATAGTCCCGGAACACAATCTAGTCATCATCATAAAAAAACCTAATCCAACCACAATAAACATGTTGGCAATTGGCTATAGCAGAAATGTGAATAAAATGTTGGCAAGCATGTTGCTAGCATTCACTTGCCCTCAATTGCAAGTTCCACAGACTGGAAATATCTTATTCTATTGTTTTTAGTACAATGAATGATTTCTCTTGTCTTAAATATTGCTATTGTTTCGGAGATGGCTTCTGAAGTGAATTGATTACACGTTCGAGAAAGCCTTCCATTTCCTAGTGTGGACAACTTATTGTGTATATGATCTAAATACCGTCTGTCAACAGATACTAGCCTGAGAGCCGCGGATTTCCTCTTCCACATAAACTTGTAAGTCTAATAAAGTAGAGTTCGATAAAGCTTGGAACGTAGGCATATATGAAAACACATAAGATTTCTACTAGAATTACAGGATCCATATTGCATTTTAAAGTCCACAATTTTTAAAAGTGAAAATAACATGATTCGCCAAAATAACGCAGGCCTACATACCAGTATACACACACACACACACACACACACACACATATATATATATATATATATATATATATATATATATATATATATCCATCCATAGTAATTCTGCCCGAAGGCAGGTCCTTCACTGCAATCATAGCATTTTCATGCTATGCTTGCAGCTTTACTAGGGAATTGTAGGTGTGGTAGTTTCCCGTTGCTTTCCACACCGGTGAAGGATGATGAAGATAATGATAAGGATGATGGCCATATGATTTCGGGGACCGTTTGGGCCTTAAAGGTTTCCTGACATTTGTCTTACTGGTGAGGAAAAACACCGGTAAAAACCTCACCCAGAAAAACTGCCCCGATCGGGGATCGAACCCGGGCCCGCTGCGTGAAAGGCAGCACGCTACCTCGAGACCACAGCGGTGGACTCACATATATATCAGTGTGTATGTGTGTAACCAGACTTTTCTATCCATTCTCCGAACTTTGAAAGTTATAATAATAATAATAATAATAATAATAATAATAATAATAATAATAATTATAGCACTGAAATATTAATTAATGCATCACTTCAAAATATAGATAAATGATTCGATGCATTGAAAAGTTTTAGATTTAACTAGGAGATAAGAAGCCGCAATAAATAAATAAATATGTGTATATGCGTGCGCGCGTTCTAGTTGGGACATTCTTAAACACTTTAACTTTTTAATACACCGAAACACATTCCAGTTTTTGGAGAGTTAGATTTATAAATTTCAGTGAAGTGATAAAGCCTTTGACTTTAATAAAATAACTCCTCTTCCAAGAGTCGAAATCTTATCCATACTACCTTCTCTTTTTCTTTTCATGGCGCGAAAGTCCTAGAAGGCCCTTAGCCTACCATCCGGCTGCTGGCATCACATCTGCATGTGTTAATCCTAGAGGTAGACGATTATCCAGTCAGTATAGGAGTGACATGTGGTGAGCATGTTAGGTCCCAGCTGGTGTTCTCAACCTGAAGCCGCTACTTATTATAGCTGCCCAAATGCCTCACGATTCTGGGTGGGCACCGGTCCCATATTGGCCGAAATTCCATGAGAAAATTTCTTCCCCATGGGGGACTCGAACCAGCGCAAGTTCCGTAGCAATGCGCCAAGACTTCTTGCCTCAACCACTCATCTATGGCGCGGGACATTTTAAACTCCACAATGTTTAAAAGTGAAAATAATATGATTCGCCTAAATGACGTAGGCCTACATACCGGTACATACATATATATATATATATATATCAGTGTATATGTGTGTAACCAGACTTTTCTGTAGGCCGACCCTCTCTGAACTTTGAACGTAAAACAGCCATTATAGCACTGAAATGTTACGTAATTATCACTTCAAAATATAGGCGGCTCCGTGGTGCAAGCGGTGCTCGCCTCTCACCGCTGGGGTCCCGAGATCGAGTCTCGGTCACTCCATGTGGGTTTCGTGGTCGACAAAACGGAGCTTGAGCAGGTTTTCCTCGGGGTTTCTCCCGTTTTCCGCTGCCACAAATATCATTCCACCATTTCTCAATATTCGTCTCATCCATTTCGTTCATCCGCCCCTGTAACGGTGCGTCAGAAATAGTCGGCCGGTACCCTTGTAGTTCACAGACCTCTATAAATACAGAGATCTTATCTCATCCCTCGACCCGATCCTGAGTTGGATACGAGTTGAAGATATTTATTTTATATTTCTTACAAAATATAGATAAATTATTTGATACATTGAAAAGGTTTAGATTTAACTAGGAGATAAGAATCTGCAATAAATATACATGTGTGTGAGTGTGTTCTAATTGGGACATTCTTAAACACTTTAATATTTTAACACACCGAAACACATTCCAAATTTTTGAAGAGTTAAATTTATAAATCTCAGTGAAATGATAAAGCGCTTGACTTTCATTAAGTTTGGAGAAGGCCTAAAAAACATCTCTCCGGAGTCGGAGCCTCATGGATACTACCTTTAATTCATTTAATCACCAACGACAATCTATTTAATAAAATTGGTACGATTTGCAATAAAATTATACTCTACATCCATTTGAGCACTTCTGCTGTATACATTAAAGCTGAAAGCTTGTTGCATGCTCATTCACTTAAGTTCCGCAGTGAAATTGAATGTATCATTGCAGAAAGGCACGTGAAAGAAAATTTCGATAAATTAAATGTGTAACACAACAGTTGAGTAATGCGAGATAAACAAACTACTGTTAATCTTCTAATCATAATCACAAGATCAGAAATAGATCCTATATAAACAATTGCTCACATTTGTGTTAATTTAGCGTGCAAAAAGAAGTATTATTGGTTGACTCAGCTAACTTTCTGAAATGAAAATATTATATACCATTCCGAAATGAAATTATTTTTGCAGAATATTTTAGAAAAAAATACTGAGAAACCTTCTGATTACCAGAAATAGATATTTCATAGAAAAAAACTAGTAAATGGAATAATTTAGTTACAAAAATATTCAAGACTGGCTGAATTAGGTACCTTTCTGAAATGATAATAATATATATGTTCCAAAATGAAATTATTTTTACAGATTAATAATATTCACTTTTTTTTTTTTTTTTTTTTGGAACATCAACCACGGTCTCGAATTCCGATAAGTGTGTGTTCTGGTGACGTTAGCGTTCTCGTTTGTGAATGCAGAAAACAAGTGACTTAAGAACATTTCTGAAGTAAATTTTCTCATAAAGAATTTGCTATACAGCGAGGAGATATTAAAGGCCAACACGCACACACTACTGAGTAACACTAAGAAATTGGGACAGGAAGTAAATATCAATAAAACTAAATATATGGTCACACACAGAAATATATTATATAGGTCTAATGAAAATGGACAGCTAATGACAAATGAGGGAAATTTTGAGGAAGTGGCTGAATTCAAATACCTAGGAACGATAATCACAAACAGGAATGAGATGCACAAGGAAATTAAACATATGCTCAATTCTGGAAATGCATGATATTATGCATTACAGAAACTCTTGACTTCCCAACTCCTTTCAAAAAACGTTAAACTGAAAATATATAAATCTATTATTCTACCAGTTATATGCATGCGAAACATGGACTCTTACTTTAAGGGATGAAAGGAGATTACGAGTATTTGAGAATAAAATTCTTAGGACATTTTTTGCACCATAGAGAGATGAACAGACAGGTGAATGGAGAAGATTGCTAACAATGAATTACATGGTCTTTATAGGAAGCCAGATATAATCCAGTTATATGGATGCGAAACATGGACTCTTACTTTAAGGGAGGAAAGGAGATTACGAGTATTTGAGAATAAAATTCTTAGGAAAAATTTTGCACCAAAGAAAGATGAACAGACAGGTGAATGGACAAGATTGCTAACAATGAATTACATGGTCTTTATAGGAAGCCAGATATAATGAGAACAGTTAAGTCTCGTAGACTGCGATGGGCAGGACATGTGGCACGAATGGGGAATGAAAGGCGTGCATGAAAGCTTCTTGTAGGAAAACCAGAGAGAAAACGCCAAGTTGGTAGACCAAGAATGAGGTGGGAGAATAACATTAACTATGATTTGAGGGAAGTAGATTAAACAGGGGATGATTGGAAAACATTGGCTCAGGATAGGGATGCATGGAGAGCTTATGTCTGCGCGGCCATGAACCTATGGGTTCGATAGTGTCAGTGAGTTAGTTAGTTACAAAAATAAATTAGAAGGCTTATGAAATCGATTCAGAATGCGTATCTGTGTGTATGAATTTGAACAGCAAATTCTCAATTTCACAAAATAAAAATTAGTCCCTTTCAATTACGTCTTTCCATCATAGACGTGTTCTGTCCTAAAGGCCTCTTTAGCTGAGATATCAGATCACGAACTTACTTCACTAATCTATTGTCCTCCATTCTGTTGATACGATCATTTCAATTAAATCTTCTTTCAAAGATTTACTGGTTCAATTTCTCACTCTTCCATAATATCAACACAACGAATATAATCCATCAATGATTTCCTTGCGATTTTTCTTCACTTTCATTTCTATTGTTTAATTATTTTTTTAAATTTTATTCTCGGCATTCTAAACCATAATTCTTACTGATCTTACAACATTGACATATTCTTATATTTGTTTATTTTCTTCCAAAATAAACTGTTTAAGCATCCTGCTATTTTGTTTGCATTGTTAGCATGAATGATTACTTATACTGCAATAATTTTGTTGCTACTATTAACATTTATCTCAGACCAGTCTCATGGGCTAGTGGTCGGCGTTGCTGATTACAGTTCATGAGGTCCCGGTTCGATTCCCGATCAGACCATTGGATTTTTTTCTTTAAAGGGAATTATTCCTGCGGTTGCCCATGGTCTGGAATTTAGGTTAAGTTTAGGTTAAGGATTCTCCTGGCGTTTCATTATCATTTGTCACCCCTCATATCATCGGGGTAACGAAACTCCCCCTTCCAGGTGCCCCAACCTAAGAAATGGATTACAATTCCGCCAATGTCAGAGGAGAACGCCAGAAATGTCATAAAAACACAAACTGATGGCTTTGGACAGAAAAAAATATCCCTAAATAATTTAAATAAAAACTAAATACCGGTAAATAAAACCGTGCCACGATCATTTTGAATATGTAATTTCGATTAAAATGTTACTATCACTGGCTAGTATATGACAATAGAAGGAATCACTTGTTTAACGTGGGGTAATCTTCAACCTAATAATAAGTAGTTTCTTAACCCGATTTCGTTACATCTCAATTCAAATAGTCGGCCGCGATGGGCTAGTGGTTATGTTCCTTGCCTTTAGTTCCGAGGGATGCGGGTTTAAACTCGGCCGTGGTCGATGGATTTTTATGATGGAAAAATCCAAGGAACAAGTCCTTCGGGAGAGACTTTAAGTCGTGAGTCCCGAACTTGAAGATTTTCAGGCTCGTAAAAGAACTGCAAGCCTGAATTAAAAGGTCTTTGTGCAAAATTTAACCGACATTCATCCATCCAAGTAATATCTTAGTTACCTACTAGATGTCTCATTGAGGTGATGTGCTAACCACATGCCATTCATTGACATAGGGGCCTATGTAGGTAAATAAGCATAACTAAATTAGCTTAGTTACAAAACTCTCTCTAGGAAGCACCACATGTCCCCACGTGGGACGTATGGGGTATATATACACTCACATACAATTCAAATAACTACTCGGTTGTCATTTCAATGAATTTGTTAAATATTAAGTTAGCACCAATTAACTAATTTAGTCTGGAAAATCTACTAACAACTAGTTTAAGTGGACTCCACATAAGATTCTACATTCAAGGGGGGGAGGAAATGGTATAAACATGAATCGAACCCCAAATTGCTGGGGTATGCTTATCATTGCATCATTGAGGCATTGTTGATCTATACCCAAAATAAAAATATTATATCTGTAACAAAAACTTAGAACACATTTTTATGTTGATAAAAATGGATTTCATAAGGAGAGCAGCAAGATGTTTAAAATTAGAAAAAAAATAAGAAATACTGTCGTACGAGAAAAAATGAATATTAGATATTCAGTAGTAGATTGCATAAGATACAAACAATTAAATTGGTATGGGCATGTACGACGAATGGAAGAAAAACATTGGAATGGTGTCCACCTGGAAGAAGGAGGAAAGGAAGACCTCGAAACTCGTGGATGCAAGAAATGACTGGAATTAGTGGAGTGGATGGATAGAGACGAGTGGAGAAGGGAAATAAAACTTTGGGCACAGAAAAATGTATCTTCTTCTTCATAATTTGTAGAATTTTCAACCTGTTTATTTCCAAAATCACTCCTCGGAGAAAGACGTATTAGATGTGCATTCACTGTCTATCCATCTCTTGGCTGGTCTTCTTCTTGTTCTTCAACCCATCTAGGAGAGACAACTTCGAAATAAAACGGGGCAGGCTGAGCTCTGGAGCTGGGTGAAGGCAATCCGCCTAGGGAGGAAACCCCGAATAATAAACCCGCCACGAAAACGGGCTAGCAACCCTCTTCAAGGTGTATCTTATGCATTGCTCGCAGTCCGAAGAAAAAAATATACAAAAATTTGTGAATTATCAGAAACAAAAAAGAAAGGAAAAGAAAGATGTGTAAACATTGAAAATCTGTATATAAATAAATAAATAAATATATGTAAAACATGTATTTTATATTAAGTGGCGTTGATATTCATGGCACGTCTTCTATTGTAATAAACACTCGAATGGAATATAATGTATGTAGGTGGTGAGAATGACACTCTTAAAGAATAAGGATGGGCACTGCATTTGGAAAATACTATGATTGACTCATTTACGTTTTATATGCACACTGTCCATCCCCATATCCGGGAGACAGGCAGGGATATTGTATCGTGTGGGTAGTTAAACATGGCACAACTTCCGGTTCTTTGTAAATATGGAGAATATTGTTATTCTGTCTGCAAGGTGTCTACTATCTTATCCAAGCATTGGAATTGTTCAGTCTCAACAAATTCTCAACATGAAGTTGTTTGAATTTATAATGAACGTCAACTTCTAGGGAAAAAAAATTTCATGAAACAAGAATATAGATTCTATTTTAAGACTTCTTTCAAGAGAAAACATTATCTTTATTAAAAGAACACAGTACTATTTGAGAGGAATACAGATTTTTTCATCAGTCTATTCCTGAAAAACAAAGGAAGTGAAATTATTAAATATAACATACCTCAAAACTATTGTCCCAATTTCACAATACTGTACTATATTTATGTATTCATGTTTACACTGCAATACAGTTTGTACAATAGGGCTACTTTTTTTGCTGCTTATATAGTCTAGACCAGGGGTCACCAATTAGATTGCATGGAGGTCCATTTTCAAAGTAGTACATTCAACTGAGGTCCGGAACCACAGTTGATTAAACATGAAGATCTTATTAAGTAATAATATTATCCACCCATTCATAGTAATTCTGCTCGAGGGCAGAATTTGGGGACCATTTGAGCCTTAGAGTTTTCCTGACATTTGTCTTACAGGTGAGGAAAACCCCCGCTAAAACCTCACCCAGAAAAACTGCCCCGACCGGGGTTCGAACCCGGGCCAGCTGCGTGACAAGGCAGCACGCTACCTCGAGACCACAGCGGTGGACATTAATATTATAAGGAAATCATTTAAATTATGTTATGGGTATGAATTACACAAATTAAACAAAACATATGGTAAATACTAAGAGAATACAGCACAGTAGTACACAGTTATTAATTCTAAAAATTATTAATAAGTTTATGATAAACTTAACATATGGTCAGAGTAATATTTAAATATCTCACTTCACAAATTTCGTGTTTTCACGATACCAGGTTTCAAACGGAATCGCGTTCATCATCATCATCATCATCATCCAGGAATTAAGCCTGTTGGCTCGTTCCGGTTTCATGAAAGCTAGAATTGTTCAAATTGTTCAGACCATCTTCTGTGTGGGCGTCCAACATTTGTCCTTCCGTGCGGTTTATAATTTAGCAATAATTTTGGAGATCTTCCTTCTATCATTCTATCAGTATGTTCTTTCCAGTCGTTCCTATATTTAATTATTCGTCTGTAAGTTTGAAAATAATGGGAGGTTTGATATAGTGGGAGGTTATGACGACGAACCTTAAGAAGGCAGCCCCTTCAATCGTCTTACCCTGCGAGGTGCCAGTAACACCTTCAGGGGACAATTTACATTACTAAATGTTCTCATCGCGTTCATCTCCAGTTAAATCTCCGACTATAAGCGGTACTGCCAACCGAACACCAACAATAATACTATCATAACATGAAATTTACTAAGCTGGTTTTATTCGATGTTTAACAGGTTTTAAAATTTTATATTAATTCGATATTTATCCGGTCCGGAAACCAAAGCCCCAGGGACCGGATCCGGACCGCGATCCGCCAATTGGTGACCGCTGGTCTAGGTCTATCATGCGATTAATTAATGTTTTGTAATTTTACTCTAATATGTATATGATGTGTGATTAATTGCGTAGCCCATTGTCGAGCCATAGCCTCTCCTTTATCAGGAGTTTATATACCTAGTTCATTTTAGTTACCTTATTTGCCCATGTATGTCATGAGTGGCATGCGGTCAACACACCGACTCAACGAGACATCTAGGAGGCAACTAAGGTGTTACAAAGACGTTGATGTCGGAAAATTTTGCTTAGAGGCCTCTTTGTTCAGGCTTAATGATCTTTTACGAGCCTCAAAATCTTCAGACTCGGGACCCACGGCTTAAAGTCGCTCCCAGAAGACTTACTCCTTGGATTTTTCCATCCTAAACAAATCCATCGATGGCGGCCGAGTTCGAACCCGCTACCCTCGGAACCAGAGTCAAAGAGCATAAACACTAGTCCACCGCGCCGACGTAATATGTATGTAGCTCAGTTAATTTAGGCTTATGCTATATGTACTAACAACTCACTGGCACTCTCGAATCCCTAGGTTCATGGTCGCGCGGATATAAGCTCTCTACACATCCCTATCCTGAGCTAATGTTTTCCAATCATCCCCTGTGTAATCTACTTCTCTCAAATCATTGTTAATGTTATCCTCCCACCTCATTCTTGGTCTACCAACTGGGCATTTTCCTTCTGGTTTCCTATAAGAAGCTTTTATGTATCCATTTCATTCCCATTCGTGCTACATGTCCTGCCCATCGCTATCTATGACACTTAACTGTTCTTATATCTGGTTTCCTATAAATATCATGTAGCTCACTGTTTTGTAGTCTTTTCCATTTTTATTTAACATTTTCCAATACTGTTTTAAAAACAGTTCCAACAATGGATCATACTGTAATATTATAATGATATTGTGAAAAGAAAAATTGTCTGAACCAGGAATCGAACCGTGGACCTCTAGTTCTCCAGACTAATGTGCAGCCCACTACACCATTTTAGACCTGGCACAGACATTAACATTTAAAATAACAGTATTCGTAAATGTTACGATAACATCGTTTACTGCTTTTAAAAGTGGTCGTGTAAAATTCTCAAATATAGATACTTCTAAACGAAGCCGGCGTTGGCGATGATAGTGACACCTACCTGACAGCGGACGAAACGAGAATTATAGATTTGTATATGTGGAAGGAATTGTTAATGTCTGTGCCAGGTCTAGAATGGTATAGTGGGCTGCACACTAGAACTAGAGATCCACGGTTCGAATCCTGGTTCAGACATTCATTTTTATTTTTACAATATCATTATAATATTTTCCATTTATGTTATATATACATTTAAATATTTTGTATTTAGGTTAGTTTATAAATTGGAGAATTCTAAGATAAAATGTAGCATTTATTAGACCAGGCTGAGAGAAAGAAAAGGTCTTAACTCACCAGGAAAATAAATAAATAATAAATAAGTCCCTACTGTATTGGTGGTGTTGTCCTATGATGAACTGATTAAATTATTTAATCAATTTAGAAATGAAGGTGTTCTACGAGAACTTTAGTTATAATAATGTATCCATTTCATTAAAATTTACCAGTTCAGTTAGAAAACTCAAGTACTACGTATATCCATGAACAAAATCCTAAAATCCAAGCTTCACTACCGTTCACATGAAAATAAATCTTTGGGCCGTACGAAGAAGAGATGGATCGAAAAATCTAGGCTCGAGATTGTTAACAGACAATTAGGCCTTATACGCCGTAGCGTATAAGGTGGAGTCAGGGTTTTTAAAACTGACCCAAACATTCTGGGGGCACTATGACCCTGGGGTCGACTCAGCCTCTAACGGAAATGAGTACCAGACGCTTGTTCTGGGGTAAAGACGGCCGTCAGGGCTGACACCTGTGCCGATTGTCCAGAAAAAGTGTGACCCTTAACCTTCTACTACCCCAAAGGGCCTCCTGAGGCTGACTTTACCTTTACTTGTATGGAAGATATAACTAAGTTAATGTATAATGTAATTGTATTGATATCTAATTGTAATATTATTGTGTTTTTTTGTTTTTTTTTAACATCAACTTATTGTAACGGACTGTCAACAGCACGTACGCCTTACTGCCCGTGCGATCCATATTTGTAAATAACATTGTATGTATCTTACTTTTAGTTTAATAAAGTCCTTATGTATTGTATTGTATGGAAGATGCTCCATACATTTTCTTGATTTCCAGTAACTCTTAGAATTTATTTTTCTTTTATGTTTCAATATTTTAATCCTGTCCACCGCTGTGGTTTCGAGGTAGCGTACTGCCTTGTCACGCAGCGGGCCCGGGTTCGATCCCCGGTCGGGACTGTTTTTCTGGGTGAGATTTTTATCGGTTTTTTTTTTCACCTGTAAGACAAATGTCAGGAAAACTTGAATCCCCAAACGGTCCCCAAAACCATATGGCCATCGCAATCATCATCATTCATATTCATCTTAGATTAAATTTAATATTAGGGGCTCTCCTGGCGCACCACTATCATCATCACCCATCATATCATCGGACCAACGTAACCCCGCCTTACAGGTGCCCCAACCTCAGAAGTGAGTTACAATTACGCCATTGCCAGGAGGGAAATGTCTAAAATTGCAAAAACTGGGGGCATTAAAAAAATATATGTATATTTTAATACCTCCTCCTCCCATAGGTTTTACAAGTCAATGTCGTGGGTGAATTGCGTGTGTGCAGACAGTGGTAACTCGGAACCACATATTAGACTAATATAAGTATCAATACTTCTAAAATTCATTGTAATCACAATTGAAGTTATGCAGTAACTAACTCACTGGCACTATCGAACCCGTAGGTTCATGGCCCCGCGGACATTAGCTCTCCATACATCCCTATCCTGAGCTAATATTTTCTAATCATCCCCTGTATAATCTACTTCCCGCAAATCATAGTTAATGTTATTCTTCCACTTAATTCTTGGTCTATCAACTGTGCATTTTCCCTCTGGTTTTCCTATAAGAAGCTTCCATGTAGTAGTAATATTTTAAAATCTTAATACACGTACCTTGTTATCAATCGCCCTCAATTAAAATGGACGTTTAGTTTAAAAAAACTTCGTCAATTAGTTAAAACCATGTAGGCCTTTCAGAACATGTTCCATCTTCGACAAGTCATTTCGTACAGATGGAACATATTCTGGAAGGCCTACATGGTTTTAACTAATTGATAAAGTTTTTTTTAAACAAAAATTCATTTTAATTGAGCATATATATATATATATATATATATATATCCATCCATCCATGGTAATTCTGCCCGAGAGCAGGTCTTTCACTGCAATCATAGGCATTTTCATGCTATGCTTTGCAGCTTTACTAGAGAATTATAGGTGTGGTAGCTTCCCATTGCTTTCCACACCAAGGATGGTGATGACTATTTAACTCATGCCCCAAATGGGAGTCAATGACCAATCACATTTCAATGATTTCTATTTTACAACCAATCAGAGTCGTGTTTCACCAAATATTTATCAGTGTTATAATTACCATATTAAAGAAAGCTCCTCCTTACAATATTGCGTTCCTTTGGCAATAAATAGTATGATCTGGTTGCAGTGATAAACAAATGAAGCAGTAGAAGCGTACCTATCGTTTCTCATTTGTTTTCAAACATCGCCGTTTACATTAAATATATAAATATTTTAAAATAACTATAGTTAAATAATGATTTGTGAGTAAACAGCTTAATTTTATTCGTTAAATAGTCCTAACAAATGCCACTCTTGATTTCCAAATTCTCTAGATAAATTGGAAATCACTCGTGGCATTACTTATGATAAAGTTTTTTAAATAAAAATTCATTTTAATTGAGCACATATATATATATATCCATCCATCCATGGTAATTCTGCCCGAGAGCAGGTCTTTCACTGCAATCATAGGCATTTTCATGCTATGCTTTGCAGCTTTACTAGAGAATTATAGGTGTGGTACTTCCCATTGCTTTCCACACCAAGGATGGTGATGACTATTTAACTCATGCCCCAAATGGGAGTCAATGACCAATCACATTTCAATGATTTCTATTTTACAACCAATCAGAGTCGTGTTTCACCAAATATTTATCAGTGTTATAATTACCATATTAAAGAAAGCTCCTCCTTACAATATTGCGTTCCTTTGGCAATAAATAGTATGATCTGGTTGCAGTGATAAACAAATGAAGCAGTAGAAGCGTACCTATCGTTTCTCATTTGTTTTCAAACATCGCCGTTTACATTAAATATATAAATATTTTAAAATAACTATAGTTAAATAATGATTTGTGAGTAAACAGCTTAATTTTATTCGTTAAATAGTCCTAACAAATGCCACTCTTGATTTCCAAAGTCTCTATGATAAATTGGGAAATCACTCGTGGCATTACTTATGATAAAGTTTTTTTAAATAAAATTCATTTTAATTGAGCATATATATACATATATATATATATATATATCATTCCATCCATCCATGGTAATTCTGCCCGAAGAGCAGGTCTTTCACTGCAATCATAGGCATTTTCATGCTATGCTTTGCAGCTTTACTAGAGAATTATAGGTGTGGTAGCTTCCCATTGCTTTCCACACCAAGGATGGGGATGACTATTTAACTCATGCCCCAAATGGGAGTCAATGACCAATCACATTTCAATGATTTCTATTTTACAACCACATCACGAGTCGTGTTTCACCAAATATTTATCAGTGTTATAATTACCATATTAAAGAAAGCTCCTCCTTACAATATTGCGTTCCCTTTGGCAATAAATAGTATGATCCTTGGTTGCAGTGATGATAAACAAATGAAGCAGTAGAAGCGTACCTATCGTTTCTCATTTGTTTTCAAACATCGCCGTTTACATTAAATATATAAATATTTTAAAATAACTATAGTTAAATAATGATTTGTGAGTAAACAGCTTAATTTTATTCGTTAAATAGTCCTAACAAATGCCACTCTTGATTTCCAAATTCTCTAGATAAATTGGAAATCACTCGTGGCATTACTTATGATAAAGTTTTTTAAATAAAAATTCATTTTAATTGAGCATATATATATATATATATCCATCCATCCATGGTAATTCTGCCCGAGAGCAGGTCTTTCACTGCAATCATAGGCATTTTCATGCTATGCTTTGCAGCTTTACTAGAGAATTATAGGTGTGGTACTTCCCATTGCTTTCCACACAAGGATGGTGATGACTATTTAAACTCATGCCCTAAATGGGAGTCAACTGCCAACCACATTTCAAGGATTCCTATTCTTACAACCAATCAGAGTCGTGTTTCACCAAAATATTTATCAGTGTTATAAATACCATATTAAAGAAAAGCTCCCCTTACAATATTGCGTTCCTTTGGCCATAAATAGTATGAATCGGTTGCAGTGATAAACAAATGAAGCAGTAGAAGCGTACCTATCGTTTCTCATTTGTTTTCAAACATCGCCGCTTACATTTAAATATATAAATATTTTCAAATAACTATAGTTAAATAATGATTTGTGAGTAAACAGCCTTAATTTTCATCGTTAAATAGTCCTAACAAATGCAACTCTTGATTTCCAAATTCTCTAAGATAAATTGGAAATCACTCGTGGCATTACTATGAGAAAGTTTTTTAAATAAAAATTCATTTTAATTGAGCACATATATATATATATATCCATCCATCCATGGTAATTCTGCCCGAGAAGCAGGTCTTTCACTGCAATCATAGGCATTTCCATGCTATGCTTTGCAGCTTTACTAGAGAATTATAGGTGTGGTACTCCCATTGCTTTCTCCACACCAAGGATGGTGATGACTATTTAACTCATGCCCCAAATGGGAGTCAATGACCAATCACATTTCAATGATTTCTATTTTACAACCACATCAGAGTCGTGTTTCACCAAATATTTATCAGTGTTATAATTACCATATTAAAGAAAAGCTCCTCCTTACAATATGCGTTTCCTTTGGCAATAAATAGTATGATCTCGTTGCAGTGATAAACAAAATGAAGCAGTAGAAGCGTACCTATCGTTTCTCATTTGTTTTCAAACATCGCCCGTTTACATTAAATATATAAATATTTTAAAATAACTATAGTTAAATATGATTTGTTAGTAAACCGCTTAATTTTATTCGTTACAATAGTCCTAACAAATGCCACTCTTGATTTCCAAATTCCTCTAGATAAAATGGAAATCACTCGTGGCATTACTTATGATAAAGTTTTTTAAATAAAATTCATTTTAATTTGAGCATATATCTATAATATATATAATATATCCATCCATCCATGGTAAATCTGCCCGAGAGCAGGTCTTTCACTGGCAATCATAGGCATTCTTCATGCTATGCTTTGCAGCTTTACTAAGAATTATAGGTGTGGTAGCGTCCCATTGCTTTCCACACCAAGGATGGTGATGACTATTTTAACTCATGCCCCAAATGGAGTCAATGACCAATCACATTTCAATGATTTCTATTTTACAACCAATCAGAGTCGTGTTTCACCAAATATTTTCTCAGTGTTATAATTACCATATTAAAGAGAAGCTCCTCCTTACACATATTGCGTTCCTTTGGCAATAAATAGTATGATCCTGGTTGTCAGTGATAAACCAAATGAAGCAGTAGAAGCGTACCTTCGTTTCTCATTTGTTTCAAACATCGCCGTTTACATTAAATATATAAATATTTTAAATAACTATGTTAAATAATGATTTGTGAGTAAACAGCTTAATTTTATTCGTTAAATAGTCCTAACAAATGCCACTCTTGATTTCCAAATTCTCTAGATAAATTGGAAATCACTCGTGGCATTACTTATGATAAAGTTTTTTAAATAAAAATTCCATTTTTTGACATATTGAGCATATATATATATATATATCCATCCATCCATGGTAATTCTGCCCGAGAGCAGGGTCTTTCACTGCAATCATAGGCATTTTCATGCTATGCTTTGCAGCTTTACTAGAGAATTATAGGTGTTGGTACTTCCCATTGCTTTCCACACCAAGGATGGTGATGACTATTTAACTCATGCCCCAAATGGGAGTCAATGACCAATCACATTTCAATGATTTTCTATTTTAACAACCAATCAGAGTCGTGTTTCACACCAAATATTTATCAGTGTTATAATTACCATATTAAAGAAAGCTCCTCCTTACAATTTGCGTTCCTTTGGCAATAAATAGTATGATCTGGTTGCAGTGATAAACAATGAAGCATAGAAGCGTACCTATCGGTTCTTCATTTGTTTTCAAACACATCGCCGTTTACATTAAATATATAAATATTTTAAAATAACTATAGTTTAAATAATGATTTTGAGTAACATCCGTTAATTTTATTCTTTAAAGTATCCTACCCATTCCACTCCTTGGTTTCCAAATTCTCTAGATAAATTGGAAATCACTCGTGCATTACTTATGATAAAGTTTTTTAAATAAAAATTCATTTTAATTGAGCAATATATAATATATCTATTCCTCATACCCCATGGTAATTCTGCCCGAGAGCAGGTCCTTTCACTGAATCATAGCATTTTCATGCTATGCTTTGCAGCTTTACTGAGAGTATAGGTTGTGGTACTTCCCATTGCTTTCCACACCAAGGATGGTGATGACTATTTAACTCATGTCCCTAACTGGGAGTCAATGACCAATCACATTTCAATGATTTCTATTTTTACACCATCAGAGTCGTGTTTCACCAAATATTTATCAGTGTTTATAATTACCATATTAAAGAAAGCTCCTCCTTACAATATTGCGTTCCTTTGGCAATAAATAGTATGATCTGGTTGCAGTGATAAACAAATGAAGCAGTAGAAGCGTACCTATCGTTTTCTCATTTGTTTTCAAACTCGGCCGTTTCATTAAATATATAAATATTTTAAAATAACTATAGTTAAATAATGATTTGTGAGTCAACAGCTTAATTTTATTCTGTTTAAATAGTCCTAACAAATGCCACTCTTGATTCCCAAATTCTTCTAGATAAATTGGAATCACTCGTGGCATTACTTATGATAAAGTTTTTTAAATAAAATTCATTTTAATTGAGCAGACATATATATATATATCCATCCATCCATGGTAATTCTGCCGAGAGCAGTCTTTCACTGCAATCATAGGCATTTTCTCATGCTATGCTTGGCAGCTTTACGAGAGAATTATAGGTGTGGTACTTCCCTATTGCTTTCCACACCAAGGATGGTGATGACTATTTACTCATGCCCCAAATGGGAGTCAATGACCAAATCACATTTCAATGATTTCTATTTCACAACCAATCAGAGTCGTGTTTCACCAAATATTTATCAGTGTTATAATTACCATATTAAAGAAAGCTCCTCCTTACACATATTGCGTTCCTTTGGCAATAAATAGTATGATCGGGTTGCAGTGATAAACAAATGAAGCAGTAGAAGCGTACCTATCGTTTCTCATTTGTTTTCAAACATCGCCGTTTACATTAAATATATAAATATTTTAAAATAACTATAGTTAAATAATGATTTGTGAGTAAACAGCTTAATTTTATTCGTTAAATAGTCCTAACAAATGCCACTCTTGATTTCCAAATTCTCTAGATAAATTGGAAATCACTCGTGGCATTACTTATGATAAAGTTTTTTAAATAAAAATTCATTTTAATTGAGCATATATATACATATATATATATATATATATCCATCCATCCATGGTAATTCTGCCCGAGAGCAGGTCTTTCACTGCAATCATAGGCATTTTCATGCTATGCTTTGCAGCTTTACTAGAGAATTATAGGTGTGGTAGCTTCCCATTGCTTTCCACACCAAGGATGGTGATGACTATTTAACTCATGCCCCAAATGGGAGTCAATGACCAATCACATTTCAATGATTTCTATTTTACAACCAATCAGAGTCGTGTTTTCACCAAATATTTAATCAGTGTTATATATTACCATATTAAAGAAAGCTCCTCCTTACAATATTGCGTTCCTTTGGCAATAAATAGTATGATCTGGTTGCAGTGATAAACAAATGAAGCAGTAGAAGCGTACCTATCGTTTCTCATTTGTTTTCAAACATCGCCGTTTACATTAAATATATAAATATTTTAAAATAACTATAGTTAAAATGATTTGTGAGTAACAGCTTAATTTTATTCTTTAAATAGTCCTAACAAATGCCACTCTTGATTTCCAAATTCTCTAGATAAATTGGAAATCACTCGTGGCATTACTTATGATAAAGTTTTTTAAATAAAAATTCATTTTAATTGAGCATATATATATATATATCCATCCATCCATGGTAATTCTGCCCGAGAGCAGGTCTTTCACTGCAATCATAGGCATTTTCATGCTATGCTTTGCAGCTTTACTAGAGAATTATAGGTGTGGTACTTCCCATTGCTTTCCACACCAAGGATGGTGATGACTATTTAACTCATGCCCCAAATGGGAGTCAATGACCAATCACATTTCAATGATTTCTATTTTACAACCAATCAGAGTCGTGTTTCTCCCAAATATTATCAGTGTTTAATTACCATATTAAAGAAAGCTCCTCCTTACAATATTGCGTTCCTTTGGCATAAATAGTATGATCTGGTTGCAGTGATAAACAAATGAGCAGTAGAAGCGTACCTATCGTTTCTCATTTGTTTTCAAAACATCGCCGTTTACATTAAATATATAAATATTTTAAAATAACTATAGTTAAATAATGATTTGTGAGTAAACAGCTTAATTTTATTCGTTAAATAGTCCTAACAAATGCCACTCTTGATTTCCAAATTCTCTAGATAAATTGGAAATCCTCGTGGCATTACTTATGATAAGTTTTTTAAATAAAATTTCATTTTAATTGAGCATATATATATATATATCCATCCATCCATGGTAATTCTGCCCCGAGAGCAGTCTTTCACTGCAATCATAGGCATTTTCATGCTATGCTTTGCAGCTTTACTAGAGAATTATAGGTGTGGTACTTCCCATTGCTTTCCACACCAAGGATGGTGATGACTATTTAACTCATGCCCTAAATGGGAGTCAATGACCAATCACATTTCAATGATTTCTATTTTACAACCAATCAGAGTCGTGTTTCACCAAATATTTATCAGTGTTATAATTACCATATTAAAGAAAGCTCCTCCTTACAATATTGCGTTCCTTTGGCAATAAATAGTATGATCTGGTTGCAGTGATAAACAAATGAAGCAGTAGAAGCGTACCTATCGTTTCTCATTTGTTTTCAAACATCGCCGTTTACATTAAATATATAAATATTTTAAAATAACTATAGTTAAATAATGATTTGTGAGTAAACAGCTTAATTTTATTCGTTAAATAGTCCTAACAAATGCCACTCTTGATTTCCAAATTCTCTAGATAAATTGGAAATCACTCGTGGCATTACTTATGATAAAGTTTTTTAAATAAAAATTCATTTTAATTGAGCATATATATATATATAATCCATCCATCCATGGTAATTCTGCCCGAGAGCAGGTCTTTCACTGCAATCATAGGCATTTTCATGCTATGCTTTGCAGCTTTACTAGAGAATTATAGGTGTGGTACTTCCCATTGCTTTCCACACCGATGAAGGATGGTGATGATAATTGTAAAGATGATGATGATGATGGCCGGATTATTTTCTGGGATCGTTGGGCCCTAAGCTTCCCGACATTTGTCTTACGGTGAGGAAAAACTTCGAGAAAAACCACACCCAGGAGCCAGTTCCGACCGAGAATCGAACCCGGTCGGGACAAGCATACACACACACATATATATATATATATATATATATATATATGCAGCGGGCCGGGGTTCGATTCCCGATCGGGACAGGCCCTTGGGCGATGTTTCTTTCGGGATTTTTCCTCGCCTGTAAGACAAATGTCAGGAATCTTAGGGCCCAACGGTCCCCGAAAATTACCCGGTCATCATTATCATACTTATCATTAACATCAATATCCTTCACCGGTGTGGAAAGCAACGGGAAGCTACCACGCCTAGAATTCCGTAGTAAAGCTGCAAAGCATAGCATGAAAATCCTATGATTGCAGTGAAAGACCTGCCCTCGGGCAGAATTACTATGGATGGATGGATGGATGGATTATTACTTTGCATAAGTCATAGAATCAACTACTATTATTAAATGTCAGTACAAGTTCACATGGCTGGGTTGTGCAGTATGTACTATCAACGTACAAAGAAAAACATGTACATTGTAGTTACCCATTGAAGAAAGAAGTTGATTATTTATAATTTTATTTTTCTTTAACAAATTGGAATATTAGGTTAGTGTCTTGCGCCAATTATATTTTATATTGAACCAGTAGTTATGTATAACGAGTTGACCATGATTTTATTATGACTTGTGAAATCCAGAGATATACAAGGTTGACCACCAGCTGAACCAAGTTCATAGACACGCCTTCCTATTGCGGACAACCGAAGAATCACTTTTATATTTACATAATATTGAATTATCTTCGCCTTGGAAGATATACGTATAATAATTGGTAAATCTGGTAATAGAATTATTTCAGTAATTTATTTAAATAAATAACAGCCGCGGTGGACTAGTGGTTATGCGTCTTGCCTCTGGTTACGAGGGTCTTGGTTTTATTTTACAATGGACAAATGGACGAAAAAACGTTTATTAAAAAAATATTTAAATCCATTAATTGAAATTGAAATAAAAAACTGTGGGTGATGGAGAAATTCCAAATATATATTTGAAAACACGATAAAAAAACTGCATTAAGGACAACTATTCGTACTCATGAGACAAAATCGTGTTGACCAGTGTAACGTAACAACTGTGTTGATGTACAAATCCCAGTTTCTGGTCGTGCTCTCAAGAAGTTTTACTCTTAGTGTACAGGTAATAATACTGTCTCTTCCTAAGAACGTATATATTTTTCAATTTACAGTAATTGCTTAGTTTAAGACAATATGAATAAATATAAAATATATATATTTTTATACTGTTTGTAGAACTGTCATTTTAAAAATAAACTCTTAAAAAATAAAAAAAATGTGTATTAAAAATAGCTTAGATATGATTTAATAATTTTACAGAAGTCTATAATAAACTTACAAAGATTCCATCTCAGAAAAATAGATGATTCTTTAAATTTCAAAATTGCTTTAAATTCAGAATTTATTGAAATATAAAATAAGAAAAGCATAAGTAAAATATGACGTTAATTGCAACAGAATGATTCTATCATATCAATTATTTTTAATTTATTTCAATTAACCTATATTTAAACAACATTTATTTTTACTTTCTTCAATTTCTAGTTTTAACTCATCTCGGACACAAACTATTGAGAAGTTCAAAGTATTTATGAATAACAACAAAAGTTAAGATTTTAAATATATGAAGTCATTAAAAGAAACCACAAAAATTCTAAATGGACGCTAACGAAATACGAACACTTCGAAATATCAAATTAAAATTTAGAGAATGTGCAATATTCGAAATAATCTAAAAGATATTAAGTTAAAAGCACACTACTTCTTCTTGCAGGTGCCAGAGCTACCAACCATTTGTATGAGCTTATCAGTAGTGTAGGATTTAGGCCTTTCAATAGGAAGAAGCAATGCACGAGCCCAAATGATCCAAGCCATAGTACCAAGAGCTCTTGAAACGCCGAAAAGCACGGTATAGTAGTTCATCTCTGTTATGCAATAAGCTTGTAAAATTGCTCCAGAATGAGCATCCACATTAGGCCATGGATTCTGTACTTTCCCCAAGGACTCCAAAAGTGGAGGTACTATTTTAAACAACTGCCATACGATTTTTATATTTGGATCATCTTTCAAATGTTTTTCACAAAATTCCTTCTGAGCTGTAAAACGAGGATCAGTCTTCCGAAGAACCGCGTGCCCATATCCAGGAATTACTCCAGTTTTTAACGCATCTTGGCAAAAACTCTTCACCTGGTCATCTGTAGGAGTTTTACCATGTTTCTTAACCAGTTCCTGTATAAATCTCCAAACTTCTTGATTTGCAAGTCCGTGAATGGGACCAGCGAGTCCGTTAATGCCAGCAGACATGGAGAGGTAACAATCAGAGAGAGCAGAACCTACAAGATGGACAGCATGAGCTGAAACGTTTCCACCTTCGTGATCGCTGTGTAAGATCATGTACAGCCTCATGAAATCTATAATTTCAGGTTCACAAATACCCATATTATGGCAGAAATTCTCAGTCCAACATAGGTTCTCGTCTATTTTTGGATCTATAGGAGTTTTAAATGAGTGGGTATAAATCAGAGCTGCTATACTTGTAATTGCTGCTAGTAGGTCCATACAATCCTCATACATCAATTCCCACAGTTTGTCTTTCTTAACTGTATTCAGTTTCTTGGAAAACTGACTCTTTATATTCATTGCAGAGAGCGCGGCACTTAATTGTGCCATTGGATGTAAATTCTTGGGGAAATTAAGAAGAAGTGTCTTAATGTGTTTAGGTAATTTCCCTCTACAGTTCCATTCATCTCTGACAAATTCTACTTGTTCCTTTGTCGGAATACATCCCGTACAAAGTAGCCAGAAGAGTCCTTCAGGATATGGTTGTTCACCTCCATCACATTCCGGTTTTGGCAATTCACATAATGTTTCTGGAATTGTGTGGCCTCTGAATCTAATGCCTTCATTAGGATCCAGATATGACGTCTCACATAATAAAGCAGGCAACCCACGCATTCCTCCATATATATTTCCTATAGTTGCTTCACCTACCTTTGTTTTACCGTGTTCTTTGCGAAACTTAATTACTTTTTCTCGGTGAATTTTTATCTGTTCTGCCATAGCTTCTTTTAGATTGCAAGAACTAGAGCGATGTGGTACTAAATGCACTCCATGTTGTCTCCCCTTTATGGAAGAAGTTTTTAAAAATAATTCTCTTGCACAGCGAGATAACTTTAAAGACATCATCTTTCACGAACTTAGTAATTTTAATTAAATTTCGAAACTATGAAACTCGCCATTACATTTAAATAGCAACATATTCATTGTTTCGGAGCACTAATTGTTAAACTACAATAATTGAAATCGATAAGGTCTAGTTTCGATTCGATACAATTAAAATTATAAGCTAAAATTATTGTTTTTTTTATTAAATCGTAACATTCGATAGGTCATTAAGGGTTCGATAAATATAATGTGAGTTCCTTTGATCTATGGTGCGATCCTGAACCAATTATAAACTATAAGGAGCTATTCTAAAATAATAACCAATAATAAAGTCACATAGAACGATATGGCCTTAATATTAAAGAGTCTATAAATAAGAATTAAATAAAAATGAAATCTTAATTTGTTACAATTAATCATTTACGTTCTCTAGACTTAGTACTATTTTTTTCAAGTTTTATATATTTATATATATTTTTAATTGTGAGCTGATATTCACAATCGATTTTGAGTAACTCCTATCACGGGTCTCTATTAAAAATTAAATCTGCTTACAGTATCAAACAAATATCAGTGGTTGGATAAATGATTAAAAGAGAGAAAAAACCGAAATGTTTACTTAATTTCATAAAAGAGTATTTTTAAGATACAGAAATATAGTCACATGCTATAAAATATCAATTGAATTTTTAAGAAAATATGTGTATAACTAAGTGATTAAGTAGCCATGTTTTTTATTGCCGATTATCTTTAAAAGCCAGTATTTCCAATTTTATCAGTAATTGGTTTGTAGGCCTATATAATACTAGTTATTCACAGTCAGCTGAAACTTATATAAAATTTCGGTCGGCTGCACAAGACATTTTTACACAATCATAATTTAAATGTAACGAATAATTAAGGAGAGTAATACTAAATATAAATGTGTCAAATTTAAGGGATATAAACATATTTTATCTGTAAACATGGAACAATAGAATTATTGCAACGTCCTTAGAGTTGGTAATGTAAATTATCATAGAGTAACTAACATTTTGTTATTGAAATAAAAAATAATAACGCACAATGTGCATAATGTCTTTATCTACTGACCAATGGAAATATTATTGGACCAAATATACAGAGTGCTCTAAAATTCCCCTTACAATCTTCTAGAACTTGTAGAGGGGACTGAGTTGATATAATTAGAATTGGCAATCATGTCCGGAAACTTACCGTTTCCGTGCTACAGCCGTTTCAAAACAAGCATTGCCTGACGTACGTCACGTGTCTCAGCAAGTAATAGCTTCGCGATTCGTCTAAATCGAAAATTTCCCTATCGAGTATTCTAAGACTTGGCGTTTAAAAAAATATGTCATTTTTTTTCGAAATTTTGAAAACTGCAAAAATTGATTCTGGAGGGTGTATCCGAGATTATTGATGCAAGTTCAGTTTCCATTTTGTTTCTTTGGTTACTAATGAGTTGAAATGTAAAACAAGTGATGTACTGTGTCACGCCTCATAATAAATTACTTGTAAAAGTGGTCGCGTTAAAAATATGTTTACAAACGGCTGTAGCATAGAAACGGTAAATTTCCGGACATGGTTTCCAATTCCGAATATTATCAACTCAGTCCCCTCTACAAGTCCTAGAAGTTTGTAAGGGGAATTTTAGAGCACTCTGTATATAATTGTTAATTTTGCGGTAATACTGTAAAAAATGAGTATATGTTCATAAAGTCCCGCAATAAAATATGCATAATAATATTTTGTATAATTACTCATTACGCCCACCGCTGTGGTCTCGGGGTAGCGTCGCTGCCACGTACGCAGCAGGCTCGGGTTCAATTCCCGGTAGGGACAAGTTTCCTAGTGATGGTTTCTTTCGGAGTTTTTCCTCACCCGTAAGACAAATACGGTAACAGGAAACTTTAAAGCCCAAATGATCACCGAACATCATGTGGCCATAATAATCATCATTATCACATTCGCTGTTTGTATTAATGTGTGTGTGAGTGGCGTTGTTTCGTCTTAATGTTGTATTGTCTCGGAGGAGGCCTTGCATTGAGCTGATCACTCATTTGGGGAGGCCCTCCATGTCCTGACTGGTAAAAAAGTATTTATGTGATCCTAACTAACTAACTCAATGGCACTATCGAACCCGTAGGTTCATGGCCGCGCGGACATAAGCTCTCCATATATCCCTATCTTGAGCCAATGTTTTCCAATCATCCCCTGTATAATCTACTTCCCTCAAATCATAGTTAACGTTATTCTCCCACCTCATTCTTGGTCTACCACCTGGGCGTTTTCCCTCTTGTTTTCCTACAAGAAGCTTCCATGCAGGTCTTTCATTCCCCATTCGTGCCACATGTCCTGCCCATGGCAGTCTACGAGACTTAACTGTTCTCATTATATCTGGCTTCCTATAAAGACCATGTAATTCACTGTTATGCAGTCTTCTCCATTCACCTGTCTGTTCATCTCTCTTTGGTCCAAAAATTGTCCTAAGAACTTTATTCTCAAATAATCGTAATCTCCTTTCCTCCCTTAAAGTATGAGTCCATGTTTCGCATTTAATTTAAATCAATTACTTAATTAATTATAAAATAATTAAATAATTGAATAAAATCAATTATTTAAATATTTTGAAATGATAAATACGCAGCATCTATTTCGGTTTATATTATGATATCCAGTGTATTTAATTGCTTTCTTCTGTTTGGTTTTAATCTACTATATACCGGCATTTTCTTGTTTATATTGTTTTTATGTACGTATATCATTCTCCATTGCATTAATGGAAGAGTTTTATATTTTTAAATTTTCTCATAAATTTGTTTTATTTTATATTATTATCCAATGTATGTAAATCCTTTCTTCAGCTTGGTATTAATGTTACATAATGTTTGGATTCTCTTATTCTCCTTTGTATTAATTCTGTGTGTGCCAGAGTGCGTTGAACGTTTTGAAACTTTCTCTTAAGTTTGTTTTGTTTTATTTCATAATGTCTTTAAATCCTTCTTCAATCTGGAATTAACCTGTAACTCCCTTTGCATTATTACTTTTTATTTTGTATGTGTCATAAATTATGTAAACATGAAACTGGCTCCTAACCTTAAAACGTATATAATTATTCTGTTTGTATTGTTACTATGACTGAACTGCAACCGAGCACAAGCACTTCCTCATTCGGTTGTCAGTATCGTTATAACATTTATTTGTATATAAAATGTATTTGTAAATTTTAAAAAAAATTACTACCAAAGGCCGTCTATGCATGGAAAATGAAAGAAGGAACAGAAAAGGAAGACCAAGAACAACCTGGAAGAACAACATTCAAAATTCAATGAGGAAATTTGGTGTAAAAGATGAAGACACAGAGGACAGAGAACGATGGAGAACTTTAATTAAGGGAAATTTGTTAATGTTTATTGCAAACTATAGTCTATAGGTCCATAGTCATTTATATTTACTTATTTTTATTAATTCATGTTAATTACTAAGATTGGTTGGAGAAAACCCTCGATGATGAGGAAAATTCTCAAAATGAATAAATGAATGAAAAAAATTAAATTTCGCTACCAAAATATACTTAATATTATATTCGATATTAATTTCTTACATTAAAATTATGATTAAATACGCGAAAAAAAGTATATATCGTCTTGTAGGAGCCGAGCCTACAATTATTTATAGAGGCCTAATATATTATTGCTTGTCAAATTTGGAAACCGAAAATGTTAATAAAATTCCATTTAATGACTTCTGCGCTTTAACGAACCGTCACAGAGAGTAAAGTACTAAAGAAGATCAAATGCTTCGGGCTTTATTTATGTGAGTGTTGGGTCAAGTTTATTATTATGAAACCATTATGATGCAGATAAGAAAATCTCGTAAGTCTAGGGTGTGTACGCCTAATATGCTACGGTTTACTGCTGGAAGAATCTAGTTTTTTCTTAAGAGAAGCTAGAATTTGTTTATGAAGTGATTACTACACGTAACCTTGTGATTACGTAATAGTTTGTACTCTGTGGGAGTAATACATTGTGATCGATTCTAGTAAAAGTCATTCGTAACGTGTTGCTATCCCATATCTGCAGAGTGTTCTGAATATACGGGTTCAAGTATTATTTGAGAAGAAATAGCTATTATAAACATGCTCTAAGATTAATATATTTTTACACGCTTTATATTAGCTTGACCTGTATCTATCTATCTATCTATCTATCTATGTGACGGAATCTTTCAACGCGATTTTCACCCACTTAAAATCATTGGATCGACTTGAAACTTTGTATACTTTGTAGGACCCGTGACAATACAATAATTTCATATTTATTTTCTAAAATCCTGGCCAAAATCATCAGAAAATAAAAAAAAGTGTCTGTATCTATGTAACGGAATCTTTGAACACGATTTTCACCCACTTAGAAACATTAGATCGACTTGAAACTTTGTATACTTGTAAAGGACCCGTGACAATACAATAATTTTATTTGTTTTCTAAAATCCTGGCCAGAATCATCAGCAAATAAAAAAAATGAAAACTGGTATAATAGGTTGCAGACTTGTCGACTTTTCAGTCAATCGTTGTAAGAGCTCAGTTGGTAGAGAGGTGAACTCTAGTGGTATATAATTTCAGTAATCCATAGGTCGCTGGTTCAAATCCGGCTGGGAGGATTTTTTTAGAAGAGTATTACTTTTAGCTCATACTACAATAGTATCGAATTTAAAAATATTTACATTTTTATCTTATTCTGTAAAATATTAAAACTAAAAAATAAAAAATAAATAATAGTGTTACTTACTTAATACTTAATACAGGCTTTCCACTTTACAGCAGTTTGCAGTTTTAAAAAACTAAAACAACACGCTGTATTAGAAAACCGAACTAAAAATGAAAAATAATTGTAATTTCCAACACGCTTGGGATAAAATTAAAGTGGTCAACAAAAAAATAATTTCCAACACATATAGAATAAAACTAGAGTTATCAACAAAAAGAAAATAATTTTACCATAAAAAGCGTGGGGTGCTCTATATCAATTAATATATATGATAATAAACAGATGTTGGTAAAAGTAAAGTCTCTAAGAAGAAAATGTAAAAATCATAAAAAACACCCCACGCTGTTGATGGTAAAATTATTTTATTTTTGTTGATAACTCTAGTTTTATTCTAGATGTGTTGGAGATGATTTTTTTGTTGACCACTTTAATTTTATTCCAAGCGTGTTGGAAATTAAAATTATTTTTTTCATTTTTTAGTTCGGTTTTCTAATAAAGCGTGTTGTTTAAGTTTTTTTAAAACTATTATTTATTAATACTATCATTCTTAAGTAATATGAAAGTGAAGTATAATAACTCACATAGCAAGTATTCAATGTAATTAATAGTATATTACAATGCGGTATTGGGAAGTGATTTTTTTACAGAAGCAAGGAAGTGATTAAAAACCGAGCGATAACGAGATTCTGTGAAACATTTCACAAACGTGTTGTACTTCTTTTTTTGCCCGATGGTGTTTTCAGAATAATAATTAATAGTAAAATAATAACATATTTATTGGAAATATTTGCGTTCATTATAAACACCTGACTGACGTTAGCAGTCTGGCCAATGTGTATACTGTACGATAAATGCCGAAAATAATTTAGTTGAGACTACAGCAGACCGTGACACCAATCAGTACGGAATGGATTTTAAGGTGAAAATTTAGTCGTAAAAGGGGGGAAAAAAAGGTTCTGAAAATACATACAAAGAGGTGCAAAAAAAAATCTGAATTAAGGTTTAAATCAGTTACATAAACTTAGTTTATATAATATCCACATCATTTTGTACCAAATTTTACTTCTTTATAGAGTCCGGTAATTCATACTTCTTTAGTTTATTGCAATATTTACTTCGCAGATGGAACATCGAAGAATGATGCAATCAGTTTCGATAAATTGTGTTCCGAATTCTGAAAGTACATACAACTTACCCCTCTTAACTTTCGCCAAGTTGTTGTAGGGAAACCCCAGTTGTAATACTAATAAAAATGCATTGTGGTTCAGACTAGTAAAACACAGCCAATAACAAGTCGGTAGATAGAAAACTTAAATTATTGCCAGTAGGCCTACTAACTGAATTTGTTTTAAACTGTTACAGCAACACTCGAAATTTAAATTTGACTTCACAGTTGCAGATTGGCCATTGTTGCTGGGATATAAATTACTGATGGTTTAGATAAATTATATTTTAACCGCTGTGGTCTCGAAGTAGTGTGCTGCCTTGTCACGCAGCGGGACAGGGTTCGATCCCCGGTCTGGACAAGATTCCTGGGTGATGGATTTTTTTCCACATGGTGCTCATATTGAATGCATAAAATAGTGATATCTGAACTTTTCTCTTTCCAGGAACGTTGGAATTGTGTTTCTATTTTTTGTAGTTTGGAAGAAATAAATGTCTGAAGTCTGTTCCTTCTTTCTGAATCGCCCTGTATATTGAAGCATGTATGTAATCTAAATATTAAACATCCTCTCCCGACAAGTTGTGTTATTGTTAGTCCCGGGTGACATGGAGCACATAAAAGTACCTAACAGGGAGAGATTAAATTAAGGAATAAAGAAATCAAATCTTATACTTTATCTCTAAATGGAATAATGAGCTGAAAGACAAAAATGGTTATTGTGAGTTATCCGTAAAAGACATATGCTGTCGCGGACTTTTTTTGTAGATTTTTTTAAATATTCAATTCTATGTACATTAATTTGGTGTAATTGTTATGGTTTACGTAGCATAAGCCATTTAAGCGTCCAAAAACTACTTTTTTTGCGCGATAGTGCGTTTTGTCGTACTTACAGTAATGACGACCGTGATTGAAAGTTCAACTTCCTACATTTCGGGGTTGCTATACTATAATAAAATATACTGTAATAAAATAACTATACTGTAATATTACATATTGCAAACACGCTTGTGGGAAGTAAAACCCTCTATGTATACTACATACAATGTATATATAAAAAAAATATCCAAAAGGTAGCGTTAATATACATTATACGAAACATATCACTGCATTTTAAATGAACTGAACTTTATTTGAAACAATATAAAACAATAAATACGTACTTCGGCAATTTTATCACTAATTGGTGTCGCGGCCTCCTTTAGTTTCAACTAATAAACATTGCCCACACTATTAACGTTAGTCAATTGTTTATAATGAACGCAAATATTTCCAACAAAGATGTAATTATTTAACTATTATTTATTATCTTGAAAACGCCATCGTGAAGAAAATAATGTAGAACGCACGTTTGTGAAGTGTTTTACAGAATCTCGAAAGTTAAAAACTGTCACTATCGCTCGTTTTTTTAATTTTCCTCGATTCTGTAAAAACCACTACTCACATCGTAATATACTATTTAGTTTAGCTCCGACCCTACAATATGTACGGTAATATGTTATATACGTTATCTGTCCCAAAAAAAAAATTGTCTAAATGATGATAAAAACTCCATTCAAATCGGTCAAGTAGTTTTTGAGTCCATAAAGAATTTGACAGACTCACATGTTTATATTATAAAGATTGTATTCCCCAAAACTCGAATTATATACTGTATTACATACTATATAATGCACAACACCTAAATGAAATAGCTTTTAGAACAGCTAATAAACCCAGGCGAAAAACAATTCTAGAATCACCAGACTACCCTGGAAGAACCGTAGTTGCATTGTTCCACCTAGCAACGGAGCAATGACTTGCTGACAAAATACCTTTTTCGTCTTGGGATAATGCAACACCACTCTATGTATTATGTAACAACAACATAGATACGGATCGACATCACCTTACAATATGCCCTGACCTGCAGTCACACAAAGAAGTAAAACACTACTGGAAGCTAGCAGGAATACGTCAAATTTCTACCACAATATTGATATTACTGTTTATTATATTATTTTGTTTTTGCATTATGTAACTAATATTGTTACCGTTATTGGTGATCCATCCATCCATAATAATTCTGCCCGAAGGCAGGTCCTTCACTGCAATCATACCATTTTCATGCTATGTTTATAGCTTTACTAGGGAATTGTAGGTGTGGTAGCTTACCATTGCTTTTCCACACGGTGTGAAGGATGATGATAATGGTAAGGATGATGATGATGATGATGGCCATATGATCTCGGGGACCGTTTGGGCCTTAAAGTTTACCTGACATTTGTCTTACAGGTGAGGAAAACCCCGATAAAAACCTCACCCAGAAAAAACTGCCCCGACCGGGGATCGAACCCGGGCCCGCTGTGTGGCAGGCAGCACGCTACCTCGAGACCACAGCGGTGGACTTATTGATGTTCTTCGTAATTTGACATTCCCACGTATAATCTTGCTATGAAAACAAAATAAATCTCTGTACTTTAAAAATGACCAAAAGCACTAGTGCGGTAAGTAAAAACATTTATTTTGATAGTGATACTGCAATTTGTATTAATTTCGGTATTAAATCATCATATCCAGCATTCCACGCCTCTCCTATTTCATCATCACTGCACACACCGACTAAAACTTTCTCCATTATCAGAAATAAATCTCAAATCAAATTGGTTTTACAGTTTTAATAAATATAAGATGGCGACATGACCAACAATACTTATTATTTCTCCATAGCAATACATTTAGCCGAATCACCTTCTGAAATATAACATTTATCTTCAATTATATTTATTAATATTTTAGCTATTATCTTAATTACTAAAATAAATACACATAGTGCAAAAAATAGTATGTAATACTCATGTGGTAAACACATAACGGAATCTCGGAAATTTAAAAAAAAAAAAAAAAACTTCTCGATCCGTACCAAGTGTTTACCACACTCATATCGCAATATACTATTGTAGGTTGATGGTTTATGGCCACAATACCAGCCGTTATATAAATAAATAAAATATACTGTATTCCGTATGAATAATTATGAATGAAAATCGTGTAAATACATTCCTAAGATACAACCTGTGTGTAGATAATGTGTTTATTTATTTGTTAAGGAATTATGTTGCAAGATGCTTTCCCTAGTAAGGACTTGTAATCCAATAAGGGGACACTTTAATTAGTATTAAGTGTGACAAACAACTATTTCGTAATGTATGTTAACGAAGTCGTCATGGTAACACAGTGTTATGATAATAATCTAATTGTATGCATACATATCAGATACACGTTAAGTGTGTATGCGTGAAATTCGCGAGTCGCGATAACGCGAAATGCTCTAATTTTGTAATTTTCTTGTACCATTTCTTAACTCCACTTTCCATAACCTCAAAAAAAGCATTTATGAATCGCGAAATAACGCGTAATCCTATGATAACGCAAAAAACACGGAAATTTAAAATTTGCAACGAATTCCGGAGATTTTTTGTTCTATTCACGAAATTTTCATAATGCATTTTTAAACACTGTTTTCGATTCCATCTTCTTTTTAACTGCCATATCTGTTTCCTCCATGCACTCTTGCAAAGGGAAATTGTTGCAACACAGTTCACAACATAGAGGTAATATTTTCTGACCTTCTCAGGCTCAAATATAGTCTCTCCACAGATTTTAAGTTCTATGGGACCTCCTCAAAAGCCAAATACATCGCTCATGAGCTAATAAATAAATACGTCTAATAAAGTTAACTGTATCATTTTTTTTATTATTCAATTCTCCAGGTTGTCTTGTAGACATTTCAGGTGTTCTCTCCTGGCATTAGCGTAATTGTAACCCACTTCTGAGATTGGGGCGTCTGGAAGGTGAGGTTACGGCTGCCTCGATGATATGATGGATGATGGTGGTGCGCCAGGAGAGTCCTTAATCCTAAACTTTATCTAAGCTGATTATGAATTATGATGATTATTATGGCCATATTATATTCCAGGACCGTTTGGGCCTTAAAGTTTCCTGACATTTGTCTTACAAGTGAGGGGGAAACAAACCCGAAAAAGAACTTCGCCCAGGAAACTTGTTCCGACAGGAGATCGAACCCAGTCCCGCTGCGTAACAGGGCAGCAAAAGGGTAATATTAATTAATTGAAGTGGTTATTATGCTATAGCTCGACGGCCAGTAAAAACTCTTTCCGCGATGACAAGTTACAATCCGCCATTCCCCGGACCTTTGGTTAGAAAACTATCTAAACCTGTACGATTTAAATGAACTCTCTCACATGGTATATCATCCGTTAAAGATAAACATATGCTGTCGCATACTTTTTTTTTTGTAGAGTTTTTTTGAGATATTCAATTCAGTGTACATTAATTTGGCGTGTTTGTTATGGTTTAGGCAGCGTAAGTCATTTAAGCGTCCAAAGAACTACTTTTTTTAGGGCACCGATTTTTTTTAGCTCCGGCCCTATAGCACATATGTTATATACGTTAGTCGTCCCAGAAAAATTCTCTAAACCAGGGGTCACCAATTAGATTATGGAGGTCCATTTTCAAAGTAGTAAATTAAGTTGAGGTCCAGAACCGCAGTTCATTAAACATACGAACCTTTTATTAAGTAATTAATATTATAAGGAAATTATTTAAATTATGTTATGGGTATGAATTGTTTAAATTAAACAAAATACACGGTACTCGTAAATACAAAAAGCATACAGCACACTAGCACACAGTTATTAATTTTAATAATTATTAATAAGTTTATGATAAGTTTAACTAACATATGGTCAGAGTAATATTAAATATCTCACTTCACAAATTTCGTGTTTTCACGATACCAGGTTTCAAACGGAATCCCGTTCATCTTCAGTCAAATCTCCGACCATAAGCAGTACTGCCAACCGAACCAACAATAATACCATCATGGCATGGAATTTAGTACAACTGGTTGTATTTTTGTTTAACCGGTTTTAAAAAAATGTATAAATTCGATATTTAACTGGTCCGGAAAACAAAACCCCAGGGATCGGATCCGGACTGCGGTCCGCCAATTGATGACCCCTGCTCTAAACGATGGTGAAAACCCCATTCAAATCGGTCAAGTAGTTTTTGAGTCCAAAAAGGATAGACTTATTTTTATATAAAAAGATTGATGAAATTTAATGTAATTTCGTTGAAACTTACAATAATTGCTATTGTCTGCGGATGAAATTTTACAGACATTTAGCTACGTTATGAAATGGATGTTTGAGAATGCTAAAAGTACATAATGTACGATTTCGAAACATTTTTATTAGAAATATTCCACAATACAGTGTTTCTCCTTCAACCCAAAGTGATTTATCGCCAGAGGTTCCTGTCTAAAGCATCTTCTTCTGTCCAATCTCTAGCTTCCATACTTCTCCTCATTCCATCTATCCAACATTCTCTAGGTCTTCCTCTTCCACTTCTTCCATTAGCTTTCCAATTAAGATTCTTCTTTGGTATACTATCTTCTTCCATTCTTTTTTTTTATCTTGCATAATTTCCATTATTGTATTGTTTCTGACCTTATCCCTTCTTGAAATTCTTGTTGATTGCCTCCAAATATCCATTACTGTTGCTAACAGCTTGATGGCTTGTTTTCTAGTTACTGTCTAGGATCTATATAATAAAATGCTTTGTAACAGTACTTGAAATATAATTTTTTTCGTTCAGTATATTATATTTCTATTCCAAAATTTTACTCTAAGATTTCGAAAATATTGATCCTAAAATGATTTAAGGAAATGTCCAAAATATACATATTGACCAAGTTGGCCGATACCGGGATTTGACTTGGGTTTTCCAGAATACAAGTTTCATACGCAAGCGAGGAATACCATTTCATTTGTTAGCATAAACTGTACGGTTTGATATACAAACATAGGATATAACAAGAATTTAATTAGGAGTGTCAATACAGGAAAAATGACGTGCATTATATACAATCAACACTTTTAAAACTCATATTAAAGCACCGTTGAGGTTATGTAATATGATATTGGTACCTGGTAAGTTAGTCGTCCTCAACTAAATTATTAAATTTCATCAAGTAGTTTCAATATGGAGGCCTTTCAAAAACAATGTTTCATCTTGGACGACTGACTTACCAGGTACCAATTTTGTATTTAATATCTTATTATATACAATGTACTGTGCAGTATAGTATGTACCGGTACTTTGAATAAAATCTTTACAAAGCAAAACATTTCAAGGTATGATAAATAGAAAAATGAATGCAGCATGGAAAATAACAGGTAACACTACGTTATCATTAAAATATGGCAATCTTCTTCCACTTCTTTTCCTTCCTTTGGCTCTACGGTCCTCTAAGAACCTTGGCTTCCTTCATAAAATCTGCACATTCTTCTCTATCCCTAGCTTTCTGTCTCCATATTTTAACCTTCAGTTGTCTTAAGTCTTCCTCAACCTTCTAACCATCTTAGTTTCTGTCTTACAACCTTTCTTCTTCCTTCCGGTATCCCTTCTAAAATATTTCTTGCACCTCTTTCTTGCTCCATCTGCAACACATATCCTACCTATTCCAGTCTCTTTCTTCTAATATCTCCTACCAGATCTAAATCCCTATATAATTCTTTCAATTCCTAATTCGTTCTAATTCTCCAATACCTTGTTCCCGTACTGCTCCATATATCTTTCTTAATACTTTTCTTTCCAATGTGTTTAACATGTACTTATCTTTTTCTGATAACGCATAATATTGTTTTATATGTTTTAATGTTTGCTAAATAGCACTCTTCAGGAAAGAGAAAAACGTAATCTCTTCTGCTCTACTTCATGTTGAAGACTTGCCTTTATCCTAACCTTTGCCCTATACAACTATTAATTGCTATTTCGTATATATTTTTACTCTTCTGCATTCCTTGTATAGTTCCCTAGCATGAACATTTCACATAAGGAATAAAAACGTCGGCTTATATTGACTATTTACTCATGCCCCAAATGGGAGTCAATGACCAATCACGTTTCAATGATTTCTGTTTTACAACCAATCAGAGTCGTGTTTCACCTTGAATATTTGTCAGTGTTATAATTACCATATTAAAGAAAGCTCCTCCTTTTTAATATTCTGAACAGGTCATGACCATTATTTTGCAGTGACTGAGCACATGAGGAATACGGCTACCAGATTGTATATATACTCGTACATGAATGTCAACACATGCCGCATGCGGGAGTTAATATAAAAACATTTGTAGCAGTTGATTATACCACCAAAAAAAGAAACCACTGTTTGCACTTTCTTAAATGTATTTTTTCCCAGGAAATGCAGTTCCAGAAAAATATAATTGTCATATTTACATCATACGACATCAGAAATGAATTAATATACAGTTTGATGTTGTTTCATAAATTTCTCCACTAGAGAGCATTCTTACAATATTGCGATCATTTGGCAATAAATAATATGATCTGGTTGCAGTGATGAACAAAAGAAGCAAATGAAGCGTACCAATCGTTTCTCATTTGTTTTCAAACATCGCCGTTTACATTAAATATATAAATATTTTAAAATAACTATAGTTAAATAATGATTTGTGAGTAAACAGCTTAATTGTATTCGTTAAATAGTCCTAACAAATGCCACTCTTGATTTCCAAATTCTCTAGATAAATTGTAAATCACTCGTGGCATTACTTATGAAAAGAAATTCCTACAAAAATATTACCCGACCTTAGGAATTGAGTTCAGGACTTCTCGAATGCAGTGAACTTTAATAACTAACTCACTGGCACTATCGAACCCGTAGGTTCATGGCCGCGCGGGCATAAGCTCTCCATACATCCCTATCCTGAGCTAACGTTTTTCAATTATTCCCTGTATAATCTACTTCCCTCAAATCATAGTTAATGTTAATCTCCCACGTCATTCTTGGTCTACCATCTGGGTATTTTCCCTCTGGTTTTCCTACAAGAAACTTCCATGCACCTCTTTCATTCCCCATTCGTGCCACATGTCCTGTCCATCGCAGTCTACGAGACTTAACTCTTATTATATCTGGCTTTCTGTAAAGACCATGTAGTTCACAGTCTTCTCCATTCATCTGTCCATCTCTCTTTGGTCCAAAAATTTTCCTAAAAACTTTATTCTCAAATACTCGTAATCTCCTTTCCTCCCTTAAAGCAAGAGTCCATGTTTTGCATCCATATAATATAACTGGTAGAATAAGAGTTTATATATTTTCAATGGATAATAAAGTGTGCATAAATAATCTTCTATGTGCTGACCATGTAATCATAACACAGAAAAATGAAGACGACTTACAGAAATCTATGCATGCATTAAATGAAATATGTAAATTATATGATCTCTAGATTTCTGTAAGGAAAACGAAGACCATGGCTTTTAGAGGAAGAGATCCAGTGAGATCCAAAATTATTTTAGAAAATCAAAGTATAGAACAGGTGTCTAGTTTAAAATATTTGGGCTGTGATGTTGGCTACAATGTGGAAAGAGATATTGACTCCAAAATAAATACATTTCAGACGGTGTGTGGAACAATACAGAGAACATTCAAAAATAAAATTAGAAAAGAAACCAAGATAAAAATGTATAATGTTATGGCGGTTCCCACAATATTGTATGGATGTGAAACTTGGGCTCCAATGAAAAAAACAGAAGGATAGAATACAGACGGCGGAGATGAGGTTCCTAAGACAAGTAAAAGGATGTACAAGACTTGATAGAATAAGAAATGAGGATATAAGAGAAGAATTGAAAGTACAGCCTTTATTGGATAAGGTCACGAATTACAGACAGAAATGGATTGATCAAATGGATGGAATGAGTAAGGAGAGCTATCCATTGTTAGCAATAAATTATCAAGCAAGAGGAAGACGTGATGTTGGAAGACCTAGAAGACGTTGGGCTGATGCATTATGAAGTCGGAACGAGCAATTGCCTAATCCCTGGAGTGATGATGATGATGATGATATATTTTCAGATTAATGTTTTTTTAAAGAAGCTGGGACGTCAAATGAACTTTAATAATAAATTTTAAATTTAATGAACTTTCGAAACTATTCTTGATTCCGGATCAGAGTTTTAACGACTGTAATAAATTAATGACTGTGACACTGCAATACACGTAATGCTGCAAGATAAAATATATCCAGAGTAAATACGATTAATGTTATGGTACGTAATAAAACTAAAGTGAAATAAAATAATTTGATAATGAAATTGTTTGTTATGAAAGCAGAGAGAATTAGACTAAGAGGAAGACCAGGATTAAGATGGGGAAGTGACAGGAATATTATACATATCATGGGTGAAGCAACAAGAAAAAGCTGACAGGAAACATACAATAATTCAAAATGTTTCTAGGAAAGGCTGGGCTCACTCATTCTATCGAGACACAAAAATGATTAAAATTTAATAAAAGCATGAATTAATTTTAGCCTTTCACTAAACTGAATTAGAACACTATTAGGGTTAATAATTATCCCCTCAACATTTTGACTTATTCCTTCACGAAATTTTATTCTATGAAATTCAATCTTAAGTACTCTTCACAAAGAGTTTAAAACATTAATTGGCCATAAAAACATTAATAAAGGAAGAACATTTATTTTCATTTCATTATTTTCAATCATTATATTTAATAACTTCCTAGGATTATTTCCATTTGTCTTTAGGGAAATAATCCTAGGAAGTTATTAAATATAATGATTGAAAATAATGAAATGAAAATAAATGTTCTTCCTTTATTAATGTTTTTATGGCCAATTAATGTTTTAAACTCTTTGTGAAGAGTACTTAAGATTGAATTTCATAGAATAAAATTTCGTGAAGGAATAAGTCAAAATGTTGAGGGGATAATTACTAACCCTAATAGTGTTCTAATTCAATTTAGTGAAAGGCTATAAACTATTTATGGAAGATAAAAAAAACATGTTTTGCAAGGTAGTGCGTTCTGTCGTACTTACAGCAATGGCGACCATTTGAAAGTTCAATTTCCTAAATTTCGGGGTTGCCAACTTATAAATGACTAAATAACTATACTGTAATATTACATATTACCTACCTCGTGCGGAAAGTAAAACCACTGCCCTTTATGTATACTACGTAAATGTATATACAAAAATATATCCAAAAGATAGTGTTAATATGCATTATACGAAACAAATCACTGCATTTTAAATGAACTGAACTTTATTTGAAACAATATAAAACAATAAATGCGTACTTGCCGCCATTTTATGTCTGATTGGTGTCACGACCTGCTGTAGTCCCAACTAAATTATTTTCGGCATTTACCGTGTAAACATTGGCCAGACAGTTAACGGTAGTCAGTTGTTTATAATGAACGCAAATATTTCCAACAAACATGTTATTATTTTACTATTATTTATTATTCTGAAAACACCATCGTGCAAAAAATGATGTACAACGCACGTTTGTGAAGTGTTTTACAGAATCTCGGAAATTAAAAACCTCGTTATCTCTCGCTTTTAATCATATCTTCGCTTCTGTAAAAACCACTTCCCAACCTCGTATTCTATTTAAGGCTTAGATCCATAGGCCTACAACATGTGACAACTCAAGAAACTAAAAAGAAACGTTTCTATAATAATAATAATTTGCCTTCTGATTGGACATAAGCATTCCATATATCACTATTCTGAGCCAACGTCTTCCAATCATCCCTGTATAATTTACCTCCCTCAAATTTTGGTTAATATTATCTCTAACCTAATTCTTGGCCTTCCTATTGGGCACTTTCCCTCTGGTTTTCTTAAGAGCCTCCATGACCCTCTTCCATCTCCTATTCGTGCCACATGTTCTGATTTCACATAAATATCATGTAGCTCACTGTTATGTATCTTGTCTATTCGCCCGCTGTTCATTCGTCTCTTTGGTTTAAAATTTTTCCTAAGAACTTTATTCTCAAATATTCGTAATCTTTTCTCCTACCTAAAAGTAAGAATCCATGTTTTGCATCCATATTATATATACCTGGGAGAATAACAATTTTATATATTTTCAGCATAACAGTTTTTGAGAGAAGTTGGGATGACAAATATCCCGTAATTCGTAATAGAATGTGAATTTTCAGAATTGAGCCTTTGTTTAATTTCTTCCTGCACTCATTCCTGTTTGTAATTATTGTTCTTAGGTATTTGAATTCAGCCACTTCTTCACAATTTCCCTCATTTGTCAATAACTGTTCATTAACATTTTCATAATTAATTAATTTCCATGTGTAATCATTCGGGTTATAACTTTTTGGACTTTTGTGAAATAAAATATTTCCTGTGCAATGAATGGGTGAACTTTTGCTTAAAACCATTGAAAAAGGCCTTCATTTCCCTGGGCTTCAAGAAAAGGTCACCCCCAAATTAATATTAAATACTGATACATAAATATATTTGGGGGTGACCTGATCTTGAAGCTCAGTGAAATGAAGGCCTTTTTCAACGGTTTTAAATAAAAGTTCACCCATTCATTGCACAGGAAATATTTTACACCCATTCATTGCACAGGAAATATTTTACACCCATTCATTGCACAGGAAATATTTTATTTCACAAAAGTCCAAAAAGTAATAACCCTAGAGGGTTATAACTTTTTGGACTGTTTGTTTACTTAAAACCATTGAGAAAGGCCTTCATTTCATTGAACTTCAAGAAAAGGTCACCCCCAAATATATTTATATATCAATATTTAATACTGATTTGGGGGTGACCTTTTCTTGAAGCTCAGTGAAATGAAGGCCTTTTTCAATGGTTTTAAGTAAAAGTTCATCCATCCACTGCACAGAAAATATTTTATTTCACAAAAGTCCAAAAAGTTATAACCCTAGTAAGCATATATTTATTTTATTGATGTTTATTTCGAGCCCCAATTCCTCAATTCTACTCAATAGGATGTGTGTTTTGGCTCTTGGTATATCTCCCCACTATCGACTGCTAATACTAAATCATTAGCATATACTAACAACTTATTAATACCAGTGAGTCGTAAGCCTTCTTTATCCTCTTAAGATTGATGGCATACTCTAGTATGAAAATTGAAAAGTAGGGAAGATATCCTTGCTTTAGCGCATTTCGCTAGTAGTAAAACTGTAACCACTGACGTGTAGGCCTTAAATTCAACCCTCTGTGTTCTGCTTCGTCACGATTTAGGCTAAATTACTCTGTTCCCGCTCCAAATTGCTGCTGTTTCCATCTTTTCTTTGGTCTTCCAAGTTTCTTCTTCTTCGTGGTAAATAATCATGTGCTGCTTTTGGTATTCTATTCTCAGTCATCCTTCATAATTGTTCTTTCCAGTTTGTTCTGTATTTCACTACTGTTGTGTTTAATTCATATACTTTTAGTTGTTGTCGTGTTTCTGTGTTGTGGTTTTTGTCTGTTCTTTGATATCCTGCTATTGGTCTAAGGAATTTGATTTCATCAGCTTGTATTCTGGCAGATTGTTTGTGTTGTTATTGTCCGTGTTTCGGATCCATAACAAATAATAGTAATATTTTGTCACTTGTACTATTGATTTATTTTCTAATATTATCTTTGTCCAAACTGGTTGAGCGTCCTTGAAAGCCATTGTTTTTTATTTTTTTATGTTATTTCCATGTTGTATTTTTTTTATATTTCATTTAGTTTATATAGCATTCTTTGTTATTCGTCTTCTGTTTTTGCTATTAAAATCTGATCATCTGCAAAGGCTAATGTTTTTACACGCTTTATATTAGCTTGACCTGTATCTATCTATCTATCTATCTATCTATCTATCTATCTATCTATCTATCTATCTATCTATCTATCTATCTATGTAACGGAATCTTTCAACGCGATTTTCACCCACTTAAAATCATCGGATCGACTTGAAACTTTGTATACTTGTAGCGGACCCGTGACAATACAATAATTTCATATTTATTTTCTAAAATCCTGGCCATAATCATCCGAAAATTAAAAAAAAGTGTTTTTTATCAATGTAACGGAATCTTTCAACGCAATTTGCACCCACTTAGAAACATTGAATGCACTTGAAACTTTGTATACTTGTAGAGGACCCATGACAATACAATAATTTCATATTTATTTTCTAAAATCCTGGCCATAATCATCAGAAAAAGTGTTTTTGTATCAATGTAACGGAATCTTTCAACGTGTTTTTCACCCACTTAGAAACATTGGATCGACTTGAAACTTTGTATACTTGTAGAGGACCCGTGACAATACAATAATTTCATATTTATTTTCTAAAATCCTGGTCATAATCATCAGAAAATCAAAAAACGTGTTTTTGTATCAATGTAACGGAATTTTTCAACGCGATTTTCACACACTTAGAAACATTGGATCGACTTGAAACTTTGTATACGTGTAGAGAACCCGTGACAATACAATAATTTCATATTTTGTTTCTAAAATCCTGGCCAGAATCATCCGAAAATCAAAAAAATGAAAACTGGTATAATTGGTTGCGGACTTGTCGAGTTTTTAGTCAATCGTTGTAAGAGCTCAGTTGGTAGAGCAGTGAGAACTCTTAGTGGTATATAATTTCAGTAATCCATACGTCGCTTGTTCAAATCCGGCTGGGAGGGTTTTTTTTATAGAAGAGTATTACTTTTAGCTCATACTACAATAGTATCGAATTTAAAGATATTTACATTTTTATCTTATTCTGTAAAATATTAAAACTAAAAAATAAAAAATAAATAATAGTTTTAAAAAACTAAATGAACACGCTTTATTAGAAAACTAAAAAATGAAAAATAATTTTAATTTCCAATATGCTTGGGATAAAATAAAGTGGTCAACAAAAAAATCATCTCCAATACATATAGAATAAAATTAGAGTCATCAACAAAAAGAAATAATTTTACCATCAAAAGCATGGAGTGATTTGTATGATTTTTACATTTTCTTCTTAGAGAGCTTACTTTTACCAATATCTGTTTATTATCTAATATATTAATTGATATAGAGCACCCCACGCTTTTGATGGTAAAATTATTTTATTTTTGTTGATAACTCTAATTTTATTCTATATGTGTTGGAGATGATATTTTTGTTGACCACTTTATTTTATCCCAAGCGTATTGGAAATTAAAATTATTTTTCATTTTTTAGTTTTCTAATAAAGCGTGTTCTTTTAATTTTTTAAAACTATTATTTATTATTATTACATTCCCTAAGTTAATATCCCTAGTCGTCATTTGTTTCACTCTGTGTTAAATTTGGAAATGAAAACACAACATTAGTGTTCTCGAATTTATTACAATAACGTATCTTTAGTGCTATGTTAATTTCGGAGGGGAGAAAATGTGATACCACTCTACTAACTTTAACCCATCCATAAATAAACTTGCTTCGGTGTTTATACTAGAATGCGAATACAGTTACATAATTTCACAACTGCAAATGTTTATTTACAAACTCGTAAGAATTAATTTCTGAGCTCAGTTTTTGTTTCCAGGAATGAGATGCACAAAGAAATTAAACATAGGCTCAATTCTGGAAATGCATGTTATTATGCATTACAGGGACTCTTGTCGTCCCAACTCCTTTCAAAAAACGTTAAACTGAAAATATATAAAACTATTATTCTACCAGTTATATTATATGGATGCGAAACATGGACTCTTACTTTAAGGGAGGAAAGGAGATTACGAGTATTTGAGAATAAAGTTCTTAGGAAAATTTTTGGACCAAAGAGAGATGAACAGACAGGTGAATGGAGAAAACTACATAACCGTGAACTACATGGTCTTTATAGGAAGCCAGATATACACTGTGTTCACAAATATAGTATCATACTTTAAACTACTACTACGTCGCTTTGGATAATCGTATCTAAATGAAATTGGTGACAATCAAAAGAGAAACTCAAAACGTTTTGTGCACGTTAACAATGGCGAATAATGGACAACAATACAGAAACTAAACTAAATTGAATCATGTTTTTGTGGTCGATATGGGTTCGTTGTTGGATATTTAGCAGACAGGTTAAAATGGACGTCTGCAGCGTCACTCGTGGGGGCCACATTCAATGACTGAGGTATAGCAAAAACATTTTTAGTTTCTCTTTTGATTGTCACCAATGTCATTTAGATACGATTATCCAAAGTGACGTAATAGTAGTTTAAGGCATGATAATTTATTTGTGGACACGGTGTAATAAGAATAGTTAAATCTCGTAGACTGCGATGGGCAGGACATGTGACACGAATGGGGAATGAAAAAGGTGCATGGAAGCTTCTTGTAGAAAAACCAAAGAGAAAACGCCCAGTTGGTAGACCAAGAATGAGGTGGGAGAATAACATTAACTATGATTTGTGGGAAGTAGATTATACAGGGAATGATTGGAAAAATAAGAGAAGAATTGAAAGTACAGCCATTATTGGATAAGGTCACGAATTACAGACATAAATGGATTGATCATATGGATGGAATGAGTAAGGAGAGATATCCATTGTTAGCAAGAAATTATCAAGCAAGAGGAAGACGTGGTGTTGGAAGACCTAGAAGACGTTGGGCTGATGCATTATGAAGTCGGAACGGGCAATTGCCTAATCCCTGGAGTGATGATGATGATGATGATTGGAAAAATTACCTCAGGATAAGGATGTATGGAGAGCTTATGTCCGCGCGGTCATGAACCTAAGGGTCCGATAATGTCAGTGAGTTAGTTTTCATTTTCAGAATTTTCATTCCACATTAGATTCCCGAAAATATAATTAAATTGTACATCGAACAATAAGAATATGAAATTTATGTTTCTAAATCCAGTGCGTACTGCGAATACAGATTTGCCTCGCCACTGATGGTAACATTCTGCAATGAAGTTCGTTCCATGTCATGAATGCAGGGCGGAAATATATTAGAAGGCTATTTGTAATCGTCAGATGCATTCTGTCTAGCTTGTTATTCCGTCCCTCCATCATACCGCATCAAACTATGATGAACCATCAGTATCAACTCCATTAAGCAAGGGCAAATTGTTTCTGAAGATAAAAGTCGGGTCGCGTACATAGAGAAAGAATGTGCTCATAGCTGATAAACAGTTGAAATTTTTCATTCAAAACCACCAGAAAATCAAACAAAGTTTTATTATTTACAGATTTGTCAATTGAAAGTTATGGCACATATGAGAAATATAGAAAAATCCGAAATAATGAAGCAAGGTTATGAATAGAGTTTGGATGTTGGGCACTTAAAAAATTCAAAATATTTAGGGGAAAAGGCACTAAAAATCATTAATATAGACATTAAAAATTCAAAATAGGCTCTTACTAAAACATAATTTTTATGGCCTTGCTATCAATAGTATACGAAGATATCAGAGATGATTTTGAAACTTGTTTTGCCGTTTTACAAAGAGCATACTTATGTTTTGTAGTGTGTACGTGCTGCGAAACATACCATTTTTTCGCGCAATTCACTGAAAGTTTACACACTTTGTAAAACAATAATGACCCGTCACTTGAGAATATTTCCGCACCAAATTTTTTCACGAAATTGGTCAGTTTGTCTTTTACTGTTGTCCGTTCTTTAGGCATTGTAAAACACTGTTCTAAAGGTAAAAAAATAAGCCACATACACTTGTCGCACCGCTTCGTCTTTGAAGCACCTGTCTACTGACTGAATTCAGTGTTACCACCATCAAAAATAATATTGCCACTCACTTAAACGTTTCAGCACCAGGTGTGAGACAGAGAACGAAAACTTCAGCCATCTACCCTTTTTGTCACTCAGCAATGTTTGTATTAAAAAGAAGCAAAGTTGTACTATAGAACTTTCTCCAAGCCTTAGAGCCGGAGTATAAAACAATGGGCCATATCTTAGGGCTATTTCGCTTAACGGGAGTGCATTGAGGGGAAAGTTTGACCATTTAAATCAATTTCATTCAAATACTAAGTTAATTTCGAGAAAAAAGTGGTAAATAGGTATTTATAGGCATTGTAAGCTGAAATAGGCATTTATAGGCAAAATTAACTTAATGAAAAACATATGAACTTATATGAAGTCACTTTTACAATATCTATAATAAATAATTATAGGCATTTTCCCTAACATCCGGTCTCTAGTTATGATATGAGATTTTAAAAAATGTATGTTCATCTTTGGTTGAGTTATTTTAAAGTATTGTATTGTATATTCTTTAAATGGAAGTACTACAGTTCTAAATATATATCGTTTTAATTTAATTCAATTCAATTTATTGACGCTATAATACGTATGGGAAACCAAAAAGCCAGATATAATAACAGTTAAGTCTCGTAGATTGCGATGGGCAGGACATGTGACACGAATGGGGAATGAAATTCCTGCATGGAAGCCTCTTGTAGGAAAATCAGAGAGAAAACGCACTGTTGGTAAAGCAAGAATGAGGTGGGAGAATAAAATTAACCATGATTTGAGGGAAGTAGATTATACAGGGAATGATTGGAAAACAGGTAGGGATGTATGGAGAGCTCATGTCCGCGCAGCCATGAACCTACGGGTCCGATAGTGCCAGTGAGTTAAGAGTTATGGAACCGATCTAATTAGAACAGTTAAGTATCGTAGACCGCGATGGGTATGACATGTGGCACGAATGGAGAATAAAAGATAGGCATAGATAGGGCCATGTGGCACGAATGGGGAATGAAAAAAGTAGCATGGAAACTTACTATAGGAAAACCAGAGTGAAAGCGTACAATAGGTAAGCCAAAAATGAGATGGGAGAATAACATTAACTATGATTTGAAGGAGATGGATAAAACAGATAATTATTGGAAAGCATTATTTCAGGATAAGAATGAGCATATTTCCGCGTAGCCATAAATCTTCGAATTCGATTGTGCCAGTGTGTTATAGTTTATAACATATTGTAATATCTGAAATCGTGATTTCAACCGCTTGATTGTGGATATAATGTATTTCTTGTATGAAGATCGCCGATTTAATTTTAATTGTATTATTGAATTAATCATAAGTAATGCCACGAGTGATTTCCAAATTATCTAGAGAATTTGGAAATCAAGAGTGGCATTTGTTAGGTCTATTTAACGAATAAAAATTAAGCTGTTTACTAACAAATCATTATTTAAATATAGTTATTTTAAAATATTTATATATTTAATGTAAACGGCGATGTTTGAAAACAAATGAGAAACTTTTTTATGCTTAATTTGTTCATCACTGCAACCAGATCATATTATTTATTGCCAAAGGATCGCAATATTGTAATAATGCATCCTAGTGGAGAAAAAATTAAACAAATCAAATTGTTTATAACCAACATTATAGGTTATTAATTAATTTCTGATGTCCTATGATGTAAATTATATTTTTCTGGAACCTGGGAAATAATACGTTTAAGAAAGTGCAAACAGTGGTTTATTTTTATTGTGGTATAATCAATTACTTCGAATGTTTTTCTATTATATCCCACAAGCAATATCTGTTTACATTCGTGCACTATATATACAATCTGGTAGCCGTATTTCTCGAACAGTTGTCACTGCAAAATAATGTTCTGGCCTATTCAGTATGTTAAAAAGAAGGACATTTCTTTAATACGATAAACTTATTTGATAAATTCTAGGTGAAACACGACTGTGTTTGATTGTACATCAACATTCATTCAAACGTGATTGGTCATTGACTCCCACTTGTGGCATGAGTTAACTACTCCTGGTAATGATATTTTAATCCGTCATTAAATAATAATAATTATAATAATAATAATAATAATAATAATTATTATTATTATTATTATTCTGGCAGAGTTAAGGCCATAAGACCTTCTCTTCCACTCAACCAGTACAAATATAAATAAATATTTGACCAAATATAGATATACACTATACTAATTATAAAAGTTAAAGATACATTAAATGTAGCAATGTAAATGTCATGTACAAACAACATTTTATACGATAATAACAATAATAATACTTACGATAATAATAATAATATAATAATAATATAATAATATAAATATGATGAATTATACGAGAAACACCAATTAATATATTTATACCTTACACTGGGTAATAATGAAGTCGAGGTTAGAGCAAATATAAATTTAGATTTATTTTAAAAGATGCCAATGTCCGGCAGCCCCTTATTTCTTGTGGTAGGGAATTCCAGTTGCGAGAAGTGAAGATGGTATATGACATGGAGTGATGGGATGTCCTATGTTGCGGTATATTAAGCAAGAGACTATGTTGTGATCTTGTGTTTAAGTTATGGTTTGAATGATAAGTTTTAAACAAATTTTGTTTAAAATAATGAAGAAATCTAGGGGGGGGGGGATCAATTTGTCTTCTCCGGCACTTGGACTCGAGACTAACCGAATATGAGTCTCGAACATTATCCTATGTGCACATATCGTTCTAATCTAGTAATAAATTAGATATATTTGTTTTGTTTCAAGTAGTTTTAATTTTATAATCTTTATTGCAAATTAACTCTGTTATTATAGACCAGGGGTCACCAGTTAGATTTAATGGAGGTCAATTTTCAAGTAGTAAATTCAGTCGAGGTCCGGGACCACAGTTGATTAAACACACGAAGCTTAAGGAAATTATTTAAATTGTTATGGGTATGAATTGCACAAATTAAACAAAACACATGGTAAAAAACTAAAAGGATACAGCACAGTAGTACACAGTTATTAATTCTAATAATTATTAATAAGTTTATGATAAGCTTAACATATGGTCAGAGTAATATTTAAATATCTCACCTCACAAATGTAGTGTTTTTCAAGATACCAGGTTTCAAACGGAATCTCGTCCATCTTCAGCCTAATCTCCGACCATAAGCAGTACTGTCAATTGAGCCAGCAATAATACTATCATAACATGAAATTTAGTAAACTGGTTTCATTCGACATTTAATCGGTTTTAAAATGTTGTATTAATTCGACATTTAACCAGTCCGTATCCGGACCGTGGTCTGCCAATTGGTGATTCCTCTATATAGACTACGCAGCTTTATAGCGTATCGTTCTGCTTTTTATACATGTTATGAACAGGAATTATACGTTAAACAAACTCCATATAAAATAAGTATGTATAGTGGACTCAGTAGGCCTATTTTCGTTTACAGGCGCTTTGATTTGTGGTTGAATAGGTCTATTTTGCACGGATAAGTATTTAGCATATCAAGCAGCGCTGTCACGTTTAATTCACTGGTACTAATATACTATATTATAATAATACTGGAAAAGACAATAGTTGCAGGCTGTTATAGGTCGCGCAAGGGATTTTGAACAATGCCCTTGACCGTAAATCCAATGGGAGAGCCTATCCAGACTGCTGATCTGTGAATTCCCTGTCTGCCACGTGAACAAACAAAACAGTTCCTATGTACAGTCCATAAAAAATTATAGTGAGACGCGGATGTGTTGATTTTAGATTTAAAACCGTAGACTTTAATTATAATATTTTGTACACTTGCTGCCTGAAGTCTTACAATTAGGCTATAATGCAATGTGAATGGGTATTTAGTTAATTACTTAACAGTTGTGATTTTTTTTGTTTACACAATGCCTCCTAACTAACTAACTAACTCACTGACACTATCGAACCCCTAGGTTCATGGTCGCGCGGACATAAGCTCTCCATATATCCCTATCCTGAGTCAATGTTTTCCCATCATCCCCTGTATAAACTACTTCCCTCAAATCATAGTTAATGTTATTCTCCCACCTCATTCTTGGTCTACCAACTGGGCGTTTTCCCTCTGGTTTTCCTACAAAAAGCTTCCATGCACGTCTTTCATTCCCCATTCGTGCCACATGTCCTGCCCATCGCAGTCTACGATAAAGATTACCTATATTAATTAATATTGGTAGTGAGATTTTAAAAATGTTTAGCAGTGTATTGTATTTGATATTCGCTAGCGAGGTAGTTAGCAATGACGTCGTGGTCCTACTTCCTATTGGCTTGAGGACTACATCTGGGTTGTACAGGACCCCCATATAAGCTCCCATTACAAATGTCATTGTTCAGGAACTATTGCTAGGGTTATAAGATAATTATATCCACGTGGAACTGACATGGAAACGTCATTTAAAAATGTGAAGACTTTTTTTTTGTCATTCGACATTTCAGGTATTCTCCTTTCATTGGAGTATTGTAACCCACTTCTGACGTTGGGGCGCCTGGAAGGCGGGGTTACGCTGCCCCAATGATATGATGGGTGATGACGATGGGTAATGATGCGCCAGGAGAGGCCTTAAGAGGTGAATATGATATTGATGATGATGGCCAGATGACGTTCGGGGACCGTTTGGGCCTTAAAGTATCCTGACATTTGTCTTACAGGTGAGGAAAAACCCCGAAAAAAACCTCACCAAGGAAATTTGTCCCGAGCGGGGATTGAACCCGGGCCCGCTGCATGACAAGGCAGCACGCTACCTCGAGACCACAGCGGTGGACAATATGAGGACATTATTGGCAGAGAATTGTTTTCAGTTTTGGTGATTGGAGCGGCGTCTTAGAAACCTCTAACAACAACTCCCCCGGCTCTGCTTTGCAGTAAAAATGCATTTTTCAAACCTGAGGGAGTTGCCTTTGATGTCGCCTGGAAACTAAAATACTGAGCTCACTTTACGTTATTCAACGTCATATAATTGTGCAGAATCTTATGTAGCCACACTTCGATTTATTGTGACATTACATATAATGATCTAAAACATGACTTGTAGCAGAGACTGCAACGTGTTCATAATGCTTGCGTTCAATTCGTTTTCAATATCCGCCGTTATGACCATATTTCCGAACACTTTAATAACCTCTCTTGGCTCCGTCTTACTGACAGACGTAAATTGCACTCACTTTCACTACTTTTCAAGCTTCTGAATTCCTACACTCCTACTAACCTGGCGTCCAGATTTGAGAAGTTATCTTCTTACCACAATATTGACACTAGGTCACAAGATAACAGTCTACTAACAATTCCTCTTCATAACACTTCCTCTTATTATACGTACTTCCTTCACAGTAGCCTCTGCCCGCTCCTGGAATTCCCTTCCTCAAGATATCAGGTCTTTCGACATTCCTGGCCTAGCATGGTGTACTTGTAACCCACTTCTGAGGTTGGGGCGCCTGGAACGCGAGGTTACGTTGCCCCGATGGGTGATGATGATAGTGGTGCACCAGGAGAGTCCCTAATGCTAAGCTTAATCTAAGATAAATATGAATGATGATGATTGCGACGGCCATATGATTTCGGGGACCGTTTGGGCCTAAAGTTTTCCTGACATTTGTCTTACAGGTGAGGAAAAACCCGCCCAGAAAAACTGTCCCGACCGGGGATCGAACCCGGCCCCGCTGTGTGACAAGGCAGCACGCTACGTCGAGATCACATTATTAATTGTATTGTATTTATAACATGTAATCGTTTATGTATATTGTAATTTAGATGTAAGACTATTTCTTTTGTATTTTTTAAAACCTGGTTGAGTGCTAGACAAGGCCGTAAGGCCTTAACTCTGCCAGATAAAATAAAGCTGCTGTTATTATCATCATCATCATCATCATCACCATCATTATTATCATTATTATTATTATCATTATCATTATTATTATTGTTATTGTTATTATTATTGTTATTGTTATTATTATTATTATTATTATTATTATTATTATTATTATTATTATTATTATTATTATTATTATTATTATTATTATTATTATTATTATTATGTTAACTGACTGCTATGTTAGGGGACTATGCTTTTAAAATTCGTCAGTATAAAATTATATAGTGCCACAATTGCCTTCAGTAGTACATCACCGTGATAACTTTATTTTAGATTTATGGAGAACCTCTAGATCAATGAGGTCGGGTCGTGGTCGGGTAAACAATAAATCAAGAAGTCTCGAGTCGATTGTTCTGTATATTTAACCACTATAAAACTGGTAAGTAGAGATGGAACCTCTCCTTCCAATGACGCGAGTTGGACTAAGTTTCAACAATACAGTAGAGGTCACTCTGAACATAGGTTAAATGCAAACAAGAGCAGCATTTAGACTTACAAAGTACAGAGTTTCACATTCAAACCTCTCACATTTTAATTAATCATAACTAACAAAGTATGCGGAATTATGAAATGAGGATGGTATTAAACGAAACAGAAACTCAAAGAATTTTCATTGCCACACAACAAAACACCTCTATATGTGCACCATTAGTAGCATGAACAATATCAAGTCTGTATTCGATTTCGTGCCACATTCTGTCCAACATGTCACTGAATTGCCGGGAAGCTTGGCGAATTGATTTTTGTGGACTTCTTTGAAATCCTGCTCTAATTTCTTCAATTTTTTCTTCTGAAACACGTGTACGAGCACCTCCTGATTATTTTTTAACGCTTCCAGTCGCCAGAAACTTCTCAAGCCATGCCCATCAGGTGCATTTCCTCCATATTCTCTCCGGTAATTTTTTGCACTGTAATTATTGACTTCGTCTCTGAATACCACAAAACAGTTTGTGTTCGTTGCTGACGAGTCGCCATTTTGTTTTATGTCATTATTGTCCAACATGCGACAGATTAATTAACTGCAACAATGAAAACAAAAATTCTTTGAGTTTCTCTTTCTTTTAATACCAACCTCATTTTATAATTCCGCATACTTTGAGAGTTATGATTAATTAAAATGTGGGAGGTTTGAATGGGACACGATGTATACTTCGGTGGAATGTAAAAGTTACGCACTGACTGTTCGGAACATTTGGAGAGAAATATAACTAATGTAAAGTGGTTTTTATAAACTGTTGTAACCAGACAGTACAGAAAAAAATATTATAATCCCCTTCCTTCTGACGTCAAGTACAATGGTCGCATCAACCATACGCTGAGCTGGTATCGTTTTTACGAAGGAATTGTTCCATATCTACTGATAAGCAAGCAAGGAAGTTCAGAAACTTAATAATCGTATACAGATTTAAGAACACTGACTCTGGGACGACAACATCAGCTTCTGTGTTAATTATCTCAAAGAGAATAATTTATTCATTTTGAGAATTTTCCTCATCATTGAGGGTTTTCTCCAACCAATCTTAGTAATTAACATGAATTTTAAAAAATAAATAAATATAAATGACTACGGACTTGTAGACTATCAGTTTGCAACAAACATTCACAAATTTCCCTTAATTAAAGTTCTCCATCTTTCTCTGTCCTCTGTGTGTTCATCTGTTACACCAAATTTCCTCATTGGATTTTGAATGTTATTCTTCCAGGTGTTCTTGGCCTTCCTGTGCACCTTCTTTCTTTCAATTCTCCATGCATAGACAGCCTTCGGTAGTCTTCCACCCTGCATTCTTCTTACGTGTCCATACTCTTTTAGCCTTCTGCGTTTAATCTCCATCCATTATATTTCTTTCTGCATTCATCCATTTTCTAATTTCTGTATTTCTATTTTTTTCCAGTCGAGATTTTCTGGCAGCTCTTCTCCAAAAATCTATTTCAACTTAAGTTATTATGTTGACATGTTGTGTCATTGTCCAAACGTACATTATACTTTCTAGTATGGATTTATAAATTAGTTATTTTGTTCTGTTAATGATGTTTTTACTCCATAGTATAGAGTTTAACATTCCTATGGTTTTTCTTCCATTACTAATCCTTTTTGCTATTTCTTTATTTGATCTTTCTCTATAATTAATCCCAAATAACAGAAACTATCGCTCTTCTTTATCTTTACCCCATCAATATATAATTCATCTGGGTCATAACTTAAAAGAGAATAATGCAATCTAAATTACCAAAACCTCCTGTTAATTGCGTCACTTTATTATGGCCATTACGAAAGCACTGCTATTTTTCAATAGTTTTATATCTGCTTCTATTCTAGGATTACATTCCCCATATAACTTAAAATAAAATGTTTTGGTCTAGTCCCTTGTAGGCAGGGAGCAGAAACTTTGAATCAGACTGTAGACAGGTAAAGAGTGGTGGACGCCCTTTTCTAAAGAATTGCCATTAGTTGCGATGGCGTGGGAAACATGGAATTTATTTAATTTCGCTTCCGTCAGTTTTCACAAAAATTCTATAAATCTTTTATATTTCTTTAACAATACTTGATAGCATAAACATATAATTATCTGCTATAAAATTTCTATATAAACACAAGTTATCTCTAAGTCTTTTCTTCACACTGCAGACATCTTCATTTACAAAACTTCCTTCACTTTTCACTCTTCAGATCATATTCAAAAGTCCACTTCTAGGACACGACCATAGAACACAACTGATTCAACCAACTCGCATACCGTTTACATGCGAAAATCAGAATTATGTGGAAGCCAGTTTCGATCTCTCTCGAATGGAAACCTTGAGAGGTCGACTTTTCTAGAAAAATATTCATCTGGAAAACGATCATTCTAGAAAACAAGACTGGAGAAGTCGTTTGCGAGTTGCACACGACCCGAATACGAATCCCTTTTGCCTTATAAGGTGAGATTCGATTCCTGCCGCCGCCCGTAAAATTCAAGGACAGTAATTTGATAAACAGATCAACAAAGCGTCACAGTACGATTCAGAGTGGCACTGGTATCCTGTAAAAAGCAGGATATCAGAACCACTGCGGAAGACATTACCGGACATCATAAGACATGGAACACACATCCAGACCCGGAATCGAACAGTGGTGGCCGCAGGTATAGAATCTACCTACCAAGATTATTTATAAGACCTATTGTATATTTAATAAACGCTATAGTTAATTGGTATTTGAAGATTTTGGACTATAAGGCCGTGGTCCGTAACTGCTGGTATTTTTCCCAGACGTTTCTCCCTCGACTACGGAGGGCATCTTTAGTGGCGAGTTCTTCTAGGTGTTGTTCCCTGATCGAAACCACCTAGAAGAACTCGCCACTGAAGATGTCTTTCGTAGCCGCGGGAGAAACGTCTGGAGAAAACACCAGTTATGGACCACGGCCTTACAGCACGAAATCTTCTAATATAACTTCTGGCCGTAAAAGCCTGCATTCTATAACTATAGATAATTAATAATAATAAATACTAACAAGCATAATGTTATGAAACGATAATAAAATTAGAAGAATAAATATGTACATGGGTCCACCTCCGTGAACTAGGAGTAACGCAGCGGCCCCGGGTTCGATTCCCGGTCGGAACAAGTTTTCTGGGTGAGGTTTTTCGGTGTTTTTCTCACCTGCAATACAAATGTCAGGACACTTAGAAGAGCTAAAAAATAGCCCCATAACAGTATATGTGGCCATCAAAACCATACTAGAATTCTAGCCTTTCTTGTGTTTAAAACACATTAAAAATACGCATTAGAAACATACAGACTAACGGTTCCGCCTAAATATTCTATGATATTATATGATACTGATGTTAAAGCATCTATAAATAAGATTAATGAAAAAATATTTAAATCCTCCTTGATTTTTCCGAAAGAAACAATTTCCAGAGCATTAGGAATCTAAAACAAAGCACATTTTGCATGATACCCAGATTTCTTTAACAATTTACGTTTCTGTTTCTGAAGTAAGAGCTGTTCGTATTTCCGTGGATTCTATTTGAAGTTTGTTATATTGATGTATTAAATTTTGCAAATATATACATATAATACTAGCGAACCCGGCAGACGTTGTCCTGCCCGAACATACAATTCTCGTGTCATGGCCAGACGATAAAAATTTTATTATTTTACCATAAAATTCACTAATTAAGACGTAATTAGATATTATTAAATACGTTCACAAGAAAACTCCCCATTGCCATCTGTTGTGGCTCAAGAAGCGTGCATGATGACCACATTGTTGTCGCGAGGAATATGAGTACATATCTGACATAAAAAAAAAGTTCCTATAACCCGATTGCAACGGCATCTACCAGGTCCAATTGTGAATCTAATCCATCCAAGGACCCACTCAAACACACACAACAAATTTCATCAAAATCAGTCCAGTCGTTTAGACAGTTTTTAATTTCGGATTTCAAGTAAACTTCCACTTCTAATTGTCTGATTTCTCTCATTTTTTGATAATACCTACCTCGGTTTATTTTAACAGGATACGGTGAGTGTCGTTGTGAAACATCGAAAATTGTGACCGCTAGAGCGATTATTAAATGTTCGCGTCAGGTGAACTCCTACACGTAATGGTTTTAGAGGGTCGAATTGTGAATATAAACCATCGAGAGACCCGATTTGACACACACAAAATGTTTCATTAAAATCGGCCCAGTCGTTTAGGAGGAGTTCAGTGACAAACACACGTACAGAAGAATTTTATATATATATATATATATATATATATAATATTATATATTGCATTGCTCAATGTTAAAGATTTAATTATAACATCGATAAAGCGTCACTGCTATAAAGTAAAATAAATATTCTCCTTAATTTGCTTACTTGATATAGTCAGCTACTAGATGGCAGTGAAGACAGTGTTCTCGCGACATCTAGTAATAATGGAGAGTATAATACATATATAAGAAAAATAAGTGTTTGAATTGGATTCGCCTGGTAGTGTAATGGATATCACGCTGATGTACAGACTCAGAGATCCGGGTTCGAATCCCGTCCAGGCATTTATTTTTCTTATCATACCTATATATATATATATATATATATATATATATATATATATATATAAAGATGAGGATTGTCAATAAAAGAGAGAAAAAAGAAAATGTCAGACGTCTCCCCCCCCCCCGAGATGGAGCTAGCTTATGTCAACTTTATATGTTTTGTTATTTTGAATATTTTGCTTGTGATCAGATGTCACTGTACCCCGAGATGGAGCTAGCTTATGTCAACTTTATATGTTTTGTTATTTTGAATATTTTGCTTGTGATCAGATGTCACTGTACTCAAACGAATAGATGGCTATTTGCTTATGTATAGAGTGCACTAATGAGTCAATATATTTGTACAGACTGTAAAGTATTTTCCAGTTTATGTAGCTTCAACCTTGTTTATGACTTATTTACAATTAAGATTATCCTTCTTAATATTTAGTTATGTCATGCTTCAGTTTTTTCTATCTGTATTGGCGTAACAGCCCAATGTTGAGCCATAGCCTCTCCTATGTTAGGAGTTAATAGACCAAGTTAATTTAGTTCACTTATTTGCCCATAGATATCATGAACATACCGACTCAATGAGATATCTAGCAGACAACTAAGCTATTACTAGGATGCTCAAGTCAGCAAATTTTGCTTAGAGGCTTTTATTTCGGTTTAAGGATCTTTTACGAGCCTGAAAATCTTCCGACTCGGGACCGACGGCTTAAAGTCCCTCCGGAGGACTTGCTGCTTGATTTTTTCCATTCACTCAGCAGGCGCGGGTTCGATTCCCGGTCGGGACATGCTCCTGGGTGAGGTTTTTTCGGGTTTTTTCCTCACCTGCAAGACAAATGTCAGGAAGCTTAGGGCCCAACTGTTCCATAAAATCATCCGGCCATCATCATCATCATCCTCCTTCACCGATGTGGAAAGCAACGGGAAGCTACCACACCTATAATTCCCTAGTAAAGCAGCAAAGCATAGCATGAAAATGCTATGATTGCACTGAAAGACCTGCCCTCGGACACAATTACTATAACTGGATATATATAAACGAATGTATGTCTGTATGTCTGTCTGTCTGTCTGTCTGTCTGTCCTTTATGCATTACTACACCATACATCCGACTGCGATGGGACTTTTTGCAAAATGTTCAGGAGTTTCCAGGGAAGGTTTTAGGCTAAAAGAGATTGTAATACCCAACCCCTTCACACTTAAAAATCACCCTTTGTAGTGAAAAACGTGTTTTTCGGAACGTTGTGGACGTTTAAATGGCTTACGCTGCCTAAACCATAACAAATACACCAAATTAATGTGCACATAATTGAATAGCTCAGAAAAATCTACAAAAAGTCCGCGACATCATATGCTTATCTTTAACGTATAACTCACAATACATTTTTGTATTTCAGCTCATTGATGCCAAGAAGATCGGGATGACTAGATTCCCGGGCAAGCGTAGCGGCGCACGGCGAGTATTCTTTTACGGATAACTCACAATAACTATTTTTTATCTTTTAGCTCATTGATGCCAAGAAGATCGGTATAAGCAGATTTCCGGACAACGCCGGATAACCAGCACGGGGTATCATCATCAACAACAAGGATTAAGCCCAATGGCCTGATCCGATCTCATTATAGGTCGAATTGGTCCTTCCATCTCTTCAATTATCTTCCCAACAATCTTATCCCTTTTGGTTTATTTATACATTCTTCTTGGTATGCGCTGTTCATTCATTCGTAATACGTACTGAAGGTAAGCATTTTGATAGTATTTTATTCTTTCACAGAGATTAAATATATTAAGTTCTGTTCTTATATCTTCGTTTTTCTTTTTATCGGTCCTTTGGTATCCTGCTATTGCTCTCAACGTACGTATTCATTTCTGCAGCACGGGGTATCTAAATTAATTATGATATAAATGTATATGTTTATAACTTATTCAACTAAACATAAAACATATTTAATTTATTTAGGCCTAGCAGCGCAAGCCGCGTACAACAGTTGAACAATAGCCTACTATTAAAATTTCCAACCCTGCCGGTGTGCTATGACTACATATAAATAAAAATATTTTAGAATTGTATATCACATTTGTTTACTGTACTTATCTTGCTTATTGTTATTTATTTCGTTTATTTTCCATTCATTGACCACCGCTGTGGTCTCGAGGTAGCGTGCTGCCTTGTCACGCAGCGGGCCCGGGTTCGATCCCCGCTCGGGACAGTTTTTCTGGGTGAGGTTTTCATCGGGGTTTTTCCTCACCTGTAAGACAAATGTCAGGAAAACTTTAAGGCCTAAACGTTCCCCGAAATCATATGGCCATCGCAATCATTATCATTCATATTCATCTTATCACCATCATCCTTCATCGGTGTGGAAAGCAACGGGAAGCTACCACACCTGTAATTCCCTAGTAAAGCTGCAAAGCGTAGCATGAAAATGCTATGATTGCAGTGAAAGACCTGCCTTCGGGCAGAATTACTATGGATGGATGGTTTTAAATGTAATTAATCAACGAGATATTAGCGTTTCAGACCTCTATATTTGTCAATCTTCCTAATTATACAGATTTTTAACAGTTATCTTGTGTAGATTAAATGAGGAACTAATAAGCTGTTGATGAAGAATTATAGGCCTATAACAAAAGTGATATTACAATGTTTAATGAAACTTACACAAGTACCTAATCCGGATATATTCTACAACCAGTAGATAGCAAATTTAAGTTCAAATGATAGGCTATAGATAATAAAGGAACGGAATAAAAAACAAATTAATGTCAAAGGTGCATTCATTCATCCATCCATCCATAGTAATTCTGCCCGAAGGAATGTCCTTCACTGCAATAATAGCATTTTCATGCTATGCTTGCAGCTTTACTAGGAAATTGTAGGTGTGGTAGCTTCCCGTTACTTTCCACACCGGTGAAGGATGATGATGATAATGATGATGATGATGGTCAAATGATTTCGGGAACCGTTTGGGCCTTAAAGTTTTCCTGGCATTTGTCTTACAGGTGAGGAAAAACCCCCGATTTAAACCTCACCCAGACCGATTAAATATCGAATTAATACAATTTTTTAAACCCGGTTAAACGTCGAATAAAACCAGTTGTACTAAATTTCATGTCATGATATTATTTTTGGCTCGGTTGACAATACTGCTATGGTTCAGTACGCATATCTATGGGGGGCACATATCTGACTTCCATTTGTTTACAATTAATTTATGTTAATCACTAGCTTGTTCTAATATTTTATTACTTACTTACTTACTCACTGGCACTATCGAACCCGTAGGTTCATGACCGCGCGGACATAAGCTCTCCATAAATCCCTATCCTGAGCTAATGCTTTCCAATCAATCCCTGTATAATCTACTTCCCTCAAATCATAGTTAATGTTGTTCTCCCACCTCATTCTTGGTCTACCAACTGGGCGTTTTCCCTCTGGCTTTCCTACAAGAAGCTTCCATGCACGTCTTTCATTCCCCATACGTGCAACATGTCCTGCCCATCGCAGTCTACGAGACTTAACTGTTCTTATTATATCTGGCTTCCTATACAGACCATGTAGTTCGTTGTTATGTAGTCTTCTCCATTCACCTGTCTGTTCATCTCTCCTTGGTCCAAAAATTTTCCTAAGTACTTTATTCTCAAATACTCGTAATCTCCTTTCCTCCCTTAAAGTAAGAGTCCATGTTTCGCACCCATATAATATAACTGGTAGAATAATAGTTTTATATATTTTCAGCTTAAAGTTTTTTGAAAGGAATTGGGACATCAAAAGTCTCTGCAATGCATAATAGCATGCATTTCCAGAATTGAGCCTATGTTTAATTTCTTTGTGCGTCTCATTCCTATTTGTGATTATTGTTCCTAGGTATTTGAATTCAGCCACTTCCTCAAAATTTCCCTCATTTGTCATTAGCTGTCCATTTCCATTATATACTGAATTTCTACGTGTGACCATATATTTAGTTTTACCGATATTCACTTCTAATATTTTATTATTATTAATAATTTTACTGCGAATTGGATCTTTTCCTAGGAAAGCCATGACTTTAGATTTTTCTGTTGAGATTAATATATTGCAATTTGGTGAAAAGAGTGGACTGAACTTTTTCATAATAATAATCACTTAATAAAAGATTGGTATGTTTAAACAATAGTGGTTCCGGACCTCGACTTAATTTATTACTTTGAAAATGGACCTCCATGAAATCTAATTGGTGACGCCTATACTAGACCTGTAGTTTCTGGTAATTTCTTCAGCCAGTCTCGTCGATATAGGGTCTAGGATTCTCGCCTGTCGATTCAAACCCAGCCAACGATGATCTTTTCCCCCCAGGGCGTAAAAAATCTCACGCATGAGTTTATTCGGGGAGAAAATATCATAGGTCCCCGTATCGTAGAATCAAGTCACGTAAAAATATTGAATGCTGAATAATATCTCTCTACGGAAAATTTGTCAACCGTTTCACGTCCAGCTTTGAATCGCGACGAGATATTAAAACCACTTATGGGAATGTGTTGTTTATTAACTTTCGGTAAAGATTTCATTGTTGGTGCAATAGAGTCGTCGTTGGTTAATTTCTAGTTAATTATTCCATTGTTTGTTTTGTGTTTGTCTACAGAGTGATTCAGAAATACGGGGACGTTTGATCGCATTTTGTGACGAAAATATTATTATTAAAGGAAATATGATATCATTGGAAAGGGAATCCTTCAAATTACGACAATAGAACAAAACAAAACAAATCACTGCTCACGTGCAGCTTGGCGGGTTGATTTTTGTGGGCTAGCGTCGAACGCCTCCACAATTCTCTTCGTTGTTTCTGCATCCGTGCTAATGCGAGGCCTTCCAGGAGGTTTGATTTTCTGCATTCTTCCCGTTTCCAGCAGTCGTTTTCTCCACTTCCCCACAGTCGACGGCTGCAATACTATGTTAAACTCACGTCTTGCCCGTCTTGCGGCCTCACGATCATTACCATACGTTATTGCCCATGCAGCAATTGTAATTTGCTGTTGCATATTCAACGCTATTTTGACTAATGACGTAAGTTCTACACTGTTTTATTTTATTCCATTGTTGTAATTTGAATAATTGCCTTTCCAACGGTAATTTCATATTTCCTGTAATATTTTCATCACACAACGCGATCAAACGTATAGCCATATTTATGATTCACCCCGTATTTTGTCTGCTTTGTGATCATCTTTCATGATGGTGTCACAGTTTTTCAAGATTTCTTTTAATTCCCTTAGAAATGTATTCGTAGGGGCTTTATTTATTCTTCTTCTTAATAAGGCGCTACAGCTTCAATTGGAGAACGTGTTGGCGTTCTCAACGAGTTCTTTGTACACTTTTCTATTCTAGACACATTTATTCCAAATTTTTATCTTCATCAATGTTATATCATTTACATCATCTTTCCATCTTTTTTGGGTCGTCCAATATATTTAGGGATTAAATGCTTCCATTTGTAGATCTTTTTACCATTCTTTGATCATCCATTCTATAAATGTATTCAGTCCAGTTTAATCTTTTTTTGCTTTAATGAAGTTAATTATATTTCTGTTATTGGTAATTCTATTTGTTTCTTAATTTGTTTCAATTCTCCATCATCCGGGGCTTTATTTACTTTTTTAAACTTATTATTTTCTATAAACTGTTTTGTTTTGTCTATGTATTCTTCTTTATTTATTAGTACTACGATATTACCTTTAACATCTATATTATCATAAGTAATGCCACGAGTGATTTCCAAATTATCGATAAATTCACGACTCACGAAGTGAGGAGTGAATTTATCTAGAGAATTTGGAAATCAAGAGTGGCATTTGTTAGGACTATTTAACGAATAAAATTAAGCTGTTTACTCACAAATCATTATTTAACTAGTTATTTTAAAATATTTATATATTTAATGTAAACTGCGATGTTTGAAAACAAATGAGAAACTATAGGTACGCTTCTACTGCTTCTTTTGTTTATCACTGCAACCAGATCATACTATTTATTGCCAAAGGAACGCAATATTGTAAGGAGGAGCTTTCTTTAATATGGTAATTATAACACTGATAAATATTTGGTGAAACACGACTCTGATTGGTTGTAAAACAGAAATCATTGAAACGTGATTGGTCATTGACTCCCATTTGGGGGCATGAGTTAAATAGTCAGTATTATAGCATGGTCTTCCTGAAAAACCAGATATAATAAGAACAATTATTGTCTTGTAGTCTGCGATGGGCAGGACATGTGACACGAATGAGGGATGGAAGAGAGTCATGGAGGCTCGTAGGAAATCCCGAGGGAAAAGTGCCCAATAGATAGGCTAATAATGATGTGGAAGAATAACAGTAACTATGATTTGAAGGAGGAAATTATACAGGTGGTGATTGAAAGACGTTGGTTCAGGATAAGAATGAATGGAGAGCTTATGTTCCCGCGATCTTGAACCTAAGGGTTAGATAGTACCCATTAATTAGTTATACAGTTCCTGCATGAGACTTTTTTTAAGTGTGCATAGCCATTTTTAAATACTCTAGCTCATTTTATTTTCTGTATTGTCTTTTTTTCTTTATGTTTTACTTTTTTTTACAGATACGCAAACATACTTCTAATGAAGATTTAAAACTTCCTACCGTGCCGGAATTCGAACCCAGAATAGAAAGTAAGGACTCCACCGACAACAACAGCGACTAACAGAAGTCTTCTCTTCTTCTTCTTCATAATTTGTAGGATTTTCATCCTGTTTATTTCTCAAATCACTTCTCGGAGGAAGACGTATTGGATGTGCATTCAATGTCTATCCATCTCTTGGCTGGTCTTCCTTTTGTTCTTCTCCCGTCCATTGCTCTATCTCCTTTAGCTGTTTTTGCAAGTCGGTTGTCTTCCATTCTTTCTATATGACCTTTCCGATATGTTCGTCTGTCTATAATAAATTTGGTTATGTCTAGAATATGACATTTTTCCCTAATTTCTGTGTACCTTATCAAATAATGTTTTCCCCTGAATAGTTCTTAAGATCTTCATTTCACATGTGATTATTATTTAATTTTTGTTTTATCAGCCCTGGTTCTTTCCACTTCTAATTTGCATCTTACTGGTTCTTTTGATAGTGATAAGCATTTAGTCTTATTCGTATTAATTTCCATATTGTACTTTCTGGCATTTATATTAAATTGATGTAAAGTAATCCCACTACAGGCCTCAGGAGGCCCTTGGGGTAGTAGGAGGTTAAGGCTCCCACTCTTTCTGGACAATCGGACTTGATGTCAGCCGGGTTGTCAGCCCTGCGTGACGGCCGCATTTACCCCCAGAACAAGCGTCTGGTACTCATTTCCGTTACAGGCTGAGTCGACCCCAGGGCCATAGTGCCGCCAGAAGGTTTGGGTCAGTTTAAAAATCCTGCCCACCGAGACTTGAACCCTCGACCTTTCGGCTTGTAGCTCAGTGCCTTTACCACTACGCTACGGCATTGATGTAAACGAACAATAAAAGTCTACAAACGTTTATACGCTGTATATAAAAAGTAATACAATTTTTGTTTGAGGTCACAAATTAAAACAGCCAAACCTCACATTTCCTAGAAATTACTACTAATTTAATTTTACACAAAACTGAGAACAGACAAAACTATGTAATGTCGTAACTCATTGTTAGTTTCGTCATAAGCTTTCACGCATGCGAATTTAATTTAAAAACAGTTGTGAAACATGATTTTAAAACTCAGCGTCATCGTGTAAACTAGCCTTAAGTCTTACAAATTGGAAGGTTGTGTCCAGTAATTCGTGCTTGCAATAAAGTTTTCAAAGGAAAATATCGGCTAATGACCGAGATGTAAACAACTACTGGTCTGTCCAACCTAAGAAATACACTTTGTCATTTAACTTCCGAATGCATTACTCCGTGCAGCACATGTAAACGCATATGCTACCTCAGTCAGCTGTTTATTACAGGCCGATACATTAATGCACAAGAATCGTTTTAATTTTTAACGTTGCAGATTCTATTAACACACATGATTCTATGTCGAAAACGAATTAAATTATAATTGTTAATATTCAATGGCAGGCATGGATTAAGCCAATTGGCCTGTTCCGCTTCAGGAAAGAAATTGATCCCTCCATCTCTTCTTAGGTCTTCCTGGGTCTCTTCGCCCTGTGGGTCTGTAGTTCAATAGCTGCAGAGGTAGTCTATTGTTTGGCATCCTCAGAAGGTGTTCATGCCAATTATTTTGATATTTTTGAATGATTTCAGTTATTGCTGGTGTGTTGAGAGCTTTGCGGATATCTTCATTACGCATGTGATCATAAAGCGTATAACCCGCTAAAGGTCTTAATAACTTCATTTCTGCAGCTACTATCCTATTTAATTTACCTGTAGTAAGAGTCCAGGTTTCAGAACCATAAAGTAGAGTTGGAAGAGCCATTGTTTTATAAAATTTTAGAATTGTATCTGGACGTACTTTTCGGAAAATAATGCTTTTTATTGTTCCTATAAGTTTTTGAAATTTGACCAAATTTATGTCTATGTCTTTACATGTGTCGTACGAAAGATTGCAGCCAAGATAAGTAAAGTTATTAACTTGTTCTATTATATTGTTGTTAACAACAATTTTAGTTCTTATCGGTATTTTCCCTTGAAACGCCATAGTTTTTGTCTTAGTCACCGAAATTTGTAAATTATAATCTTGGGTTATATTTGACAATCTATGTACTGCTCTTTGTAGGTGATCTTCAGAAGTAGCCAATATTACTTGATCATCTGCATACATTAATGTGTTGAGGGGTCGACCATCAATCATAAAGTGTGATTGTGATTGGTTTTGCCATAATTTTATGATTTCAATTGTTAATATTAAACAAATTAATTCAAATTAAACATTTAACTTAAATTAATTGTACTTACAGTTCCAATTTATTCCAATTTACTTCGGCTTACTTCGTGAATGTTTCTTTGAGTAATTGATAATTTTACATCTTGGAGGTGAGTTACTAGCCCTTTTTCTTCAATGGGTATCTCTTTTAGTCTGGACCTTCTTCCATGACCTGCCAGGCATGGGAGGCCCTGTTGGTAGTTACACTACCGCCTGGGTGGCTCATGGAGTCATTAGGACTCACAAGCCCACCACGTCAAGGTAGAGAGAAAATTCGCAGCTCTGTTATTAGAGAAGAATGTGAAATTGAACCTATAAACCTTTGGATAAATTATAGAAGATTAAATTGGAACGATCACATAGATAGAATGGAGAACAGTAGATTAGTGAAGAAAGTACGTGACTGGACACCTCAGCAGAAAAGGTCATTAGGAAGACCACAACTATGATGGAAGGATGTCACCATACCCCGGACCTGTAGTGAATGAACAAGCTGCCAGCTGTCATGCGTAGAGGAGGAAGAAGAAGAAATACTTACAGTAAAATCTATGCACCTTATAACAAATTGCACACTTCACAAAATCGCCCACCCTCTTAAAACAGGTTTAGCCCTTTTCCTCTTCTTGTTGGGCGTTTTAATATTACCAGTTTGTTATAATTCCCTGCTAATATGTAACTACAGCACTAATGTCCGACATACCAGTATATTCTGCAGTTAATTTAACTATATTGTTCACTACAGTGCCAGGATTATGCTCCATAAAGTTTCAAAATACATTTAACACCATCTGTTTTTCATCAATATTTAACAATTTTCCTTTAGGGTGTTTTTTATAATTTTGATCACAAATTTTATCACATAGTTAAGTTATCATAAACTATACAATAGCCGCCATATTTATAACTGACATTCAACTTTCTCTCAAGAATCGATCAGTTTCAAACAAATATGTATTGTTAGTTACTCTCCGACCTTCGAAGAAACATGTAAATGTATACTGTATTCTGATCAGCTATGGTTAACATAAATAGCTTCAAATACGTAATTATATTAATCGAATATGTGATCTATTTTTACACGCTTTATATTAGCTTGACCTGTATCTATCTATCTATCTATCTATCTATCTATCTATCTATCTATCTATCTATCTATCTATCTATTTATCTATCTATGTAACGGAATCTTTCAACGCGATTTTTACCCACTTAAAATCATCGGATCGACTTGAAACTTTGTATAATTGTAGAGGACCCGTGACAATACAATAATTTCATATTTATTTTCTAAAATCCTGGCCATAATCATCAGAAAATCAAAAAAAGTATGTTTGTATCAATGTAACGGAATCTTTCAACGCGATTTTCACCCACTTAGAAACATTGGATCGACTTGAAACTTTGTATACTTGTAGAGGACCTGTGACAATACAATAATTTCATATTTATTTTCTAAAATCCTGGCCATAATCATCAGAAAATCAAAAAAAGTATTTTTGTATCAATATAACGGAATCTTTCAACGCGATTTTCACCCACTTAGAAACATTAGATCGACTTGAAACTTTGTATACGTGTAGAGGATCCGTTACAATACAATAATTTCATATCTTGTTTCAAAAATCCTGGCCAGAATAATCCGAAAATCAAAAAAATGAAAACTGGTATAATAGGTTGCGGACTTGTCGAGTTTTTAGTCAATCGTTGTAAGAGCTCAGTTGGTAGAGCAGTGAACTCTTAGTGGTATATAATTTCACTAATCCATACGTCGCTGGTTCAAATCCGGCTGGGAGGGTTTCTTTTTTATAGAAGAGTATTACTTTTAGCTCATACCATAATAGTATCGAATTTAAAGATATTTACATTTTTATCTTATTCTATAAAATATTAAAACTAAAAAATAAAAAATAAATAATAGTTTAAAAAACTAAAACAACACGCTTTATTAGAAAACTAAAAAATGAAAAATAATTTTAATTTCCAATACGCTTGGGATAAAATAAAGTGGTCAACAAAAAATCATCTCCAACACATATAGAATAAAATTAGAGTTATCAACAAAAAGAAAATAATTTTGCCATCAAAAGCGTGGGGTGAGTTTTATGATTTTTACATGTTCTTCTTAGAGAGCTTACTTTTACCAATATCTGTTTATTATCAAATATATTAATTGATATAGAGCACCCCACGCTTTTGACGGTAAAATTATTTTCTTTTTGTTGATAACTCTAATTTTATTCTATATGTGTTGGAGATGATTTTTCTGTTGACCACTTTATTTTATCCCAAGCGTATTGGAAATTAAAATTATTTTTCATTTTTTAGTTTTCTAATAAACCGTGTTCTTTTAGTTTTTTAAAACTATTATTTATTTCGCTTCCGTTGAACTGTGCTTTGGCCATGAACGAATCACAGTAAATGCAACAAACATGTGCTTCGGAGATTTCCCGCCCATTTGTTTTCCTCAAATGCTTTTTAGGCTGGACAGAGTATAGTGTCGGTTTAGCGACCCATTTTGTCATTATCTACATTCTTAACCTATGTTTTGAAGCCCATTGCATCTCTAGAAACAATCCAAGTACCATAACGATTCCTTACAATAATGCTGTAATGAAAGTGCCTCCCATAATATTAGTTATGTATGTAACAAGTGAAGTAAGTAGTACAGTACTATTATAGTAGAGGACGTATTTGAGTCCGAGGTTCAGCGAGGCTAGCAAATAATTTCGAATTGTACTTATTTCCCGAATTGCGTATATAATTTTATTCACTCCTATACTAATAATTATGTTTATTGTTTATATTTCGTGAGAATTTTGTATCTTGGTTTGAAGAGTTCATTTGAAAGTTGATAAAACAACTGCAATTGTTTATTGTTGTTTGAATTAGTACCAGACGTTTTAAATAAGTTTCAGACAGCATTCTAATTGCAGATATGATTGTGATGTAGAGGAAGCGGCGAATGCTGAGGTAAATAATATACGAAAAAGAGGTATGAAAAAGTAAACTGGTGTAAATTAAAAAAACTGGTATATATTTTTTTTAATGGTGACGTGTTGGCCAATGTGATAACAAATGTTTCAGCTAGATCCAATTGCTAACATGTTTACTCACATGTAAGGGGATTCTATTCCAGAGTCAATCTACATTAGTGGGCAAGTTAGGGTGAGAAAATATGGCACGTTAGTGTTAGATGGGCAAGTTAGTGTTAGTTTGGACAAATTAGGTGAGTTAGTACACCAGATTAGTTTAGCTTCACTTGTTTGTTAGTGGGATTTAGTGATTAGTTGGCTACACTGTCTGAGCATTTTAAATTGAAAATATATAGATTTTAGGTTATTTTGTGCTCAACCTCTCACTTTATTTTAAGGCATTTTCACCTTTTTAGGGGAGGGTAATCCACATATATATTTCTCTCAGGAAATTATTCATATACTGCTAAAATTAATTGTTTTTCCGTTTTTTATTTCAATTATGTTGGTTATTCAAATGCCTAAGAACAATAATCACAAATAGGAATGAGATGCACAAAGAAATTAAACATAGGCTCAATTCTGGAAATGCATGCTATTATGCATTACAGAGACTCATGTCGTCCCAACACCTTTCAAAAAAGTTAAACTGAAAACATAATATAAAACAATTATTCTACCAGTTATATTATATGGATGCGAAACATGGACTCATACTTTAAGGGAGGAAATAAGATTACGAGTATTTGAGAATAAAGTTCTTAGGAAAATTTTTGGACCAAAGAGAGATGAACATAAAGATGAATGGAGAAGACTACATATCAGTGAACTACATGGTCTTTATAGGAAGCCAGATATAATAAGAATAGTTAAGTCTCGTTGACTGCGAAGGGCAGGTCATGTGGTACGAACGGGGAATGAAAGACGTGCATGGAAGCTTCTTGTAGGAAAACCAGAGAGAAAATGCCCAGTTGGAAAACCAAGAATGAAGTGGGAGAATAACATTAACTATGATTTGAGGGAAGTAGATTATACAGGGATTGATTGGAAAACATTAGCTCAGGATATGGATGCATGGAGAGCTTATGTCCGCGCGGCCATGAACCTATGGGTTCGACAGTGCCAGTGAGTTAGTTATTAAAACATGATAGAGATTTAGACTTTTTGTTTTTGCAATTGACGACCATACATTTTCAGCAGGTCTCCTTGTGTGTCAATAATCTCTTAGGGGATTGAAGACACACAAGGAAGGTATTCTGTCACCTTGGGAAACTAAAAGGTCCCAAAAGACAGACCCATACTCGAGGTAACAAAGACTAAACACCTCAACGGCAGAAATGACGGAAGAGGCAGCCTTGCTTACATGAGCAAACAGGCATTGATGTTTAGAGGAGGCAGCCCCTCCACCAGGATACTAACGTAGGGTTGGTATAATAGCTCTACTTGAGGCAATACATTTACTCGAATTTAAAAAACTGTTGAACCGGGTGGATCAAAAGGACGACTTCGGCATATTAAGGGCAAACAATTTGGAATAACGAAAAGAGTATGAATGGCCACACGGAATGTCAGAAGGTAGACAAACAAAGAAGAGGAACATGATGATGAATTAAAGAAGAAAAGTGTTTTAACAAAATTAAAATTTTATAAAACAATTCCTGTCCCTGTCCTTTTGTATGGGAGTGAATCTTGGATTACCACTACCAAACAAGAAAGTAAAATCCAAGCAGCCGAGATGAAATTTTTAAGAAGAGTAAAAGGCTGCACTTGAATGGACCAGATAAGAAATGAGGATATCCGTGAAGAACTGCAGATCTACTCCATAAAAGAAAAGATAGTTAACAACAAGATACAGTGGAAAGAACATGTAGAAAGAATGGAAGAAAGTAGATTGCCAAATAAAATCTTCCATTATTTTCCAAGAGGATGAACAGATGTCGGACGTCCTCGGAAGAGATGGTCTTAGATCTATTAGTGAAGACGGAACAGGCAACTCTTGCCTAAACCAGGAATTGAAGAAGAAGAAGAAGAAGTGTTGATTTGGCAGTAATAAGTGAAACGGAGAAGATACTATTTCCGTGTTACACACTTTATGTTAGCTTGACCTGTATCTGTCTATCTATGTAACGGAATCTTTCAACACGATTTCACCCACTTAAAAACATTGGATCTACTTGAAACTTTGTATACTTGTAAAGGACCAATGTCAACAATAATTTCATAATTTTTTCTAAGAACCTGACCAGGATCATCAGGACATCAAAAAAATAAAGACCGGTATAATAGGCTGCGGACTTATCGACTTTTTAGTTCATCGTTATAAGAAATTAATATTATATCCTCTGGTAGCTCAGTTGGTAGAGCGGTGGACTGTAGTGGTATATAATTTCAGTAATCCATAGGTCGCTGATTCAAATCCGGCCCGGAGGATTTCTTTTTTAGAAGAGTCTTACTTTTAGCTCATACTACAACAGTATTGAATTTAAAGATATTTAGGCCAACATGTTTATCTTATCCTGTAAAATATTAATGACAATATTGTAAACTTACCACACTGTAACGTATCCAAAAAATATGAGAAGGATACGATTAACTGTAACTATTTATCTATATTAAAATATTCAAAAATGTTATAATAATGTTAGATAATAATAATTTTAAAAAAATATATATAATTATATTCTTGCCTAGACACAATTACATTTTCATGGGATTCCGGTTTATGACAATCAATTAAACTAAAAATTTTAAAAATAAATAATAGTTTAAAAAACTAAAACAACACGCTTTATTAGAAGCCCAAACTAAAAGAAATAAAAAATAAATAATAGTTTAAAAAACTAAAACAACACGCTTTATTAGAAAACCGAACTAAAAATGAAAAATAATTTTAATTTCCAACACGCTTGGGATAAAATTAAAGTAGTGAACAAATAAATCATCCCCAACACATCTAGAATAAAACTAGAGTTATCTACAAAAAAAATAATTTTACCATCAAAAGCGTGTGGTGCTTTTTATGGTTTTTACGTTTTCTTCTTAGAGACTTTACTTTTACCAATATTTGTTTATTATCAAATATATTAATTGGTATAGAGCATCCCACGCTTTTGATGGTAAAATTATTTTTTGTAGATAACTAGTTTTATTCTAGATGTGTTGGAGATGATTTTTTTTTGTTGACCACTTTAATTTTATCCCAAGAGTGTTGTAAATAAAAATTATTTTCCATTTTTTAGTTAGGTTTTCTAATAAAGCGTGTTGTTTTAGTTTTTGTAAACTATTATGTATTTTTTATTTATGTTGGTAGCATGGTCGCATAGAATCCCCCCAAAAAACTTTAATTGTTTAACCCTTAAATTCGTAATGTATCCTTTTGGATACATCAGTTTATTCAGTTAATTTAATATTTTATATTAATCAAAAGAAAACGAACAAAAAGAAACCACTTAAATGTGTGTCTAATTATACAATATACTTAATAACTGTTATAACTTACAAGATTCCGTTTTCACTGCGGTCCGCTACATTTAAATAACTAACAGAAGAAATTTGTGAAATGTATGATTTGAATGTAATAATTGTATCCCTTCTCTATACTATTGACAAGACTTTTCAATTAAACTGTATTAGAATCCAATATTGCTTCATTCTTCCTCGTATCTTTCTCATTAAAATGATTGAAATGGCTTCATCTGCACACAAAATTGCCTCATCTGAAAGATATGGGAATATAAATCGGAACGAGTAAATATTCCTAACAGGGATGTAAATAACGTTATGTTTGTAGAGGTATTTTAAAAATGGAAATGGGAAGCTAAAATTGAATATTGCAATCAATATAATAACTTATTAGTTAAAATATCACATAAAATGTTCCGAATTCTTAGTATGATTTCCATGACTCCCCAAATGGGAGTCGGTGATCAATCACGTTTCAATGAATTTTGTTTTACAACCAATCACAGTCGCGTTTCACCTCGATATTTATCAATTTCTGTTTATCATAAGTAATGCCACGAGTGATTTCCAAATATTTGGAAATCAAGAGTGGCATTTGTCCACCGCTGTGGTTTCGAGGTAGCGTGCTGCCTTGTCACGCAGCTGGCCCGGGTTCGATCCCCGGTCGGGGCAGTTTTTCTGGGTGAGGTTTTTATCGGGGTTTTTCCTCACCTGTAAGACAAATGTCAGGAAAACTTTAAGGCCCAAACGATCCCCGAAATCATATGGTCATCACCCTTATCATTATCATCACCATCATCCTTCACGTGTGGAAAGCAACGGGAAGCTACCACACCTACACCTAGTAAAGCTGCAAGCATAGCATGGAAATGCTATGATTGCAGTGAAGGACCTGCCTTCGGGCAGAATTACTATGGGTGGATTTGTTAGGACTATTTAACGAATAAAATTAAGCTGTTTACTCACAAATCATTATTTAAGTATAGTTATATTAAAATATTTATAGCCTATATTTAATGTAAACGGTGATGTTTGAAAACAAATGAGAAACATTGTGTTTAATTTTTCATCACTGCAACCAGATCATATTTATTGCCAAATGGAATCGCAATATTGTAAGAATGCAACCTAGTGGAGTAAAAATAAAACACATCATTACAGGTTATTAATTAATTTCTAATGTCTCATGATGTAAATATGTAAATTATATTTTTTTGGAATACGAATACTTGGGAAATAATACGTTTAAGAAAGTGCAAACAGTGGTTTATTTTATTTTTGTGGTATAATGAATTGCTAAAAATGTTTTTTCTATTATATCCCGCAAGCAGAATCTGGTTACATCTGTGCACTATATATACAATTTGGGAGCCACTTGAATTCTAGGATTCTTGCATATTAATATATAAATTGTTATATTCAACGTATTTCTTAGAGAGTCGGTAACTGCAAAATAATGACCTGACCTATTCAGAATGTTAAAAAGGAGGAGCTTGATTTTAATGTGATAAATTAAATTGATAAAATTGAGGTGAAAAACTACTGTGATTCGTTGTAATTGTAAATGCATTTAAATATGATTGGCCATTAACTACCATTTGGGGCTTGAATTAAATAGTCTCCATAAACTTACATATTTAATATATTCTAATGACTTTATGAAATGGTGAATATGAAGTGGGTTGCCAGATTTTTTTTTTTACTTTATTATAACATAAAGATAAAAAATCAGAAAAAAAAGTGTTACAGATAGTTCTAAGTGTAAAGGAAGTATTCTTCATTTAAATGAGATACATACTCATTATCATTGCATTACCGTTTATATTAGATTTTTTTATAAATCTTATTCCTTCCATTGAGAATTTGAAACTGGCGCGACGCAGCAGCCCGGGTTTGATCTCCAGTCAGGACAAACTTCCTGGGTGACATGTTTTTCGGGGCAAATTTGAGAAAACATTAACCCTGGATCATCATAATCATCAATATATTCGCCTTGTTAGTACTACACATGATATATGACTGAATGGTGTTACTTGAATTAAATATTTGTTTTATGTTTCATTAATCTATGTATTATATTAAATAGAATCCATTTGCCAGACATCGGATTTGAAAAAAAGTCGACGCGTTTCAACAGCAATGTTATTCGCAAAACAAATACAAAACCAAAACAAGAAAACACATAATCCAATTCTTACGTCATGTCACGTGAGTTGATGGTTGCCAGTTGCTCCCAATATCGCTACCAGGTTTTCCCTTAACCAAGGAAAAGAGGGCGCTGATAGGAATAGGACCTCTGTCGTTATTCATAACCCTATCTTTACTTTTAAATGTTTCAAGAACTGCCCGTCCCCGTGGCGTAGCCGGTAGAGTCCCTATCGTCCATTCCGGCGACCAGGGTTCGATTCCCGGCGGGGTAGGAGACTTTAATCTCCACCTTGGGTCTGGGTGTGAGAATAACAGAAAGTTAACAAAAAGGTGAAACAAGAAGGAAAACAGCGTTTAACAAAAAAAAAAAGGCAAAACAATAAGGTAAAACAAGAAGGGAAAAATAAAAAATAAAGAAGATTTTCTAAAACATCCAGAAATTTCGCTGTATCAGTACAGATTCATATCACTGTCCACAACATATGATGGCAAGTCTTTACTCTTTAGTGCAAATGCTCCTTACCTTTCCATTGAATAAGGATACGCATTGCAATTAACACAGTTGCACTGTCGAACCCATAGGTTCATGACTGTGCAGACATAAGGCCTCCATACATCCCTATCCTGGATTAATGTTTTCCAATCAATCCCTATATAATCTACTTTCCTCAAATCATGTTTAATGTTATCCTCCCTCATCATTTTGACCTGTCTACAGGGCGCTTTCCGTCTGGTTTTCCTACAAGGAGTTCCCATGCCCCTCTGCCATTACCCATTTGTCCCACATGTCATGGCCATCGCAGTCTATGGGACTTACATGTTCCTATTATATCCGGTTTCCAATAAAGATCATGTATCTCACTATGATATAGTCTTCTCCATTTGCCTGGCTATTTATTTATTTCTCTATGGCCCAAAAAAAATCCAAATAACTTTATTCTCAAATACTCGTAATCTTTTCTCCTCCCATAAAGCCAGAATCCATGCTTCACATCCATATAATTGGGAGAATAACAGTTTTATATATTTTCAGTTTAATGTTTTTAACTAAATACAGGTGCAAAATAATAAAAAAAAAATCTAAGTTAAAGGAAAGGTTTGACAAGAGCTCCTTATCCTTAATGCATAATACCATGCATTTCCAAAATTGAGCATATTGTTAAAAATTTGGTATTTTATCTTGATTCCAACCTAAATTGGAACAGCCAAATAAATCAAATATTTAAAAAGATATTTTCTATAAAGCATTCCCTAAAGCCTCTCAAGAACTATTTAATTCCCTACCGCAGAAAGTCAGAATCATTTAAAATAAATACAATTTATATTTTTGTTTTAACTTTGGTTTAAATATTACTTTCACGCGTAATATGCAAGTATTAATTAAATATTATTGTTTAATCTCTTATATTATTATTATTATTATTATTATTATTAAAACTGGTATTATTATTATTATTATTATTATTATTATTATTATTATTATTATTATTATTATTATTATTATTATGTCGATGGAAATGGATTTCTTGAGGAGAGCATCAAGATGTTCAAAATTAGAAAAAATAAGAAATACTGTCATACGAGAAAAAATGAATATTAGATATTCAATAGTAGATGATATAAGATACAAGCAATTAAATTGGTATGGGCACGTACGACGAATGCAAGGCGAAAGGTTACCCAGGAAAACATTGGAATTGTGTCCACCTGGAAGAAGAAGGAAAGGAAGACCTCGAAACTCGTGGGTGCAAGAAATAAGAACTGGAATGAGAACAAGAGGACTGGAGGATATGGAGTGGACGGATATGTAAGTCTACATGAATTTATATTGCATTTTTGTGAATTTTTTGTTTCTTTTTTCGCAATCAAACTCAGCATATAAGTTAGTAATTGATTTAAAAAAGTAAGTTCGAATTCGTTAACCAGTAAAATAGGACCATTAGGAATAGTTCACCTAAAACTAAATTAAAAATAAAAGCGCTTTGGCGGTCGCAATTTTTTTATTTTTCGCAAGATACTCTTTGCTTCTGCAATGAAATAAGGAACGCATTCTCCAAAAATCAGACAAATCCGACCTTTGTAAGTGCTAGTTTATCTGAAACCCGAAATTAAGAATCGCTCTTGAAGTCACTATGTTTCCTTTGTCGCAATGTAACTGTATAGGCTTAATATACAATTGAATTACCCTTAAATTGGAAATGTATCCTATAAATTATATTGGTTGAATTTATTTCATATTTTTATTAAGCAATGGAAAAATCATTATATAATGGAAATGGACAGCTAATGACAAATGAGGGAAATTTTAAGGAAGTGGCTGAATTCAAATACCTAGGAACAATGATCACAAATAGGAATGAGATGCACAAAGAAATTAAACATAGGCTCAATTCTGGAAATGCATGCTATTATGCATTGCAGAGACTCTTGATGTCCCAACTCCTTTCAAAAAACGTTAAACTGAAAATATATAAAACTATTATTCTACCAGTTATATTATATGGGTGCGAATCATGGACTCTTACTTTAAGTGAGGAAAGGAGATTACAAGTATTTGAGAATAAAGTACTTAGGAAAATTTTTGGACTAAAGATAGATGAACAGACAGGTGAATGGAGAAGACTACATAACAATGAACTACATGGTCTTTATAGGAAGCCAGATATAATAAGAACAGTTAAGTCTCGTAGACTGCGATGGGCAGGACATGTTGCGCGTATGGGGAATGAAAGACTTGCATGGAAGCTTCTTGTAGGAAAGCCAGAGGGAAAACGTCCAGTTGGTAGACCAAGAATGAGGTGGGAGAATAACATTAACTATGATTTGAGGGAAGTAGATTATACAGGGAATGATTGGAAAGCATTAGCTCAGGATAGGGATGTATGGAGAGCTTATGTCCGTGCGGCCATGAACCTACGGGTTCGATAGTGCCAGTGAGTAAATAAGTAATGGAAAAAATAATCGGTAGAAATTATTCAAACTTATGTCAATAGACCTAAACAATAATTAATAACTCACGGTTATGCATGGCTTGTTTTCACTGCAATCCGACACATTCAATTAAGTTGACGTAAAAAATTGAGTTTTTCCAATCGGACGGCTTTATTCATCAACCGGCTATGCGCCATCATGTTAGTTTCGAGAAAAATACGTTTAAAGTTTAAGTCAATTTTCACTATTTATTGTAGCGCCAAACTAACAATGCTGGATATTATAAGTTATTTTCCTTGTTTGACAGTTGTGCATCAACAATCTAAGAGAGGGAACATTTTGCGCTCAGCTGCATGATGTAAAATTTATATTAGCATTTATGAAGATCTAGTTTCATACCCGTTTGTTACAAAACACATCTCTTATAGGACTGGCGTTTACATTTTCTTTAATAATAAGGCTATACTTGAAGATTTGACGCTAAAAGTGTGCGTACACTTACTTCATGAGCCAGTGAAACAGTAAAGTAAAGTAAAGTAATCCCACTACAGGCCTCGGGAGGCCCTTGGGGTAGTAGGAAGTTAAGGCTCCTACTTTTTCTAGACAATCGGCACTCGATGTCAGCCGGGTTGTCAGCCCTGCGTGACGGCCGCCTTTACCCCCAGAACAAGCGTCTGGTACTCATTTCCGTTAGAGGCTGAGTCGACCCCAGGGCCATAGTGCCGCCAGAAGGTTTTGGTCGGTTTAAAAATCCTGACCCCACCGGGACTTGAACCCTCGACCTTCTGGCTTGTAGCGCGGTGCCTTAACCACTACGCTACGGCGTACCCCGAGCCAGTGAAACTCCTAGATTTTTCTATTTAATAAAATCTTGATCACTCTCCATCTTGAATTTAAGTGCTACATGCCTTTCGAGGTCTACACTCTACATCCCAAGATAACATATGAGACGAGATATAAATGTGCAAAAGTTATAGACTGTGTTAATTCCATTACTAAGCAGATAACATGTTATTATATGGCAATTAATTTGATAATTATAGCAACATTTGATATCAAAGCTTTCACAAGGACTTCAGAAACTTAAAATTCTAAACATCTCGTAACCATTAAATTCATTCATAGCATATTATAGGTCCATATTAATTAATTAATAAAACCCTGTGAAGTGTCCATCATTACATTAAGGGGATCGAATGGTGAATTTCAAAATTTCGATTTTTTAAGTTTTCATTTGATTGTTTTGAAATTTATCACAAACATTATGTGCTTATAGAAACATTTCTATGAAGTTCGGTGTTTATAAGTAGAATAGTTTCAGAATTATGATTTTTAAAAACCATTTTTAATACTTTCTTAAAGAATGCTCCTTACGATGCATTTTTTAATATTTTCTGATGAAATTTGAGATTTAGAATCTTTATGATTCCACTAAACATATTTGCTATGCAAAAAAAAATTATAAAGGGAGGATACTGCTTATTTTTTTATTTTTTTGAAAAAAAAATGTATCACTCTCAATATTTTTTCCATCTCATTTTAAAAGAATACATGTGTCTTAGACTATTAACTGCATAGCAAATGTAAATTAGCATATATTGGAGAGTATAACCACAAAATTTCACTCTGATAGCATAAAAATTGCATCGTAAGGAGCATTTTAAGTTTTGGATAATGTCAAAAAAATGGAAACGGAAAAAACGCATATTAAAGTTTAGGTAGTAATGTTGGCCATACGTGCAAGGGTATTTAAACTCTTACATCACGGACTCAATTTTGCTTCTACAATAAAAATATTATAATGATATTGTGAAAAGAAAAATTAATGTCTCTACCAGGAATCGAACCGCGGACCTCTACTTCTCCAGACTAGTGTGCAGCCCGCTACACCATTCTAGACCTGGCACAGACATTAACAATTCTTTCCACATACACAAATCTATAACCTGACAGCGGACGAAACGAGAATTATAGATTTGTATATGAGGAAAGAATTGTTAACGTTTGTGCCAGGTCTAGAATGGTGTAGTGGGCTGCACGCTAGTCTGGAGAACTAGAGATCCACGGTTTGATTCCTGGTTCAGACATTAATTTTTCTTTTCACAATATCATTATAATATTGTAATATGTTCCATTATTGGAACTGTGTTAAAATAACAGTATTGGAAAATGTTAGATAATAAAAATTTGTATATGAAAATGATCCTAAAGAATCAGAGTTATTAAAAAGTAAATAAACAAAAACTGCATTTTCTTGTGATTTTTTCAACATTTTCACCAGTCGGTCCCCTTGACCCAGTTGAACATCTCACCTTATAGGTATTTTTACGTGCCACACGTCATCAGGGTCTTACAGTGACACGACTTGTCGGGAGAGGGATTTTAACTCTCGATCACTTGTATACTTCTTTGATCGCACAAGGACATGGGGAATCAATTTAATGTCAGGGCCTGCTCTAATACACCTATATGCGATAAACACATGTGGATGTGAGACCAGCAAGCGGCTGGTAAGCCTGTCGCGCCATGGAGTGGAGTACCAATAGTCTCAGTCGGCGAAAAAAATAAATAAATGGACGTTTTTATTGTGAATATTCTTTGTGATCTTGTCTTGTAAGCCCATGTTTCCCTTAACAGAGATTTAGACGCTCTCTCCCTACACGGATGAATTTGAATCATACTAATTTAGTTACACTTGTTTTCGTATAGATGTCATTTGAGTGGTCCGTGGTCAGCGTTCCGCCTCATACTGACATCTAGGAAACCAAGATAGTACTAGGAAGGGAAATTTCGGTAAATTTTGCTTAGAGGCCTTTTCATTCAGGCTTAAGGACCTTTTACGAGCCTGAAAATCTTCAGACTCGGGACTCACGGCTTAAAGTCCCTCCCGGAGGACTTGCTCCTTGGATTTTTCCATCCTAAAAATCCATCGACACCGACCGGGTTCGAACCCGCGACCCTCGGGATCAGAGGCAAGGAGCATAACCACTAGTCCACCGCGGCCGATTTCTTTGTGATACGAAAAAAAAGTAGTGGTGTGTATAAATAGGCCCTATCTGGTGGTGTCTTTGTTTTATTTTTATGTTTTTTTTTCTGTTAAATATTTTTATAACTATTTTTTTAAAAGTACATGTTACATAGGGGGCATAAAAATTGTAGAAATACTCAGATGGGGCATGACAAAAGAAGGTTGGTTAACACTGGTTTAAAGTATAAAATAACACCATCACAGATGTGGGTGGATTAGTTTTCAGGGCATGAAACTCCTGAGTATGGCTTCCTTCGTAGGGAAGTGAAGCCGTTGGTAATATATCATAGATTTAAGGAGCGTAAAATAATCACATCTAAAATCAGAGCCCTCTAAGAAAAAATTATTGGCCCTTTCATTTCCGGCTAACTTTTTAAATTGCGACCACAATAATTGTGGTCGCAATATAAAAAGTTAGCCGGAAATGAAAGGGCCAATATTGATCTCATATAACAATAAAAAAATTGTAACATTGCATTGTTATAATTTCCAACAGTTTATTGTTTTTTAAAAATGTATGTATGACTGAAATTCATGCATTTTGTCTAGTGAATATTTTTTTAAGCAAGCATTCGTATAATTTTAAAGAACCCATAAAGTAAACCAAAAATATTATTCCTATTGAATTAATGTGTAAATATTAACAATGCCTTAAAAATTGAACACAATGTGACGGCAATTATTTTAAAATACTGTTATTGGGTGAAGATTTGATAGTTGCCCTATAGATTTTACTTAAACCCTTTAACACTAGATGTTATCGTTACCTTAGGAAGGGTGAATTTATACTCCATATATATATATATATATATATATGGAGTATAAATTCACCCTTCCTATATATATATATATATATATATATATATATATATATATATATATATATGGAGTACAAATTCACCCTTCCTAAGGTAACGATAACATAGGCCTATATATGACAAGATAAGAAAATAAATGCCTGGACGGGATTTGAACCCGGACCTCTGAGTTGATATATCATATATATCTATATATATATTTAATTTTCACTATTTATAAACAAGGTAAATTTTCTGGGCGTTATAATGAAAGTTTTATACCAAAATATCAAATTTTTAGAATAAAATAAGTTTTTGCCGCGAAAATGAATCTGATAACAATTGCAAATTTTGCTGGATAAAGTTTCACCCTTCCCTCGTATTTAAGGGTTTCTTATTGGATTTTATTTAAGGTTTAATTTTGTATTGATTTTTTTTACAATCTATCTAAATAAAATCTACACTCTAACCACAAAACTTTAATTCACCCTTAGTAATTATTTTAATTATCAATTCTCTTGTGGTTTCTTTTATTAGCCTTTTTAATCAATAATGAAAAAAATAATGAAAATTCTATTATTTTTGTCCCTTCTTTCCCACATACAGTATTTATAAATAATTACGACTAGTAAGTATTACATAAATAAAAGCACTGTAACTTTCATATAAAATGTTGTAAATGCATTGTTACTTTTTTTAAATTTTAAATTATGATTATTAGAAAAAATGTGATGTCAGAGAAATTCTCCACCTACCATTAGTATTTTTTTATTATTTGACACATGAATGGAATTAAGTTGCAGCTCTTTTCGTGACCATGAGAGCATCGCAAATGCAACGCACTGTTTCATTTCCTCACTTGTGCTTTTAACAAGTACACATTCTGCGAAGTGTGACATCATTTGAAATAAACTGACCAACATTCACAATCAGTGATAGTATGTATATTTAAACATAAATATTTATTCCGATTAGCCAAGTCATGAAAACTACTACATTCCACGTTATCTCACATTTCTTATTAAGCGTGTTGACAACTGTTTACGACTTTAGTTTTAGAATCCTAGTATTTGTAAGAATTCAGTTGATAAATATGGTTGGATTAAAATATAACAAAATGGATGAAAACTTACCGCAAGCCGTACTATCAACAAGATTTGTCACCGCTATCTGCCCGGCCGGCGGTCTAACCTCACTCTCGCACGACTAAAGATCAACTGGCGCTCCTGCTGAACCGAACACTGCTCGCACCAACAGCGAAAGAAAACTGAACAACAAATTACACACGAAAGGAAACTCAGTATGAATGCATGACATTCTGCTCCTCCCACTGGTAATGCCGTAACAAAATGTTTTAAGAAGGGGAAAATAATGTTACATACTAATAACATCATTCCAAGGAATTTCAGAATTTAATCAGATGATATTAATTACTAAAACTAAACAAATAATAAGCACATATGAAATGAAGATCTTAAGAACTATTCAGGGAAAAACATTATTTGATAAGATACACAACACATAAATTAGGGACAAATGTCATATTCAAGACATAACCATATTTATTATAGATAGACGAAAATATTGGAAAGGTCATACAAAAATAACGGAAGACAACCGACTTGCAAAAAAAAAAAAAAAAAGAGCTAAAGAAGATAGACCAATGGACGGGAGAAGAACAAGAGGAAGACCAGCCAAGAGATGGATAGGCAGTGGATGCACATCCAATACGTTTTCTTCCGAGGAGTGATTTTGGAAATAAACAGGATGAAAATTCTACACATTATGAATAAGAAGAAGGATAAGAAGATATATTAATTAATAGGTCCACCGATGTAGTCTCGGAGAGGCTTCGCTGGCTCGTAAGCAGCAGACCCGGGTTCGATCCCCTGTCGGAGCAAGTATCCTGGGTGATGGTTTTCTTCGGAGTTTTCCTCACCTGTAAGATAAATGTGAGAAAACTTTAATGCCCAAACGGCCCACGAACATTATCTGGCCATCACTATCATATTCCTCACGTTTAGTATGAACATGTGAGTGAACGATGTGCTTCGTCTAATGTTTCGTTGTTTTAAAGGGTGTTTTCGAATGAGATAATGATATTCGGAGAGGCCCTTCATTTCCTTGTGTGATCAAAAAAGTATATGTATGATCCAAAATTTTAAAATCCCTCTCCTGACAGGTCGCTTCACTGTAAGGTCCGGGCGGCATGTCGCATGTGAGAGTACCTATAAGTTGAGAGGTTAAAAGCTACGGTGGAAAAAAAGGAAAAGAAAAAGCTATTATTAATGTATAATATTAGCTATGTAAATGAATCAGTACTTCTAAAATTAATTGTAAAACACCGTTGAGGTAATGTATTATCCATCCATCCATAGTAATTCTGCCCGAGGGCAGGTCTTTCACTGCAATCACAGCATTTTCATGCTATGCTTGCAGCTTTACTAGGGAATTGTAGGTGTGGTAGCTTCCCGTTGCTTTCCACACCGGCGAAGGATGATGATGATGATAATGATGATGATGATGATGATGATGATGATGATGGCCATATGATTTCGGGGACCGTTTGAGCCTCAAAGATTTCCTGACATTTGTCTTACAGGTGATGAAAAACCCCAATAAAAACCTCATTCAGAAAAACTGCCCCGACCGGGGATCAAGCCCGGACCTACTGCGTGACAAGGCAGCACTCTACCTCGAGATCACAGCGGTGGACTGTTATGTATTATAATGTTAAAATATAAAAATAAGTACCTGATATAGAAGTCGCCCTCAACTATTCAGCTTCTATTTAAAAAGTTGGTACCAAATAGAATACAGAAGATGTAACTTGATTTTGAAAGGCCTTCATAGTTTTAATTATTTGAAGTTTTTTTTAACAGAAGTTGATTTAGTTGAGGACGACTGCTATATCAGGTACCTATTTTAATATTTTAACATTATATGTAAATGAGTCCACCGCTGTGGTCTCGAGGTAGCGTGCTGCCTTGTCACGCAGCGGGCTCGGGTTCGATTCCCGTTCGGAACAGGCTCCTGGGTGAGGTTTTTTCGGGTTTTTTTTCTGACCTGTAAGACAAATTTCAGAAAGCTTAGGGCCCAACGGTCCTCGAAAATCATCCGGCCATCATTATCACCCTTATCATTATCATCATCATCATCATCCTTCATCGGTGTGGAAAGCAACGGGAAGCTACCACTCCTATAATACCCTATTAAAGCTGCAAAGCATAGCATGAAAATGGTATGATTGCAGTGAAAGACCTGCCCTCGGGCAGAATAACTAAGGATGGATATGTAAATGAAGTTCAAAATTACTTCAAAATCTCTCTCTTCTCTCTCTCTCTCTCTCTCTCTCTCTCTCTCTCTCTCTCTCTCTCTCTCTCTCTCTCTCTCTTCCTTGTTTTAACTTTTCCTCTCGGTTCTTACAGGGACACGACTTTATAGGAGAGGATTCTTAACTCTGGATTAAATACGTACCTTTTATATCATACAGTAACATGGAAGGTTTCCTGGACGAAAGATCCGCTCAATACCGGGCCCACTTCCGAGACAATAAGAATATTTTAGGATAATATAGGCTATATATTTCATTCGTGTATTCATACTAAAAAGTAGCTAATATTATATGGATGGTTGTGATGTATATGGGTCTGACATTTGTCTTAGAGACGACAGGAGAAAACTAAATAAAAACTCAGGAATCTTATCCGACCGGGGATCGAATCCGGGCTTGCGACGTCTGAAACAACGGAGTTGCCCCTAAACCACAACAGTGCACTAAACCACAGCAGTGGAAGCATGGAATATATACTTTATTATCCAAAAATACATTTTAATTGTGAAATATTTAAATATAAAAAATATTAATCATTACTTATAAGATATTTGATTTACTTTAATCATTCGATAGGTATTGAATACGGTATATATGCAGAACAAGGTTGTAAACTTCATTTTTTCCTCAAGTTGAGGTTTTTATGGGAAAATGTTATAAATGTCATGTAGATAATTTTTCCATGTAAAAATCAATTTAAAAAAATAGAGGGTTATAAACTTGTTATGGGCGGCTATTCAATTATTGTCTAAAATACATTCAGCCTTTGAAATAATTGATGGCGCACAGATAATTTTCAAGTCCCAGAACGAAGCCATTGCGCATGATCAGAGTTCAACTATTTGGTTCACAAGTGCACAACTATTTGAGAAACTAAAATCAGTTCTATTTCGTTGTGTGTCGTGCAAGGGGGAAAAAAATCCGCGTAAATAAACAAAACAAAGCAAAATGAATTAAAGAAAATAAACACAATTAATTGAAATGAAGACGAGAAAAAAACACGACAGCGGGATCGAACACGCGACCTCATGCCCGGGAAACACATTCTCTCCACTATACCATATCATTCCTTACGAAAAGCAGTCTGTATGAAGCGATGCAATATTTCAGAACTTACTTGTATATTCTTCTTCTTCATCATCATCTTCTTCTTCTTCTTCTTCTTCTTCTTCTTCTGCACTTCACGGGCTAGGCAAATAGCCTGTTCCGCCTCACAGTTTTTCTGTCCATCTTTTCACTGGCCTTCCTACATTCCTTGAACCTCTTGGCTTGTAGTTAAATGCTGATTTTCCATCTTTTCACTGGCCTTCCTACATTCCTTGAACCTCTTGGCTTGTAGTTAAATGCTGATTTTCCTAATCTTGTTACATTCATTGTTTCTACATGTCTAAACCATTTTTCACTATATTCTTTGATTTTACCATTCAATGGATATATATATATATATATATATATAAAAAAAAGGTAAAGTGTTCCCACTACAGGCCTCAGGAGGCCCTTGGGGTAGTAGGAGGTTAAGGCTCCCACTTTTTCTTGACAATCGGCACATGATGTCAGCCGGGTTGTCAGCCCTGCGTGACGGCCGCCTTTACCCCAGAACAAGCGTCTGGTACTCATTTCAGTTAGAGGCTGAGTCGACCCCAGGGCCATAGTGCCGCCAGAAGGTTTGGGTCAGTTTAAAAATCCTGACCCCACCGGGACTCGAACCCTCGACCTTCCGGCTTGTAGCGCAGTGCCTTAACCACTACGCTACGGCGTGCCCCACATATATATAATATATATATATATATATATATATATATAACTCTGTTCTTACACCTTCGTTCTTTATCCGATCCATTCTTGTGCAGCCTTTTGTTCTTCTAAGGAAGTTCATTTCTACGCTTTTTATTCTATTTTGTAATTTTTTGGTCATTACCTAAGTTTCACTCCTATAAAGTAGTGCAGGAACTGCCAATGTTTTATAAAACTTCAATCTAGTATCTCTTCTTGTTTTATTCTTTAATGTTTTATGCATAGTTCCACATATCATTTGAAATTTTGACAGTTTGATATTTATGTATCTTTCAGTTTTGTGTTTATAGTAAAATTACAACCCAAATGATTAAAATTTGTTACTTGTTCCAGAGGTTTGTTGTCTATTATGATTTTTTATCTTATATGTGAATTTCCCCAAAACGCCATTATTTTCGTTTTTTCTTTTGATATTTTAAAATTATATTCTTGGCGTAACTGATTTAATTGATGTAAAGAGTACTGCAAGTTATTTTCATTTTCTTGAATAATAACCACATCGTCAGCATACATTAAAACATTTAATATTTTAAAACGGTTCATTCTTATACCTACGTTAACATTACTTTTCCAATTTTGGATGTATATTGAAATTAGATATTAACTTGAGTTAGTTTAAATTAATCAGACGCGCTTTGCATTAGTTGTAGAAATAAACAATCTTGTTATACCTTGAGTTTTGTAAACGAAGTAATGAGATGTTATAATTGTTATTTATTTTCTATATATTCTATGACCTATTTCTTTCAATTACCGTAATTTATTTCCCTATATATGCAAATGTATTTATTTAACGAAGCTTCGTAACGTGTAAGCATTGTGAAAATTAACGACGTTAAAAACAAATCCTTAAGAGGATCGAATCTGGGCCCGCGTAGTCGCAAGAGAGCATTTTACCGACAGATCCACTGAAGCGAACGATACGAATGCTGCATGAAAAGAGACTTACGCCACCCGCTTTGAACTCAAACGACTCAGCACACGTAACAACGTACTGGAGTGAATCGCTCTTTTAAACTTTCCATCATCAAGAGTTGCGACATTTTTTTCAAAGGCTATACATTTCAGAATTCGAGATAGAATGCACCTCTTTCTCCGAATTTATAAAACTACACTGATGATTCGAAATTTTAAAGAAAATATAGGCTTACTTTAACTTTAGTTAATCTTCATACGTATATAAAAATGAAGTCTGTGAGTCTGTCTGTCCTTTATAGACTCAAAAACTACTTGACCGATTTGAATGGGATTGTTACCATAATTTAGAATTTTTTTTCCTGGGACAACGTATATAACATATTACTGTATAGTCCGTAGACGAGAAGAATGAAAGCAAGGGACGAAGGGGAGCACGGGGAATTGCAAGCGATAAGTTGGCTTACTACCTGCGAATATAGGAACAGTCCATGATGTCACTCACATCTATAGTTTATTACAGGCGTATTCAATTTCTTCTTCTTCTTCTTCTTCCTTCCAAGTATTAGGCCAAGGCCTGTTACGATCCTATAGAAAATTTTCCCTTATGGGAAATTCTCGTATAAGACTTGAAAGCATAATAATAGTCCCTTCGATTGGTTGCTGGCCAAAGGAAGGCAAGACCAGTGATGGGGCTGCCATCTTATAGCCTCTGGTCAGGCTTTTCTGGAGAAGAAAAGAAAATAAAGGAAAGAAGAAATGGAAAAAAGGAAGGACTCCCTAGCCCTCGGATGCCCTAATAGCGTCGGGGTCGAAAAAACAAGAGTTAACCAAGAGAGGTTAGATAGTAAAGTTAAAAGAGTGCAAAACACAAGTAAGTGGAAGAAATGTTTTGCACAGCTTGGGCACCTTGTGGTCGCCATCCACATATCCCCTAGATGAGGACCCCTGAGGGGGCGTATTCAATTTATGTTTAATATTTTGTACTTTACGGCAATTAAATTTGCTCTTCTTATTCAGTTTAGTTACTTTATATTTTAATGTTTCGTAGTTCACTGTGAGGAAAGGGTGACTATTAAAATTTTTAAATACGTCCGTCAGACTCAGAATTAACAAGCCCGCTCAGCGTCTAAATGAAAATAAGTTATAGTACAATCCTGCATGATATAATGTGCTGAGAATGAAATACCTACTGCTTTCATACACTTCGTCTGTGGACTGTACGTACTATACTGTAGGGTCGGAGATTAAAATACGGAAGGGGGCATTGGTGCACTAATAAAGTCGCCTGTTGGACGCTTAAATGGCTACGCTGCATAAACCATAACAAATACACCAAATTAATGTACACAGAATTGAGTATCTAAAAAAAAATTCTACAGAAAAATCCGCGGCACATTAGTGTTGCTATTTGGGACTAAAGATAGACCAATTAGCTTATGTTTTATATAATCACAATATCAAATACATTTATTTTTGACAGTATTGATATTAACAGTAATTACGTAATATGTTAAGTAATGGAATACAATAATGAAATGTCATTACGTCAGAAAAAAGTTCGGTTCTCTTTAATTATCATGAGAGATTACAAAATGCATGCCTGACACAGTATTTAGCAGACAGGGTGTTTATTGTTCCCGCTAATCTTGTTAATGAATAAATGTTGACTTGTGTCCTTCTTCCTGACCCAGTTTGATGCAGAAATTATTCAATTTCCAACCTGTAACTGTGCAGAAGGTAAACACAAACAAGAAATATTCTATTCACACTTTACATTAATTTAGTAATTTCGTAATTATTTAATCTTAGAATGTAAATTCTGATGGACTTACTGACTACCATATCGGCCGCGGTGGACTAGGGGTTATGCTCCTTGCCTCTAGTCCCGAGAGTCGCGGTTCAAATCCGGCCGGGGTCGATGGATTTTTTAGGACGGAAAAATCCAAGAAGCAAGTCCTCTGGGAGGGAATTTAAACCATAGGTCCCGAGTCTGAAGAATTTCAGGCTCGTAAAAGATCCTTAAGCCTGAATAAAGAAGCCTCTAAGCAAAATTTACCGGCCTCAAAGTCCTAGTAATATCTTAGTTGCCTGCTAGATGTTTAATTGAGTCGGTGTGTTGACCGCATGCTATTCATGACATCTATGAGCAAACAAGATAACGCTGGTCAACATGATTTTTCTCTCATGAGTACCAATAGTTGTACTTAATGCAGTTTTTTTATCGTGTTTTCAAATATGTATTCGGAATTTTTCCATCACCCACAGTTTTTTTTTATTTCAATTTAAATTAATGGATTTAAATAATTATTTTTTAATGAACGTTTTTGCGTCCATTTGTCCATTGTAAAATAAAACGGGAACACTTTCATCAGGAGATTTCAGCTATGGAAAAGTGATATCAAGACAAATGGAATCCTAATATGCTGGCCGATTATTGTTGGACCATCAAGAGGAATGCTCCATAGGCGAAATATAGCAGAAAATCGTCATTTCTTACTTTCTATATGACTCCGAATGTTCGAATATGGTGTTTGGAATTATAAATTCCTGTCTCTCGGAAAGCTTGCGTAATGGAGAAAACCCGATATCATGTTTGAATTCAGGAGAAAAAATACTATCAGAATCACATATTTTTCTTTCTGAGACAAAAAAAAAAGTTTCTTTTTTGTTGCTCAGTGTAATTAAAAATTAATTTGGTCTAGTAACTCCTAACAAAGGATAGGCTATGGCTCAACAAAGGGGTATGCCATTATAGATAGATAGAGCTACTATGCTCGCCTCTGGTTCTGAGGTTCGTGGGAATTCGATGAAATTTTCAAGGCATAACATTTCTGAGTATGGGTTTCTTCGGAAGGGAACTGAATCCGTAAGTCCCGTGCCGTAGATTTAGAACACGGAAAAGAACCTCAAACTTGAGAAAGAGGCCTGTGGGCAAAACATGGCGGCTCTTTCACACCTCTGAATTGTGTTGCCAATAACTTGAACTGTTAAAGAGCGTGGTTAAATAAGAATGCCAACTAATATTAAACCTCATATTTCCTCCACGATAGACGAGGGAAATGCTCATTATAAATTACACTGGTCAACATGATTTTTTGTCTCATGAACACCAATAGTTGTACTAAATGCAGTTTTTTTATCATGTTTTCAAATATGTATTTGGAATTTCTCCATCACTCAGAGTTTTTCTTATTTCAATTTCAATTAATGGATTTAAATAATAATTTTTTTAATAAACGTTTTTTTCGTCCATTTGTCCATTGTAAAATAAAACCAAATGAGCTAACTCAAATGGTTTCAGCTATGGAAAAGATATATCAAGGCAAATGGAATCTTAATATGCTGGCCGATTATTGTTGGACCATCAAGAGGGATGCTCCACAGGCGAAATATAGCAGAAAATCGCCATTTCTTACTTTCTAGGTGAGTCCGAATGTTCGAATATTGTGTAGTTACGAATGTAGAAAATATTAAAGTGTTTGAAATTATAAATGCCTCTCTCTCGGAAACCTTGCGTGATGAAGAAAACCCGATATCATATTTGAATTCAGGAGAAAAAATAATATCAGAATCACATTTTTTTCTTTCTGAGACAAAAAAGTTAATTTATTTGTTGCTCAGTGTTATTATTATCATCATCATCGTTATTGATGTTACCATGTTAATTTATTCTTCTTCTTCCTTCCAAGTATTAGGCCAAGGCCTGTTACGATCCTATAGAAAATTTTCATTCTCGTATAAGACTTAGAAGCATAATAATAGTCCCTTCGATTGGTTGCTGGCCAAAGGAAGGCAAGACCAGTGATGGGGCTGCCATCTTATAGCCTCTGATCAGGCTTTTCTGAAGAAAGAAAGAAGAAATGGATGAAAGGAAAGACTCCCTAGCCCTCGGATGCCCTAATAGTGCTGGGGTCGAAAAAACAAGAGTTAACAAAGAGAGGTTAGATAGTAAAGTTAAAAGAGTGCAAAACACAAGTAAGTGGAAGAAATGTTTTGCTCAGCTTGGGCACCTTGTGGTCGCCATCCACATATCTCCTAGATGAGGACCCCTGAGGATGTTCATTTATTCGTTTACTGTATAATTGAGTTTATAAAAGTTAGTGGAAACAGATCGGTGGGAAGACCTACAAAAAGATGGCTCGAAAGTACTTCAAGACGTAAGAGGCAATTCAATGGCTAAATCTTGAAGTTAAGATGGTGATGATGATTGTATAATAGTAATTAGGCCCTATTCAGTGTTAATATTCAAGATTAGCTCTACCAATGGTTATATTATGCTGAATTCTGCATATGCAAACCAACTCTAAATACGCATCTGCAAAGATATGCCAGGATATTAAACAATTAATCAGAATATATAGAATGTCCCATTCAAACCTCCCACATTTTAAATATAATCATAACTAACAAAGTATGCGGAATTATGAAATGTGGCCGATATTAAACGAAACATAAACTCAAATAATTTGTATTGCCACACATTGCCATACACTAAAACACCTCTATATGTGCACCATTAGCAGCAAGAACAATATCAAGTCTGTATTCGATTTCATGCCACGTTTTGTCCAACATGTCCATTGGTATTGCTGCAATTGTGTCAAGGAAACGGGTTCGTAAATCATGAAGATCTTGTACTGGAGTCGCAAACACACGGTATTTTACATACCCCCAGAGGAAGAAGTCCAGTGAAGTGGTGTCTGGCGATCGTGGTTTTATGTCATTATTGTCCAACACGAGACAGATGAATTAACTGCAACAATGAAAAGAAAAATTCTTTGAGTTTCTCTTTATTTTAATACCAACCTCATTTCATAATTCCGCAAACTTTGAGAGTTACGATTAATTAAAATGTGGGAGGTTTTAATGGGACACGGTGTATTTGGTGTTTCATATTAAATTAATTTAGTATTTAAGGAATAAATTGACATTTAATGCAGAATCGTAGAAATCAGAATCAAGAACAATAGGCTACAGTAAATTAAATTCTGCAGAAATGTTTTTTGGGGGGGGGGGGCGTTCAGCTGGAATTTTTAGAAGAGATAAAAGAAACAATGTATTTAAACAAAAAATGAATGTTTAAACTTCAATTGTTGATTTAATAAAAAAAAAGTAAACAACTAAAATGGTATGGTTATGTAAAAGTAATGACAGAAGACAGATTCCCAAGAAAAATACCAAAATGGATGCCACCTGATTAAAAGAAGAAGAAGAAGAAGAAGAAGAGGACAACCAAACATAACATGGATTGATGGTGTTTTACGGGGTAAGCAACATGAAGATAAAAGGATTGGAGAATGGAAATTGATGTTACAGAGAAATGTGGGAGAAAATTAAAGTGGACTATTTAACTGATGCCCCAAATGGGAGCCAATGACCAATCACATTTCAATGAATTTTGAATTACAACCAATCACAGTCTTTTTCACCTCGATTATATAAAGTTAATTTTATCACATTAAAATCAGGTTCCTCCTTTTTTAACATTCTGAATAGGTCAGAGCATTATTTTGCAGTGACTGACTCTCTAAGAAATACGTTGAATATAACTATATATATATATATATATATATATATATACATCTCAATAAATAAATAAATATATATATATATATATTCTGCCCGAAGGCAGGTCCTTCACTGCAACATAGCAATTTCATGCTATGCTTGCAGCTTTACTAGGGAATTGTAGGTGTGGTAGCTTATATATATATATATATATATATTCTGCCCGAAGGCAGGTCCTTCACTGCATCATAGCAATTTCATGCTATGCTTGCAGCTTTACTAGGGAATTGTAGGTGTGGTAGCTTATATATATATATATATATATATATATTCTGCCCGAAGGCAGGTCCTTCACTGCATCATAGCAATTTCATGCTATGCTTGCAGCTTTACTAGGGAATTGTAGGTGTGGTAGCTTATATATATATATATTTATTTATTTGTTTATTTATTGAGATGTAAGAATCGTAGAATACAAGTGGCTCCCAGATTGTATATATATAGTGCACAAATTTAATCAGATTCTGCTTGCGGGATATAATACAAAAACATTTGTAGCAATTGATTATACCACAAAAAAAACAGTTTGCACTTTCTTAAACGTATTATTTCCCAGGTATTTACGTCCCAGAAAAATATAATTGACATATTTACATCATAGGACATCAGAAATTAATTAATAACCTATAATGCTTGTTATAAACAGTTTGATGTGTTTCATTTTTTCTCCACTAGGGTGCATTCTTACAATATTGCGATCCTTTGGCAATAATATGATTTGGTTGCAGTGATGTACAAATGAAACATAATAAACGTTTCTCATTTGTTTTCAAACATAACCGTTTACATTAAATATATAAATATTTTAAAATAACTATATTTAAATAATGATTTGTGAATAAACAGCTTAATTTTATTCGTTAAACAGTCCTAACAAATGCTACTTTTGATTTCCAAATTCTCTAGATAAATTATCGATAATTTGAAAATCACTCGTGGCATTACTTATGATAAATTTGATTCAGGAAGATATTGTGATAATTGTGAAACCTGCTAAATAAATAAATAGAATGCTTAAAATAATTTTAGTCCCTAACGCGTCAGTAACACATTGTCAAATCCTTTCTGGTGTCAACTCTTGCTGAAATCGATTGTTTCCTAGGCATTATTTCATCTTCGAAAACAATTCGTAATCACAAGGGTTTTTATCTGATAAATTTAGTAGATGTTGCAGTATTTCTCAATTTCATCTTCGTAACAAATTGCTCAATGTGTCAAAAACTTGAGAGCAAGTATTATCGTGTAACACAATCGATCTATGGCTAGATGTCATTTATGACGAAGTGCTGGGCGCAAATTATATCCTAAGTAATCTATGTACGAGGAAGTACTTTATTCAGCAAAATAATGTTTTCATAAGCATAACGCGAATAATTATATTTATTTTCAAAGGATCCTGTAAAGCACGGCAATAACTTTTAATCAAGAATTAATATCAGAACAGTTAGAGGTCGATCATTCCTTAGAGACTGCAACGCTGTTATTTAGAGCAAAAATTCTACCAATACTGACATACGGCATAGATATCATCTGGACACATTTAACGAACAAGCATACTCTTACCCAGCACCAGCGCATCTGAGCAGCTGCTAGCAACATTGAACAGGAAAAGAGAAGAAATACATCCAGAATTCTACAGCACCGTGGCCATGGTGGACCGTGCGTGGACAAAAGAAAATTTCGAAATGAGATACGTCATCACTAGGCTGGCAATCCACGGATTCCACCACCTGATATGCAACAACAAAAAATTCCATGAACCAAACATAGACTGTAAATGTATGCTATGCAAAAAAAACATGTGACCGATATCACATTGAGCTATGCACAAAAAGAACAAAAACAATTTGTGAATATGCAAAAATGTAAATTTAAAATGTATCCTACTTTAATCCTGGCTATTTGGCTGCAATAAAATTATTAAAGGTCGATCATTGAGAGAGATATCTAAAGATGGATATCTAAAGATATCTGTAGATGGAGTGCGCGACTTCAAAGAATATGTCAACTCATTATATTGGCATGGCAGAGAAATAAATTTTGACGTATATAATGCCAAAAGCATTCAAAATTAATACAGTATGATGTGAAACACTACGATACAATTATTTTAAGCTTGGAATTTTATGGCTTCGAATTCAGTTACAATTACATATTGAATTCAATAGAGTAATAATTTACTAATCAATTAGACATTAAAATTGTTGTTTTATATAAAACATTAATATAAATCAAAGTTACATATTTCCGTATACTTTATTTTAGATACAGATTTGCAATGTCTACACAATGTGCCTAAAGTTTTATTTTCATTCTCCACTCTTCCCTATCCAACCACTCCATGTCCTGTTGTTCTCATTCCAGATGACATTTCTTGCATTCTTGAGTTTTGAGGTCTTCCTTTCTTTCTTCTTCCAGGTGGACACCATTCCAGTGTCTTTTTCTGAGTAACTTTTCTTCTTGAATTCGTCGTACATAGTCACACCAATTTAGTTGCTTATATCTTATAATCTACTATTGAATATTTCATATTCATTTTTTCTTATATGACTTTATTTTTACTTTATGTTAAAAGAATTTTAATCCAAACCTTAGTGATACAGCATTTTGACTATTGTGACGTTCTACTAACTGACATAAGTGACGGATTGTCGGACAAACTGCAGCGTGTCCATAATATGTGTATCAGATTCATATTTAACGTCCGAAAATACGATCACATTTCTCCATTTTTCCACGAATTTCCATGGCTACATCTTAAAGAGAGAAGAAAATTACACCGTCTGGTTATCTTATTTAGGATCCTACATACCTCGACTCCAAATTATTTACCCTCTCGTTTACAGTATCTAATCTCCAACCGTAACTTTAACACAAGATCACAACATAGTCTCTTGCTTAATATACCGCAACATAAGGACATCACATCACTCCACGCCGTATACTATCTTCACTTCTCGCAACTGGAATTCCCTATCACAAGAAATCAGGGGCTGCCGGAGGTTGGCGTCTTTTAAAAGGCATCTAAATTTATATTTGCTGTAACCACGACTTCATCATTACCCAGTGTAAGGTACACTTAGCGACAAAAAGAATGGGCCGACTCTTGATCTCGAATATTATAGTTCCAACGCGGATTCACACGAGTAAATTAATTGCACAGTAGAGCTACAATACGTTTCCCTTCTTCCTTTAAAGAGTATTCTTTCAAGTGCAATTAGTCGGCGTACGCTTAGCTCCGTGCTTAGTGGCTTCATTCGTATGCAAAAGGTTACACGTTCGATTTCCGTTGAGGTTAATTTTTTTTTTAATTGTTAAAATGCTTTCTATTTTAATCTATCTGTCCATTCTTAAAGAAAAACGTACTAACTATTTGGAAGTATTACTATTTTTATTATTTATTTATTTATTTATTTATTTATAAACAGGTTTACAGTGCAATAAAACATCTTCGTGTGCCCAAATCTTTTTAAGCTTTTATCTTCTTTCTCCATTCCTCTCTATCTTCACATTCCAATTCTTCTAGACCTAGCTCCCTCATACCTCTTCTTATATCATCCATCCATTTAAACCTAGGTGCACCTCTCTTTTATTTCCCAGGTGTAATCCATTCCAAAGCTTGTCTGGGTAATCTTTTCTTTGGCATCCTACGTGTATGGCCATACCATTCTAGTGTCTGTATCTCACAAAATCTAATATTGAATTTTGGACTTTCATTTGTTGTCTGATTGTATTTCTGATTTTTTCCAATTTAGAATGTCTGTCGAGCATCTAGAACAATCCATTTCAGTAGACATAAGCTTTAAACTCAAATTTTTATTGAACTGCCAAGTTTCTGCACCGTATGTTAGCGTGCTTCGAATTATGGATTTATAAATTTCTAATTTGGTATCCATTCATATGTTCTTATCCCACAAAATGCCGTTCAACATCGTTATTACTGATCTGCCTTTTTAAATTATATATTTTATGTCATTATCTTGGGTACATTTTGAGTTAATTTTGATCCCCGGTTACTTATATTCTTCACATCCTTTGATACATCCCATTATTATTATTATTATTATTATTATTATTATTATTATTATATTATTATTATTATTATTATTAACACCATAAAGATTAAATTAAATAACAGATTTTCTGAAGAAGGAATTATAAATCGTGGTGTGAGACAAGGCTGCCCCCTATCCCCAACACTTTTTGCAATTTATATCAATGAAGTAATATGTTGCTGGAACAAAACATATAAATTTGGAATAAGAATATCAGAAAATAGAAAATTAAACACCCTATTGTTTGCAGATGACCAAATAATAATAGCAAATTCCGAAGATAATCTACAGAAAGGTCTATATGAACTTAACAAAATTACAGAAGAATATGGATTAAAGATATCTACAACAGAAAAAAAACAAAAATTATGGCATTTCAAGGTGTAGATCCTGTCAGAAGTAAAATTGTACTGGACAATAAAATTTTGGAGCAGGTGAATAATTTTACATATCTAGGATGCAATATCTCATATGAAGAAAAAAAGGATGTAAATGCAAAAATATCTAAATTTTTAAGAATTTTAGGGTTAATAAATTCTATCTTCAAGCCACAGTTAGTCCAAAAGCATTCAAGACTGAAAGTGTATAAAACACTGGCTCTTCCAACTCTTTTGTATGGTAGCGAAGTATGGACGTTGAAACAGAAGGATATACAGAGACTTAGATCTGCTGAAATGAGATATCTTCGGAGGACTGCAGGATACACAGTACTAGATCACAAAAAAAATGAAGACATCTTAGAAGAATTACACATGGAATCTTTAGAAAACAAAATTTCTGATTATAAGTCAAGATGGATGCAACATGTTCATCGAATGGAAGATCACAGAATACCCAAACAAATGTTAAGATATCAACCTGCAGGAAGAAGAAGACCAGGACGTCCACTCAAAAGACTTCTGGATGGTGTTTCTCTTGAGGCCGAAACAGGTCAACAAATGGCCTAAATTCGTGAATGTACTATGACGATGATGATGATGATTATTATTATTATTATTATTATTATTATTATTATTATTATTATTACTATGGATGATGGACAATAAAAATAATAATACGCGTAATATTATTATTTTTTATTGTTATTGGCTATTATTATGCTGGACTTGACATATATAAAGTAAATAGGTCTATCTTAATCGAAGAGTGAAACTTTTTCCTCGCTAATACGTAATAAATAAATAAACACATAAATATATGAAGCTATATTATCTTTTATTACATAAATTTATAGCGTTATTATTAAAAGGTGGTACTGCGAACACAATTAATTTTATACCGGTAGCTAAATAGTGTTATAGAGTTTACGAAGGCAGGAATATTTCTTAATATAGTGTAAAGTGGACGTAGATTACGTGGCAGGAATCAAATGTTATAGCACTTATAGGATGTATTTTGCGAAAATACAAATGAATAAAAAAAAACATTGTTAAAGGATTCAAACCCTAGCTTTCATACATATTTCATCTTCTTGTAAGTGGTTTAACGATCTACGCTACTCGAACGTCGGATACTACTTCTCTAAATATAGGTTATCTTGTACTTTTGCACTATGAACTAAAGTATAACTTTATTTGAAATTTCGCAATTTGTAATATTTATCTTGTCGAACATTCCTAAATATATAGAAACATGTCTCCTTCACTGTTCCTTAACTATTTAAGACGATTAAAACCAAATACAGCGTATTTAAAATATTTAATAGTGCGTTACCTCGTGAATCGCCCCAGCTTTAGCTTTTCAAGCATGCGCAGTGGGCCATAACAGGGATTCTGCTTTTTGAAGCGACTCATTTTTTTTTGTCGCTAAGTCTACATATATTAATTAGTGTTTCTCGTATAATTTATCATATTTATACTATTATTATCAATATAATTATTATTAGGCTATCATTAGTATCATTATTGTTATTATTATCATCGTATAAAATGTTTGTACATAAAATTCACATTGCAACATTTAATATCTCTGTAACTCTTTATAATTAGTATAGTGTATATATATATATATATATATATATATATATATATATATATATATATATTCTACATTGTTAAATATGTATTTGCAATTTGTGCTGGTTGAGTGGAAGAGAAGGCCTTATAGCCTTAACCATGCCAGAATAAATAAAACATTATTAGTATTATTATTATTATTATTATTATTATTATTATTATTATTATCATTATTATTGTTATTATTATTATCATCATCATCATAACCATTACTTACTTACTTACTCACTGGCACTATCGAACCCGAAGGTTCATGGCCGCGCGGACATAAGCTCTCCATACATCCCTATCCTGAGCTAATGCTTTCCAATCATTCCCTGTATAATCTACTTCCCTCAAATCATAGTTAATGTTGTTCTCCCACCTCATTCTTGGTCTACCAACTGGGCGTTTTCCCTCTGGCTCATCATAACCATTATTATTATATTATTATTATTATTATTATTATTATTATTATTATTATTATTATTATTATTATTATTATTATTATTGCTCTGTATTCAGAACATCCTTTTGCAGATAATAAAATGCGAATGTTTAAACTAGCGATGAAAACAAGAACATGGTATAAGTTTGCAATACTCTATATAACGTTTTAAGTATATAAACCGACACAATGTCTTATTATTTCTATCTTATACCATAAGACTACGTCAATTTAATATTGAGCCACTTGATTTGTATATCTATCCCAGGGATTCAATTGAAATGTAGATGCAGTCGTGTTCGTTCTTTGTGCTTTTCTAAGTAAAATAGATATTGTGATATTTCAGTATTCCTGAAATAATACCTTAAGATGATTAACAAGAGAATTAAGGGGCGAAAACAGCGCAATAAGAGTTAAGAACAGAGGCAATATGTTTTATATCATCATGTAAAATGTAAATGCCAAGATAAAGAGCAAACGTGCCAAATTTTAGTAAAATAAATATAAAAGATATGAGAAATACAATATATATATATTATAAATATATTTTTGACATTTGGCAATGAAGGCAAATATGATATGAAAAGAAAAAAGAATGCTTGAGTCGGGATTTGAACTCGAGTCTCTAAAGTATGTACCTTTAGCGCTCTAACCAACTGAGCTACCCAAGAATTCCAAGACAAACATACAATTTTCTTATACATGTAGTATTCTCAATTCACACAAGAGGTAGCGGAAATATCATTCAACTGTCATCTTGCGGCTAACGTAACAGTTAAGCAAATTATTAAAGAGAATATTTTACTTTATAGCAGTAACGCTTGTATATATACTTACTTACTTACTTACTCACTGGCACTATCGAACCCGTAGGTTCATGGCCGCACGGACATAAGCTCTCCATACATCCCTATCCTGAGCTAATGCTTTCCAATCATTCCCTGTATAATCTACTTCCCTCAAATCATAGTTAATGTTGTTCTCCCACCTCATTTTTGGTCTACCAACTGGGCGTTTTCCTTCTGGCTTTCCTACAAGAAGTTTCCATGCACGTCTTTCATTCCCCATACGCGCAACATGTCCTGCCCATCGCAGTCTACGGGACTTAACTGTTCTTATTATATCTGGCTTCCTATAAAGACCATGTAGTTCATTGTTATGTAGTCTTCTCCATTCACCTGTCTGTTCATCTCTCTTTGGTCCAAAAATTTTCCTAAGAACTTTATTCTCAAATATTCGTAATCTCCTTTCCTCCCTTAAAGTAAGAGTCCATGTTTCGCACCCATATAATATAACTGGTAGAACAATAGTTTTATATATTTTCAGCTTAACGTTTTTTGAAAGGAGTTGGGACATCAAAAGTCTCTGCAATGCATAATAGCATGCATTTCCAGAATTGAGCCTATGTTTAATTTCTTTGTGCATCTCATTCCTATTTGTGATTATTGTTCCTAGGTATTTGAATTCAGCCACTTCCTCAAAATTTCCCTCATTTGTCATTAGCTGTCCATTTCCATTATATAACGTATTTCTACGTGTGACCATATATTTAGTTTTACTGATATTTACTTCCAGTCCTAATTTCTTAGTGTTACTCAATAGTGTGTGCGTGTTGGCCTTTAGTATCTCCTCGCTATCGGCCAGTAGTACTACATCATCAGCATAAACTAACAGCTTATTAATACCATTGAGTTGTAAGCCTTCCTCATTCTCCAAAGATTTAATGGCATGCTCTAGTACAAAATTAAATAGTAGAGGAGATAGTGCATCTCCTTGCTTTAACCCATTCTGGATTTCAAAAGTGTCTGAAAACTGTTTGCCTACACGCACCCTACTCGTTGAGCCATTTAGACACATTCGTATAAGTCTAACTAACTTTTTAGGAATTCCAAACTCCAGCAGGATACTATATAACTTCTCCCTCTTAATTGAATCATATGCTTTTTTGAAGTCTACATATAGTTGATGTACAGTACCATTATATTCCCATTTCTTTTCTAAAATCTGTCTTATACTAAAAATCTGATCTGTTGTAGACCTGTTTCTTCTAAATGCACACTGATGATCTCCTAGAATGTCATCAATATAGGGAGTAAGTCTGCTTACTAATATATTTGTTAGAATTTTGTACGAAGTTGAAAGTAATGCGATGCCCCTATAGTTGTTGCAATCAGTTTTATCTCCTTTCTTATAAATTGGCACGATAATTGATTCCTTCCATTCATCTGGAAGAGCTTCTTTTTCCCAAATCATACTAAGCAACCAGCGTATCTTGTCCATCAATTTTTCTCCCCCTGATTTTATCAGTTCTGCTGGGATCTCATCTGAACCTGATGCTTTATACATCTTCAATTTTTCAATTGCCATTTCAACCTCTAATGCACTTGGCTCTGCGACTAGCATTTCTGCTGTCTGTAAGTTATTCTCCTCAATGTCCTGTTCTGTATGTACATTTAATAGCTGATTAAAATAACTTTTCCATCTATTTAATATACTCTTGGAATCTGCAATCATATCCCCATTTTCATTCCGAATTATGTTTGTTCTAGCCTGAAACCCTTTCTTCTCTATACTAATTCCCTGATATAATTCTCTAATGTTCCTATTTTTTGCATTCATTTCAAGATCATTAATCTTCTCTCTCAAATATTCCCTCTTTTTACTCTTTAGTAACTTGGTGGTTTCCCGTCTAACACTACCCAACTGCTCTAAATTTACCTCATTTGGCTCGTGTAACCATTTAATTTTTGCTAGCTTTCTTTTCTTTACAATGTCGGCACATTCCTCATCAAACCATTTCTTGTTTGCCTCTTTTTTAAACAACCAATGCTTTCTGATGCTGACAATTTAATAGTATCTCTTATAGCCTCCCATTCTTTATTTATATCAGTTTCTTCTTCGTTTGCCACATTGTCATCTGAAGATTCCAGTACTTCAAATCTATTAGCAATTTTGATTTGGTATTCTTGCCGCATTTCATCATTTTTCAAGTTTTTTAATTCATATTTTACAGAATCATCTTTAGTGTTTGTTCCTCTCATAAGCGATAGCCGTTGTCTGATTTTCACCCTGACCAGATGATGATCTGAATTGCAGTCTGTCCCTCTAACTGATCTAACATCAATGATGCTACTGTGCCAGCGTTTATCCACTAATACATGATCTATCTGGTTCCGAGTTTCTCCATCTGGGGACGTCCAGGTGTATTTATGAATATCCTTATGCTGAAATGTTGTGCTCTTAACAACGAGATTCTTTGATGTGGCAAATGTGACTAATCTAACCCCGTTGTCGTTACTATCTTCATGAAGACTGAATTTGCCTATTGTTGGTTTGAATATATCTTCCCGCCCCACTTTTGCATTAAAATCTCCTAAGACAATTTTCATATGATATCGTGAAAGGCTATCAAATAAGCATTCTAATTCTTCATAGAACGCTTGTATATATAGATATTATAAATATATTTTTGACATTTGGCAATGAAGGCAAATATGATATGAAAAGAAAAAAGAATGCTTGAGTCGGGATTTGAACTCGAGTCTCTAAAGTCTGTACCTTTAGCGCTCTAACCAACTGAGCTACCCAAGAATTCCAAGACATACATACAATTTCTTTTTATAATTTGCTTAACTGTTACGTTAGCCGCAAGATGGCAGTTGAATGATATTTCCGCTACCTCTTGTGTGAATTGAGAATACTACATGTATAAGAAAATTGTATGTTTGTCTTGGAATTCTTGGGTAGCTCAGTTGGTTAGAGCGCTAAAGGTACAGACTTTAGAGACTCGAGTTCAAATCCCGACTCAAGCATTCTTTTTTCTTTTCATATCATATATATATATATATATATATATATATATATATATATATATATATTAATATACAGTAAAACTTGTTCAAACCGGAAATACGCATGGGACCAATGTTTTTTTTCCACATTAGACAACATTCCGCATTATAAAAACAAAAATTATTAACAAATCTTAGATAATAGAGTACCGTATATGTATTTTTATGTACCTTGGATTAATTGTAGTTCTGCTACCGTTGGAGACTGAAGTATTCTATAGTATGTACGAGCGACTTCGAGAGAAGTCGAAAAAACAGTCCCGTTTCGTCAGCGTTAAAACTATATCTTAGGTGCGTATCCTGAAATTAAAGTATGCGGTTTCGGTTTCCACTCACTAAATATAATTTCGTCCACATCCTTTGATTCCCCGCAAATTTCATTCCACACTATATTGTGTCGTCTTCTAAAACTGTTCACAACCAACCTGAAGATGCCTTGAAATTGTTATTCCCTAGGGATATAGCTAGGGATATAGCTAGAGCTTGACTTTGGAACATCGGTCCAGAAATTTGGAGAGTTTTTGATCGTGGATTTGTAAAACATTAGCACTTTTTTTTTTTTTTTTTTTTTGCTTTCCTCTTCATTTGACCATTTCCTTGCGTACATTCATTCATTATTTTGTTTTAAAATCTGATAAACTTAGGTTTTTCCACATACAAATTTAGTCATTATTTCGCGTACCCAGAGTTTCATTTTCTTCATCTCCAATCACTTTCACTTTTCGCTTAATGGCAATGATACATACGATGTAGCCATCTTTATTCCGTAAATTCAGAACGCTACCTGTGAAAGATAAGTACACAATCGGTCTCAGATCATAAACTAATTAAAATTTTACGGTGCACAGGTTATTTGTAAAAAAGATGTCACACGCCAAATATGTGTTAAACGAACTTGTACTTCCCAAAACGGGTGTACAGTGAGGCCGAAAGAAAATTCAAGATACGGGTAGAAACTCTACTTCACCCGGCGGCAGGGATCATCACTTATTGTTAATTCGCCTAACGGGAATTCATTTTCTTTCGTGAATTGTGTAGAAATATCCTTCCGTTTCCGCGTTGGACAGATTCCGTTAATGCAAAATAAATACAGATAAAATTAATATTATTTTGCCGGGACCAATAAATTTGTTCACATTGGACAGATTTTCACATTATTCACGTTCCGTATTAATCAAGTTTTACTGTATTAAGGAATATACAAAACAGAGCTATGTGAAATTAGTTTATTTAGAGCTCCATTATTAATTCAGAAATTACGGAGATATTGATTAATTTAATTTTAAAAATAATTTACTTTTACCTTTAGGAAGCCAATAGTTAAAAAAATGGTGCTACAGCTGCGCTAAAATTGTATTAAACGATCCTCAAGTCAATCAAAACTGGATCTGAAAGGGCTGGTAAATTCAGCTCTGAAACTTTTTTCAGGAAAGAGATTATGTTGTATGTTATAAATCTAGGATATAAAGCATACAACTTTACTTCTCTTTCCCCCTGAAAAAAATCGACCTGGCATGGCTTTCGAAACGTGATTCTTGATGGTAACCGATAGATCCCTAGGCACTGGCAACAAACACCATTGGAAGGTTGAAAGCTAGCAGAGACCATAAAAAATAGTTTGATTTAAATACATAATAAAATAATCACAATATCTGAATTATTAATTAACGTATTAAAACCTTCTTTGCGTTTCTGTGACACAAAGGAATCTAAGGTACAGTTATCCCGTTAACAAGCACAAAGCCATGATTTTTAGCCAACGACTCGAGAGGTGATAGGGTGACTAGCCCTACGCTGCGGTTAAATTTAGGACTATCTCCAGAAAATAATCCATTATTAAGTTTCATGAGTGATTTTTTAATAATAATATAAGTGCCTGATATATCAGTTTTCCTCAATTAATATGGATTTTTGTTTTAAAAAATTCGTGAAATAGTTAAAACCATGTAAAAACTTTCAAAACATGTTCCATCTTAGTATTGATGTTGGCGTATATACTGAAAGACCTACATGGTTTTAACTAATTCACGAAGGTTTTTAAACAAAAATTCATATTAATTGAAGAAGACTGATATATCAGGTACTTATATTAACACTATCTGATACCCGGCGTGCGTTGTTATACCTAAATAAATTATTTTTTTTCAAATGCCCCAGGTTTGTCTTTCGACATTCCTGGTTTCTCTCCTGGCGTGGCGTATTTGTAACCCATTTCCTGAAAGGCAGGGTTATGTTGCCCCGATTATATGATGGGTGATGATGATGATAATTGTGCGCCAGGAGAGTCCCTAATCCTAAGCTTAACCTAAGATGAATATGAATGATGATGATTGCGCTGGCCATATGATTTCGGGGACCGTTTGAGCCTTAAAGTTTTCCTGACATTTGTCTTACAAGTGAGGAAAAACCGATAAAAACCTCATCCAGAAAAACTGTCCCGACCGGGGATCGAACCCGGGTCCGCTGCGTGACAAGGCAGCACGCTACCCCAAGACCACAGCGGTAGACAATAAATGAAATATTAAAGCTTAATTAAATTGTATGGTATACGCTGAGACGAACCAAACATGGCGGTTGCTAGTCAGTTTTTAATTTAGGATTTTAGGTAAATCCCCACTTCTAATTGTCGGATTTCGCTCATTTTTTTGATAATACCTACCTCGGTTTATTTTAATATGATATACTGAGTTTCGTTGTGAAACATCGAAAATTGTGACCGCTAGAACGATTTTTAAATTTTCACTTCAGGTGAACTCCTACAAGTAATGGTTTTAGAGGGTCCAAGTGCGAATCTAAACCATCCAGGGATTAACTCAAACACACATAAAAAAATCATCAAAATCGGTCCAGTTGTTAGGCAGTTTTTAATTTCGGATTTCAGGTAAATCTGCACTTCTAATTGTCGGATTTCGCTCATTTTTGATAATATCCACCTCGGTTTATTTTAATAGAATATACTGAGTTGTGATTTTTAAATTTTCACTTCAGGTGAACTCCTACACCTAATGGTTTAGAGGGTCCAATTGTGAATCTAAACCATCGAGGGACCAATCAGACGCACACAAAAAAGTTCATTAAAATCTATCCAGTCGTTTAGGAGGAGTTCAGTGACAAACACACGTACAGAGGAATTATATACGGTAATAAATATTTTAAAACTTTTACTACATAACCTCAATTGTGATTACAATGAATTTTACAAATATTGAAAATTTTATCAAATTGAATGGATACTAGAACCTCTCTAGACAAGAATGACTGAAGAAAAATCTAAAGCTGTCCGCTGAATGGAATCGAACTCCGGCGATCCACTCCATAACACTGAGCAACAAAAAATAAACTTTTTTTTTTTGTCTCAGAAAGAAAAATATGTGATTGTGATAGTATTTTTTCTCCTGAATTCAAATATGATATCGGTTTTTCACGCAAGGTTTTCGAGAGACAGGAATTTATAATTTCAAAGACTTTAATATTTCTACATTCGTAACTACACAATATTCGAACATTCGACTCACCTAGAAAGTAAGAAATGACGATTTCCGCTATATTTCGCCTGTGGAGCATCCGTCTTGATGGTCCAACAATAATCGGCCAGCATATTAGGATCCCATTTGCCTTGATATCTCTTTTCCATAGCTGAAACCATTTGAGTTAGCTCATTTGGTTTTATTTTACAATGGACAAATGGACGAAAAAACGTTTATTAAAAAAATAATTATTTAAATCTATTAATTGAAATTGAAATAAAAAAACTGTGGGTGATGGAGAAATTCCGAATACTACATATTTGAAAACATGATAAAAAAACTGCATTAAGTACAACTATTGGTTCTCATGAGACAAAAATCATGTTGACCAGTGTAATCAGACCCTGTGCTCCCTTGCCTGTTAATATGATCTTCCATTGACAAAATGCATTAAAGAATCTTAAGTTCTGTGTAATGAGAGAAAACTACAAGGAAGATACAGTATAAACCAGATAAACCAAGAGTTTCCAAGGTGAAATGTATGTGTCATTTAACATGGATCAGTTAATTGCCGGGCCTAACGACCGAATCTAAATAACAGTTTAAAAGCAGGTTACCATTGAAGATAATTACCTGTTGGCGAGTTGGTTGGGTTGCCTCTAACAACATTCTTGAAACTAAAATATTATCTACTCTTAATACAGTTACAATTAATTTTCCTGGAATCTCCAGAAATTACTTATAAAATATTCATTGTGATAAATCATATATTTCCTTATGCCATTATCATTAACTTACATTTGATCATTGTCAACCTTGATGTAGGTAACTGGCTGGGTAATTCCGATCACTTTCCATTTTTTTATCAGAAAACTTCCTTATCTTGACTTTTATTTAAAAATTATATACCAGTGTGTATTCTACATTTATTTCTATTTCCGTAAAGTGATAAATTTCGTATGAATGAATGTAGCCACTATTACCCATGAAGGGCTAGGGCCTCCTACAAGAGGGGGGCTCAATTTTAAAGTTTTAAATGGTTCACGTGGTGAGCTAATTCACGTGAACATTATGTTTATAGAGTCTTTCGCTTGTGCACTTCACTGCAGTTTATTAAGAATTTTAGTCCATTCTTAGATTGTTCGCTAGTTGTTTCCACTTGTTCCTGTTGCGGGCTGTGGTTGACCAATGTCCTCCCAACATCAGTTTGAACGTGTCTGCCCATCTTCTTCTTGGCCGACCTCGTGTTCGTCTTCCAATGTAGGGGTCCCACATGGTGGTTTCCCGCGCCCATCTGCCTTGTTGTTGTCTTGTTACATGACCACCCCATGTCCACTTTGTTTGGAGGGCTTTTTGAGTAATGTTTTTTGAAGTTGTAATTTTCTGTAGCGCCATGTTGGAAATCTTATCCCGGAGTGAGACACCCACTATCTTCCTCTCCATCTTCCTTTGGCAGATTTCAATGCTCCTCCTTTGCCTCTCTGTTAGGGCCCAGGTTTGGCAGCCATATGTTAAAACCGGAAATACGCATGAGTTTAGGGCTTCTAATCTTATTCTGCGGTTTAGGGACTTGTCTAGAAGTATGAATTTCAGCGCCCAAAAGGCTTTCCAAGATTGTGTGATCCTCCTTTGTACTTCTTTCTCTGTTCCTTGGTGTAGTAAGACAGTCTGTCCAAGGTAAATGTAGTCATCCACATATTCTATGTCTTTTGCATGTATCGAGATTGGTGTTGGCTTCCTGTTCATTACTTTTGTTTTGTTGTAGTTTATTTCAAGTCCGGTCATTCAGTTCTGTTAGCATTTGTTGCAATTCGTTTGGAGACCTGGCGAATAGTGCGGCATCATCCGCAAATCGTAGGTTGGTTAGCCTTCTGCCATTTATTATGATGCCATATTTATTGTCCCATTTAAGCTTCTTGAATACTTCCTCTAGTACGCTTGTGAACAATTTTGGTGAAATTGGGTCGCCTTGTTTAACTCCTCTGCCTAGTCGGAAGATCTCTCCCTCTCGTTCCGTCTTCACTTTTGCTTTGCTCTGGGAATACAAATTGCCTAGAATTTTGATTCTATTCCTTGTTTCTCTAGAGCTTGCAGTACCCTTGAATGCTCGACAGAGTCAAACGCCTTGGTGTAATCGACAAAAGCTATGTACAGTGACAGGTTAAATTCATTGAATTTCTCTATGATGTGGTTTACTGCCTGGAGGTGGTCTGCTTGTTCGTTGGGCTGGTTTTCGTCCAGAGATTTTGTGAGCCTTCTTGTTATTACCTTCGAAAATAATTTGTATAGGTTGGACATGAGGCTTATAGTTGTTTAATTCATCTTTGGGCCCTTTTTATGCAGCAGTATAATTGTGCTTATTGTCCATTGTTCAGGTATGCTTTCTTCCTCTAGAATTTTATTAAATAATATGGTGATTGGGCGTACTAGTATCTCTTCCCCGTATTTCAGGTACTCGTTCCATATTCCGTCCTCTCCTGGGGGTTTTCTGTACTTTAGCTCTTTGATCGCTGTTCTATCCTCGCTTTGGAGTATGGGCGGAATCGTGTTGGTATCATCTTGTGTTTTTATTTTTAAATGTTTTTTTTAAGATGTTCGTTGATCGGTGTTATTCCATATTTGTGGGGTAATTCCGACTTCTTATTTGTTTAGCATTCATAACGCTTTCACAATGTAATTAAACCTGTTCCGTAGCCGAGTTTAAAAACTTTTTTTATTATGTTAAAAAAATTAATATTTCTAAACATAAAATATGGTACTATTATGTGAGTATTAATATAAATGCAACTGTTTCATATTAATATACTCAAATACAGTATTAATGAAATATGTCGTTAGAGAATTTCGTACTTCAATTACGATATCTCAGGCATTAGTATTTTTTTTATTATATAAAACTTTCCTCATTAGAGGAATGCCACAAGGACAAAGTGATACATACAATTAATTTTCGAAATTGATTAAATACATTTTGTAAATACATTAAAAAAATTAAAATTGAAGCATATTCTATAAAATAGAAATTTCGTAAAGATGGTTTCTTAAAATTGAAATTGACCCTCTAAATGACAGCGTTGGCAATTTTAGAAAGATACGCTCTATCCAAATCTAAGGAAATCCAAAATTTAACTAAGAATTCTGGTATAGTACCTCTTGCCCCGATCATCAATCCTGTGACAGTTATATTAATTGGTATTTATCTTTGTACTAGTCAACTGTTGGCTCATAATATATGGCTTTGTTTTCAGAGTTAACTTCCTCAGGTTGGCCACTATGAGTCCCAAAACGAATTATGGCATCTAAAATGGTCTAAATGCAATAATATACAGGGTGAAAATTATTTAAACCGACAAACTCTGGGAGGTTATAGGGGACACCAAAACAAATGTTTTTCCCTAATGCCATTTTTTTCCTATGAGGATTATTTAAACCGGTAGAGGATGTATTACGCTTTTCAGTTGTCATGACTGCAACTGCTGTTGATGGTAGGAATTGTTTTGTCCACCAGTGTAGTAGTCAATTGTATCTGTTTACTAATGGAGCGATACACCTGGAGTGAGTACACTGATATGTGTGGGCCGGTGTTGTTGGGAACTGTTTAATTGGGAGATATCTCCTACCTAGGCCATTAAATGGCAGGCACTATTACAATTTTCTCGCCAGAGCATTGCCAGAATTGCTTGAAGACGTCCCGCTTCCTACAAGACAACGCATGTGGTTCCGACATGACGGAGCGCCGGCACATTTCAGTCGTGTGCGTCGATTCTTGAACCAACGGTTTTCAGAAAAGTTGATTGGCAGAGGTGGTCCTGTACCATGGCCTGCTCGATCCTCAGATATGACCCCTTTGGATTTCTTTTGTGTGGGGAGAGATGCGCAACCTTGTTTACACAACTCCTGTTGCATCAGAAAAGGATCTGGTTGCCCGGATAGTAGCAGCAGCAGGAGCAATTAACGATACTCCTGGAGTTTTTACCCGTGTTAAGAGAGAACATGATCCGCCGGTGTAACCTTTGTTTACATGTCAATGGAGGCATTTTTGAACCTCTATTGTAATTTAGTAATTGCGTTGTGTTAATGTGTTGTCTCTTGGTAATAAAAAATTCAAAAGTGTTTGTTGGTTTAATTAATTTGCCGCTAGAGAAATCTTCCTCTACCGGTTTAAATAATCCTCATAGGGAAAAATAACATTAAGGAAAAATATTTGTTTTGGTGTCCCCTACAACCTCCCAGAGTTTGTCGATTTAAATAATTTTCATCCTGTATATTCGTCTATTATACCCTTTAGTGGCCACACCATGAACTTCCCCATAAACTGTATCCATAACCTCGCAAGGTTTCTGCCATCATTATTCTAATAATGTGGTGTCGAATGTTTCTCAGTGATTCCCCAAATGTACAAGTCCCAAGGGTTTCGTGCTCACTGCGACATCTACGGAGGGTATCGTCCCTAGACCTGCCCGGCAAAGAACCACCGCCGATACATTGCCTTGCATTTTAATTGCTTCTCTCCATTTGGAACAAGACGATAACTGATTAATGGCTTTGGCTGCTAATTAGAGCTCCCTCATATGATGATTCCGTTTCCGAAAATTTTGAGGAACTTTCCATTAAAAAAATACTGAATAACTGTCAGTTTCTGAATATGTATTATCAGACATCAGGTTCTTTAGTCAATGTTTAATCTTGTTAAACATTAAACTCTGACGCTTGAGTCAACTTCCTCAGTCTAAATTTTATTGATTAAAAATAAATTTAAAAAAATCTAATCTTCAAACAATGTTCAATAAGATTTTCATTATTGTTTCTCTACGTAAGAATTATTATAGTATTACTTCATTAACAAAATAAGATCACAGCCAAACTATAAAATCAAAGAATAAAAAAAATCTATGAATAAAATACTGATATAAACTCAGGGTCGGGTCGAGGGATGAGATGAGCCCCTATATATATACACTGCTCAAAAAAATTAGGGGATATTGTAGAATAACCTATTAAGACTATGTTTTTAGAAACAGTATTAGATGCAATCACTTTCTATTACTCCAAAAGAATGTAAATAAGAGTTTGAAGTCATTACGTAACCTCTGTACCACACCAGATGTCAAAGAGATCCTGATTAGGAATATGGCAAACAAACAAAGCAACATTAACATGGGTGAAAATGTTTCTTTAGTATGGTGTATGGTCTCCTCGAACGGCCAGCACTGCCTCACACCTGTGTGGCATTGATGCAATGAGGTTAGCAATGAGTTCTTGGGGGATACGTGGCCACTCTTCCATAAGAGCAATGTGCAGCTCTGGGGAGGTGCTGGTCTGCCTGCAATGCGCCTGCCTAATGCATCCCACACATGCTCAATCGGATTTAAGTCCGGGGAGGAAGCTGGCCATTGCATACGCTCGATACCCTCCACTTCCAGCATGTCGTTCACCAAGCCAGCTCTGTGGGGTCGTGCATTATCGTCCATAAAAAGAAAAGAATCACATATGGCACCAGCATAAGGCATGACAAAAGGTCGGAGAATCTCATCTCTATACCTTACCACAGTCAAAGTACCACCTTGGATGACGTAAAGGTCCGTACATCCACCACTACTGACTCCTGCCACACCATCAATCCACCGCCACCATATGAGGATCTTTCACGTACATAAGCTGGATTGTTTCGTGTCCCTTTTTCCCTCCAGAAGAATACACGCCGACTATCACATTCCACGTTGAATCGCGACTCATCAGAAAAAAGAACTGATCTCCATTCGGCATGCCTCCACCCACGATGTTCCTCCGCCCAGTTTCTGCGATCTCTACAGTGTTGTGGAGTTAACCTGGTACACAACATGGGCCTACGGGCATAGAGACCACTTCCATGCAGTCGATTACGGACAGTTTGAGTTGACACCCTGCGTCCTGTTGCTGTTTGAAGTGTATTTTACAGTTGAGTTGCATTCTGCTGTCTATTCCGACAGGCTGTTAACAAGAGGTAATGGTCATCCCTTGCTGTTGTTGCCCATGGTCGACTTGTCCGGCTATTCTGTGAACAGTATCTGTTCTTTGAAAACGATTCCAAAGTCTGGAAATCACACATTGAGACACCCCAATGGCTTGTGCCACCTCTTGTTGTGTCTGTCCAGCTTCCATCCTTCCTATGGCCCTCCAAGCCATTGGTTCAGGTAAATCACGTTGTCGAGGCATTACTGTCCCTAAGGCAAGTCATTCACTAACTGAAAACTGGACTGGATTTAAAAACAGCAACAATACATTCACCCCCACACCACCCTTTTTACATCAACAGTACAGACACTGCCCTCTGGTGTGGTACCAAGGTTACGTAACAACTTCAAACTCTTGTTTACATTATCTTGGAGTAATAGAAAGTAATTAATTGCATCTAATACTATTCCAAAAAACATAGTCTTAATAGGTTATTCTACAATATCTCCTAATTTTTTTGAGCAGTGTATATATATATATATATGGGCATGGGTGCCGGCCGACCACGCCTGACGCACCATCACAGGGGCAGATGGATGAGATGAGAAATGGTAACGTGAAAACGGGAGGAACTCCGAGAAAAACCTGCCCAAGCTCCATTTCGTCCACCACAAAACCCACATGGAGTGATCGAGACTCAATCTCGACCCCAGCGGTGACAGGCGAGCGTCTTACCGCTTGCGCCACGGAGCCATAAACAGTATGAGATATTACTTCAATGATAACAGCAAAGCATTAAATTATATACAATCGAAAGATTAAATATCTTCAACTCATAATCTGTAAGCTAATGACAGAATGCTAAATTCGTAGATATGTCGATTCTTTAAAACAAATTAAATTTATTCAGATAGTAAGTTGACCTTACAATAAAATGTATAGTGTAGCGTGTATATAAAGACATTGAATACAGATATTAATTAACGATTGTCCTTAGGCCTATATTTTTAAACTATTGCTTTCTCCTCCAATACATCATTTATGTGGGAGTTTTCAAATGTGTTCAGAATTAATGTTAGCGAGTCTTTATTTATATCCGTCCAATAATAATAAAATCTACCTGCAAGTAATAATACTATCTCCTTTAATAGAGTGATATATGAATCTTACGAGTCTCTCGAATCGATATGTATAAAAATAAGCGACAAAAAAAGTTACCTGTTTTATTGCCTCTGAGCCAGAAAGAGCCGTCATGTCATGGTCTGAGATGTTACGTCGTCCATATCAATGTCTTTAGAGCTTCACATCCGACACCGTGATAAGCCTAACAGCAAAAATAGGTGACGTTAATTCCACTATAACTTAATTGGGACAAATAGCCTAAAATAAGCTCAGGATTAGTGAGGGCGAGGACAATGATGATGATAATTATAATTAGGGCTTAGCCTGTAAAATGGTGAGTTTTATTTGTCCTTTTCTACTTTTTAGCTTATTGGTCCTTTTTTAGGAGGAGGGGGAGAAGGAAGGAGGGAGGGGGTGCGGAGGAAGAGGAGGAGGAGGAGAGGGAGGAGTTTTTTATTTTGCAACTTTATCTTCTTTTGACTACATTTATTTGTATTGTAAGCCTATGTTTTCCCTTTACAGAGATGTAGGCGTTCTCCCCCTACAGGGAAGAGTTTGAACCATAGTAATTTAGTTATACTTGTTTTCGTATAAATGTCATTTTGAGTGGTACGTGGTCAGCGTTCCGCCTCATACTGACATCGAGGAAATCAAGGTAGTACTAGGACGGGAAAGTTCGGTAAATTTTGCTTGGAGGCCTTTTCATTCAGGCTTAAGGATTTTTTACGAGCCTGAAAATCTTCAGACTCGGGAGCCACGGCTTTAAAGTCCCTCCCGGAGGACTTGCTCCTTGGATTTTTTCGTCCTAAAAATCCATCGATCCCGGCCGGGTTTGAACCCGCGACCCTTGGGACCAGAGGCAAGAAGCATATCCACTAGTCCACCGTGGCCGACAACTACATTTATGCTATTTGTTTAATTTAAAAATCTGCCAAGTATATACCTTATCCGCTCTTAGAGTGATCCAAACATCAACAAACACCAATTGTATCCTTCCGCCATATGTCCCACATATACTGTCACTTTTGACAGGGAGATGACACAGCAACAGAAGACTCGATATTTCAGCCGTTTTGATTCATGAGAATTGACTGAAGCATGACTCAAATGACCCATATTTAGTAAACTATTATAAGTTGTAATTATTGATTAGGTATATTTTAGAATATTTGCTATGTTTTGAATATTATTATTTTCAATCAAGAAGAATAACAAGTAGAGGCCATATTTTTAATTTAATGAAGGAAACTACTTTTTCGCGTACTTATGGCTTCTACAACGTACGTCGGTGTCCATAACCAATGAAAAGTGAGCAGGTCACATGGTTTTGTTTTGATGAGGATCACTTTAAGAGCCGACAGTCTTTAGTCTCAATTCCAACTTCTTTTAAAAACACTATCCAGTTTTACTTTCTAAAGACTTTTCACATTCCAAACACTTTTGTTCTGCGAGAAACTATTGAACCCTCAAAAATACCCCGTTATTTTTAACCAACAACCTACTAACCGCCTGAAGTACTGTATTTTGACTTCACATTTTCTAAGAAGTTGCCACTTTGTGAAAATTACCTCGAACAGACGGTTAAGACAGCGGGGTTGTTTTATCCACTTGTTAGCAATTGCAACACTTTTTATGTCCTTTTTCCTGTTTTTTAGGTATTTTGTAGGATATATTTTGATCTTTTTAAAGGTATTTTAACTTCCGAGCCCTAGTGATATTTGGAAAGACCACCTGACAGCATTCAGCCAGTAGATACGTTACCGGAAACTATTAAAGAAGGAAAAAGGGAAGGACTAATATTGGTAGAAAGAACTTGGGCAATATACGGTCGTAATTCATTCAAATAGGCCTACAAGAATTACTTGTCCGTATCTAAATCCCTGTACTATGCGACTGATTACATGTTGAATTTAAATAATGGATATTCTGAATAATTCTACCCCCATTTTCCTAACTATTAAACTACCTATGCTAGAACTTTACCGGTAACATAGGCCTAAGAAGTGATAAATAACCTATACCAGAAAAAACAAAAATAAGGTTACAGTAAAATAAGTTATTTCAGTTATTTTTTTCGTCCAAGGTCACCAGATTCTGTTAATTTCTGGCATTGGCAGAATTATAACTCCACCTCTGAGGTTGGGGCATCTGGAAGGCAGAGTTACGTTACTCTGACTATTTAACTCATGTCCCAAATGGGAGTCAATTACGTTTCAATGAATTTTGTTTTACAACCAATCAATCACAGTCGTGTTTCACCTAGATAATTATCAAAATAAATAAAGCTCCCCTTTTTAATATTCTAAACAGGTCAGAGCATTGTTTTGCAGTGACGTGACTCTCAAACAAATACGTTGAATATAGCAAATAACGAACAGATTCCTTCGAACTACTCATTTGATAATTGGTGTTTTTAAATAATGATTTTACGGAGTTGTTTCCTAAAAAATAATTAATAACCTATAATCATTATAATATACAGTTTGATGTTTAATTTTTTCTCCACTAGGGTGCATTCTTACAATATTTCGATCCTATTTGGCAGTAATTAGTATGATCAAGTTGCAGTGATGAACAAATGAAACATAACCAAACAATTCTCATTTGTTTTTAAACATCGCCGTTTACATTAAATATATAAATATTTTAAAATAACTATATTTACCCTCAGGGGTCCTCATCTAGGGGATATGTGGATGGCGACCACAAGGTGCCCAAGCTGAGCAAAACATTTCTTCCACTTACTTGTGTTTTGCACTCTTTTAACTTTACTATCTAACCTCTCTTGGTTAACTCTTGTTTTCGACTCCGACGCTATTAGGGCATCCGAGGGCTAGGGAGTCTTTCCTTTCTTCCATTTCTTCTTTCCTTTATTTTCTTTTCTTCTCCAGAAAAGCCTGACCAGAGGCTATAAGATGGCAGCCCCATCACTGGCCTTGCCTTCCTTTCGCCAGCAACCAATCGAAGGGACTATTATTATGCTTTCAAGTCTTATACGAGAATTTCCCGCAAACGCTGGAGGGAAAATTTTCTATAGGATCGTAACAGGCCTTGGCCTAATACTTGGAAGGAAGAAGAATAACTATATTTAACTAATCATTTGTGAGTAAACAGCTAAATTTTATTCATTAAATAGTCCTAACAAATGCCACTCTTGATTTCCAAATCCTCTAGATAAATTGGAAATCACTTGTGGCATTACTTATGATAATATGATGGATTATGAATGATAACGAAACACTAAGGGAATCCTTATATCTAAATTGCAGACTACGGGTGATCACAGGAACAATTCTAAAAAAAATCCACAGCGCGACAAGCCTGGAAGGCCCTTGGCCTACCAGCTGGCTGCTGGACTCACATCCACATGTGTTAATAACAGAAGTAGCGATCATCCTGCCAGTATAGGGGTGGCATATGGTCAGCATGTCGTGTCCCCCAGTCATTATAGTTGGCTTTCTCAACCTGGAACGGCCACTTATTGTAGCTACCCAAATTTCTCACGTTGCTGGGTGGATACCGGTCCAATACTGGCCGAAATTCCATTATAAAATTTCTTTCCCCACGGACCAGCGCAAGTCCTGTAGCTCTGAGCCAAGGCATCTTGCTTTAACCACTCGGCTATGGCATAGGACTACAGGAATAATTCCCTTTAAGGAAAAATTGCTGTAGTCTGAGCGGGAATCCAACCAGACCCTCATAAACTGTGGTCAGGAACTCTGACCCTAGACTATGAGATAAAATATGTACAAATGGAGGAAGCATTATTCTGAAAGCTGAAATCACTTTTCGATAATCCTGCTTGGTGGTCCTAAGGATAAAGTCTGCGGATTCAGTCTTATGTCAGAGATAAAAAGAACCCAAGGATATGAAAAGTATAATTCTGATAAAATTCTCCGATCCGATTGAGGGTCTTTCCACTTTTTCAGCGGTTGCCCTTTTACCAGCCGGCTGCTGGCCCTTCACATCCACATGTGTCAATCACAGAGGTAGATGATCAACAGCCAGTGTAGGGGTGACATGTGGTTAGCATGTCGAGTCCCCCAGCCGTTATAGCTGGTTCCTCAACCTGGAGCCGCTACTTATTGTAGCTACCCAATTGCCTCACGATGCTGGGTGGGCACCGGTCCCATACTGGCGGAAATACCATGAGAAAATTTCTTCCCCCATGGAGACTCGAACCAGCGCAAGTCCCATAGCTCTGCGCCAAGGCTTCCTACCTTAACCGCTCGGCTACGGCGCGGGACTATCCGATTGAGGGTCTTTCCACTTTTCACCGGTTACCCTTTTACCAGCCGGCTGCTGGCCCTTCACATCCACATGTGTCAATCACAGAGGTAGATGATCAAGCCAGTGTAGGGGTGACATGTGGTTAGCATGACGAATCCCCCAGCCGTTATAGCTGGTTCCTCAACCTGGAGCCGCTACTTATTGTAGCTACCCAATTGCCTCACGATGCTGGGTGGGCACCGGTCCCATACTGGCCGAAATACCATGAGAAAATTTCTTCCCCCATGGAGACTCGAACCAGCGCAAGTCCTGTAGCTCTGCGCCAAGGCTTCATACCTTAACCGCTCGGCTACGGCGCGGGACTAAAATTCTCCAAGCCACAAATAGTAGTAAAAGCATGAGGGGTAGACATGTATAAACTTAATAACTGAGTTCTTATTTTTTAAACATTTTTACCTCATATGGTAGTTTTGTCAGACATATGTTTCAAGGCTGTTGGCCCGTCATCAGCGATTTACAAACTGATTTTTTCTTTTCTTCATGTTGTCGGCCCTGGATCTGTGTTCCAAAGAACTTGGCAATGAGGCTCCTTTCTCCAGGAATTTTGAAGTTCATAATTTTCTCCTTGTTCTTCTGTATATAGATTTTTCCCCATATCGTGAGTTCATTGGTATTTTCTAACTGTTTTAAAAATTTTGTATTCAAAACTATTTTGTGTTATTCTGTCCAACCGTGAGCTGCTACTGCAGATTTTTCTACTTCTCTTTTTTTACATTTCTTGTATGTTCTTTACTTCTAATGTTTAAATTCCTCTTTGTTTTCCCTATGTATACTTTATCACAATCTGCACATTTTATTTGATATATTCCCGATTTTTTATTATCTTCAATTTTGTAGGTTTTCATAAGTTTTTTAGGCTATAATCATTCTTTGGTGCTAAACTGATGTTGAATTTTCCAAAAAAATTTTGAAATTCATTGTGTGCCCAAGGGTGATATGTGAATTTCTTGTATTTCTTTTCTTTTGGTTTTTCTATCCGAAGAGTGCTTTCATTTCTCAATTTCTGTTGTTTGTATTTATTAATTTTTTTGTGTATAATTTTTTCCTCAAAATCATTTTCTTTTGCTACCTTAATGTGTTCTTTTTCTATTTCATAATTTTCACTGTTCATAGGTATATTTACCAATCTATGTACTAGGCATTGAAGACTGCCATTTTGTGTGAATTATGGTTGAAACTGTTAATTTGATGTAGTTATCCGTGTGTGTTTCTTTCCTATAAATGCTGAATTACATTTCCTTTTTTTTTCCAGATTTATGTGTAATTTTAGATCTAAAAATGGTAATTGTTTGTTCACCTCTATTTAAAGTGTGAATTTTATAGTTTTTCTTCTGTAAATTTAAGAGTTTTAAAGCATCTTCTATGTGTTTTTCTTTAACTATAGCAATAACATCAACCTATCTACCCCAAAATTTGAACATCAGAGGATGTGCTTTTATTTTCAAAATCACTCGTAAATAAGTTAGCCAAAAAGGAGATAATGGGTTCCCCATTGATAGTTCAGACTTTTGTTTGTAAAAATTTCCTTTGTATGTAAAAAACATTTGATTGATGCACAGTTCAGTTCATTTTAAATATTCTTCCATACTTTGTCGATGTTGTTTTTAATTAGGCAATTTTTCAAAAAGTTTTAATGTTTCTTCTTTTGGGACACTCGTGAACAATGCTGTGACATCAAAAGAAAATTGAAGAAAATAAAAAATCAGGAATACATCAAATAAAATGTGCAGATTGTGATAAAGTATACATAGGGAAAACAAAGAGAAATTTAAACATTAGAACTAAAGAACACACAGGAAATGTAAAAAAATAAGTATAAAAATCTGCAGTAGCAGCTCAGGTTTGGACAGAAAAACACAAAATATATCTAAATTTAAAATTATTAAAAGTTAGAAAATATCAATGAACTCACGATATGGGAAAAAAAATCTATATAAAGAAGAACAAGGAGAAAATTATGAACTTTGAAATTCCCAGAGAAAGGAGACTCATTACCAAGTTCTTTGGAACACAGATCCAGGGCCGACAACATGAAGAAAAGAAAAAATCAGTTTGTAAACCGCTGACAACGGGGCAACAGCCTTGAAACATATGTCTGACAAAACTACCATATGAGGTAAGAATGTTTAAAAAATACAAACTCAATTATTAAATTAAACCTCGTAATGTTACTTCCTAATGACTTTAAAATGTAAAAAAATTAATACTTTAGAATGAAAAATATTGCCTGGAACTAAAACAGGCCTTAAAAACATATAGCCCTATTATCATAAGTAATGCCACGAGCGATTTCCAATTTATCTAGAGGATTTGGGAATCAAGAGTGGCATATGTTAGGACTATTTAACAAAAAAAATTAAGCTGTTTACTCACAAATCATTAATTAAATATAGTTATTTCAAAATATTCATATAATTAGTGTAAATGGCAATGTTTAAAAACAAATGAGAAATGTTTGGTTATGCTTCTTTTGTTCATCCATTGCAACTAGATCATATTATTTATTGCCAAATAGAATCGCAATATTGTAAGAATGCACCATTGTGGAAAAAAAATTAAACACATCAAATTGTATATTATAACCAACATTATAGGTTATTGATGTTTTTATTATTAATTTAACACTTCTCACTGAAGGATAAATTATATTTGAAGAAAAAAATTTTCACCTAAAACCGAGACTCAAACCTGGGACCTTTGGCTTTCCAGGCCAAATGCTCTACCAACTGAGCTACCGAGGCGAGTTGTGATCTAAATGCAAATTTTCCTCAGTTGGTAGAGCATATGGCCCGGAAAGCCGGGTTCGAGTCTCGATCTAGGCAAAAAATTTTCTCTTCAAATATAATTAATGGTTAATATTATTCGTTTTTAAACACCTTAATGATGGACAAATTATATTTGAAAAGAAAAATATACCCCTAGACTGGGGTTCGAACCCAGGACCTTTGACTTTCTATGTCAATGCTCTTCCATCTGAGCCACCTAGGCCTCCAATCTAAATGCGTATTTTTCTCTTACACATAGTTAATTCCCTAACCCCAAATGCTACGATTTTTGCAAATGGCGGCTTCTTTGTTAAGAAGACTTTTTATTGGGAATTTAAACATTACTATAAAGCCAGTAGTGCTTCTTTCAATGTTAATATTATTCGTTTTTAAACACCTTAATGATGGACAAATTATATTTGAAAAGAAAAATATACGCCTAGACTGGGGTTCGAACCCAGGACCTTAGACTTTCTATGTCAATGCTCTTCCATCTGAGCCACCAAGGCCTCCAATCTAACCGGGTTAGGGAATTAACTATGTGTAAGAGAAAAATACACGTTTAGATTGGAGGCCTAGGTGGCTCAGATGGAAGAGCATTGACATAGAAAGTCAAAAAGGTCCTGGGTTCGAACCCCAGTCTAGGCGTATATTTTTCTTTTCAAATATAATTTGTCCATCATTAAGGTGTTTAAAAACGAATAATATTAACATTGAAAGAAGCACTACTGGCTTTATAAGTAATGTTTAAATTCACAATAAAAAGTCTTCTTAACAAAGAAGCCGCCATTTGCAAAAATCGTAGCAACCGCTCGTAGCATTTGGGGTTAGGGAATTAACTATGCATAAGAGAAAAATACGCGTTTAGATTGGAGGCCTAGGTGGCTCAGATGGAAGAGCATTGACATAGAAAGTCAAAGGTCCTGGGTTCGAACCCCAGTCTAGGCGTATATTTTTCTTTTCAAATATAATTAATGGTTATTAATTATTTTTTTAGGAAACAACTCAATAAAATCATTATTTAAAAACACAATTATCAAATGTGTATTTTGAAGGAATCTGTTCATTATTTGCTATATTCAACGTATTTGTTAGAGAGTCAGTCACTGTATAATAATGCTCTGACCTGTTCAGAATATTAAAAAGGAGGAGCTTTATTTATTTTGGTAATCAAAATTTGATAATTATCAAGGTGAAACACAAATGTGATTGGTTGTAAAACAAAATTCATTGAAATGTGATTGGTCAGATTCCCATTTGAGGCATGAGTTAAATTATCAATAAAAATATTTGGGAGAGTTTCTTTACTTGTACCAAATATTTAGCCTAAATAATTTTCATCATCATCATAGTACATTCACGAATTTAGGCCATTTGTTGACCTGTTTCGGCCTCAAGAGAAACACCATCCAGAAATCTTTTGAGTGGACGTCCTGGTCTTCTTCTTCCTGCAGGTTGATATCTTAACATTTGTTTGGGTATTCTGTGATCTTCCATTCGATGAACATGTTGCATCCATCTTGACTTATAATCAGAAATTTTGTTTTCTAAAGATTCCATGTGTAATTCTTCTAAGATGTCTTCATTTTTTTTGTGATCTAGTACTGTGTATCCTGCAGTCCTCCGAAGATATCTCATTTCAGCAGATCTAAGTCTCTGTATATCCTTCTGTTTCAACGTCCATACTTCGCTACCATACAAAAGAGTTGGAAGAGCCAGTGTTTTATACACTTTCAGTCTTGAATGCTTTTGGACTAACTGTGGCTTGAAGATAGAATTTATTAACCCTAAAATTCTTAAAAATTTAGATATTTTTGCATTTACATCCTTTTCTTTCTTCTTCATATGAGATATTGCATCCTAGATATGTAAAATTATTCACCTGCTCCAAAATTTATTGTCCAGTACAATTTTACTTCTGACAGGATCTACACCTTGAAATGCTATAATTTTTGTCTTTTCTGTAGATATCTTTAATCCATATTCTTCTGTAATTTTGTTAAGTTCATACAGACCTTTCTGTAGATTATCTTCGGAATTTGCTATTATTATTTGGTCATCTGCAAACAATAGGGTGTTTAATTTTCTATTTTCTGATATTCTTATTCCAAATTTATATGTTTTGTTCCAGCAACATATTACTTCATTGATATAAATTGCAAAAAGTGTTGGGGATAGGGGGCAGCCTTCTCACACCACGATTTATAATTCCTTCTTCAGAAAATCTGTTATTTAATTTAATCTTTATGGTGTTGTCTTTGTAAATATTTTGTATGTTCTGCTGAAGTAAATTTGGTATATTTCTGTCTTTATTAAAGAAGGACAACAGTCTTTCATGGAACTGTTTGCCTGCATATTTGTACAATTCAGAATTCAAGCCATCTGTGCCAGTTGCCTTCCCATTTTTTAATTTCTTTAAACTATTGTTCAATTCTTCCAATGATATTATGGAATCTGTCTCATTATTATTTCGGAAAATTGTATCTTCATAGCTATTGTCAGTCCAAAGACTTTTATAATAATTGAAAAAATCTTCTTTTGTTACTCCGCAATTAATTTTGGTAGATTCTTTAATATCTTTATTCAAATGTTTTAATATTTTGAAGGCATTAGGTTGGAGCTTATGCAAATCTGATTCTAAATGTGTAACAAAATTTAACCATGTTTTCCTATGTCTCTTTCTTATTTCCCTCTTAACAATAGCTCTACAGCGTTTGAATTCCATTTCATTTTCTACTGTCTTTGTGTTCAAATATTTTTTATAAGCTGCATTTTTTTCTTCAATCAATTGTTTTATTTGATCATCCCAGATTTTTAGAGTTCTATTTCTTCTTTGTTGTATATTTACTTTTCCTAAAGTTTCATTAGCTGCATTTTGAATTATCATTTTAATGTTTTTCCATTCTTCTTCGATAATTTTATATACTGAATCTATTAGAAAGAGTGCACCAAATTACTGGGTTAAATTTATCACAGTACATATGTTGAAGAAGGATGTGACTTGTCCAACTAATGAAGACATTTGGTGGATGTCTTTAACTTTTGGACAGAAAACCAATTGTATAAGCCACAAGATTCATCTTCCTTCATACAATATACCTATATTATTGTGCAGACTGTTCATGCTAAAAAATCAAAGATCTGAAGACTTATATCGGTATTGAAAAACCAACCTCTGTAGGCAATGCAATCTTTGTGTTCCGTAAGCTGAAGCACTCATCTTTCAATTATTCCTGGAAACTTTAAAAAAATAAATAAATATCTTGTTAGCACATGATGTTGAATAGAGAGAGCCAGTTAGAGTAAGTTCTCCATGATCCACATAATTAACCATGGAGAACAGGTTGAGTCGCAGAAAACTTGGTTCTTGAATACCAGCCTTAGCAACTATGAAATCTATACTGATACTAGTTTAGTACATTTAACTCCTTTTCACAGAGATATGGATTTTTAAAGCCACAAGCAAGTCATGGTGTCAAAAAGCTTCTTTCTGAAATTAGAATCTACAAATGCCTACTTCCATTTCTTACTCACATATTTATAACTTTTTTTAACATTTACTCTTTTAGAATATCACACATCTTTTGAAAGAAAGGATACAGCCAAACCTCACTATAACATTTTCAGGCACTGGTAGATCATATAATTAACAAAGATTATTGTTGTAATTAGGGCTTAACGGATTACATTGTACAATTTAGAAAAGTATAAAACAGTTTCAGCAGAGACCTCAAAAAAGAAGATGCTGAGGATATAAATCTGTGGTGGAACAAAATACATTTAGGCTGAAGGATAACTACTGTGATGTTGAGAAAATCCTTAATAAAAAAATAAATAAAACACAATACAAAATTTTAACATTAGAATATTTCAACAGGATAAGCAATGGGGCTAAACATATTATATAGCATTATACTTACTGTGGGGGGGCAGAGGTTAATTGGAATTTCCAGATCTCTGATCTGGTCAAAAACTCTGATGGAACTGATATTCAACCTCTGGTGTGAATTTCGGTGAAGTCCGGAGGATCCAACTTAGCCAAATCCACTCTCCTCATCCCCAAGTCAGGCCCCCCCCCCCAGGAACTTCATAAGATCTTTTAAGATGCAAAAGAGAGAGTGGGGTATGGAAAGAAATGGGAAGCTACCACACACACACACACACATATATATATATATATAGTTCTGGGTTCGAATCCCGTCCAGGCATTTATTTTTCTTATCATACCACATATATATATATATATATATATATATATATATCCCTAGTAAAGCTGCAAACATGACATGATGAGTCTTTCCACATTAAAAGACTCCGGATGTAAATTATCCCCCCAATCAGATGTCTGGGATATCATTATTTGGTGCAGGATGCTGAGTTTGAGTGAAAGACCTGCTCTTGGGCAGAACACTATGTATATGTACACTTACTCTAGTAGCAAATTTTATTTTACAAATAACTGAAATTGTATTCTCAAACAGTGGTTGCTCGTGACTTAAATTCATTCATTCCTGGGAAACACCAGATAAATACAAATCTGGCACAAACAAGATAGGTCAACATACCCGCTTTTTCCCAGTAAACTTTCTCCATTTTATCTAAAACAAAAATTGTATATTATAGCTAATAGAATGAAGAATTGACTTATCTAATTTTTAATATAACTAGTGGTCGCCCAGTGGTCAAAATTCAACCACAATTCGTTACATTTTTAAGTTTCACAAATACATCATTATGCATTAATTTTAGATTTATTTTAAAAATACAAACGATAGCAAATATGTGGTATAGCTTGGCTAAGCCATATTTAAAAAACAATAATGCATCATTTGATATTTGTATACTACAGTAAAACTTGTTCAAAGTGGAATCGCATGGGATCAATTTTTTTTGTCCACATTAGATAACATTCTGCATTATAAAAAAAAAACAAAAAAAATATTAAGCAATCTTAGATTATAGAGCACTGTATGTCTTTTTATGTAACTTGGATTAATTGTAGTTCTGCTGCAGTTGGAAAGTGAAGTATAGTATGTATGAGCGACTTCGACGGTAACGCAAAAAAAAAGTCCTGTTTCATCAGCGTTAAAAATGTCTCTTAGGCACATATCCAGAAATTAAAGTATGCAGTTTCGGTTTCTGCTCACTAACTATACTTTCGTCCACATCCTTTGGTTCCCTGCAAATTTCATTCCACATACATTATGTCATCTTTTAAAACTGTCCACAACCAACCTGAAGATGCCTTGAAATCGATATTCCCTAGGGATATAGCAACAGCTAGAACTTGACTTTGGAGCATTGATCCGGAAATTTGGAGATTTTTTAATCAAGGCCTAGCAAAACACACCTCGTTGATTTCATTTTTTTTTTCTCTTCATTTGACCATTTCCTTGCACCCAATCATTCATTATTTTTTCCTTTGTGTTTTAAAACCTCACAAACTTGGGGTTTTCAACATTTAAATTTAGTCATTATTTTGCATACTAAGAGTTAGTTTTTCTTTATCTTAAATCACTTTCACTTCTTTGGTTTAATGACAATGATACATACGATTTAGCCATCTTTATTCCGTAAATTCAGAACGCTACCTGTGAAAGATACGTACACAATCAGTCTCAGATCTTAAACTAATTTAAGATTTGCACATCTCATAGTGAATTCTTCCTATAAAAGTTCAATAGTATGTTATTATTTGTTTCATCGATTTGAACCTTAACAAAGTCTTATTTATGAATAACAGATGTGGCTATTGTATTTGTGAGGAGAGGGAATTATAGGTGTAGCAGCTTCTCGTTGCTTTCCACACCAGTGAAGGATGATGATGATGGCTGGATAATTTTTGAAGACCGTTAGACCCTAAGCTTCCTGACATTTGTCTTACAGGTGAGGAAAACCCCCGAAAAGACCTCACCCAGGAACCTGTCCAGACTGGGAATCGAACCCGGGCCCGCTGCGTGACAAGGCAGCATGCTACCTTGAGACCATAGCAGTGGACATACCTTATAGACTTAAGTAATATGCACAAGCATAAATAGTTAAACACTTCATACCAGAACTACACAACATTGCACAACTCTCATTCATCGAAGCTGAACAGGCCGTCTAAGGGCTGCATGCTAATACATTAGTCTCTGGTGAGGTGAGTTTTCCATGAGCACATGCAAATTTCAAATTAGTGAGTCGCTGACTGGTCATGCATGAACATAGTTTTTTCGTAATATTGGCAAGAAATTACCCAGAATTCTCAGCGATAAAACCACTTCTGCCATTTTCATCTGCTAGAGGAACGCATTTACAATTGCATCCCGCAAATAAAACCATATACGGCGACATCTGCATTGCATGATATTACGCCGATTATCCTGTTCTTCCAGTTGAATTCTTTGGTAGACTCTTCAGATTCCTCTTCTCCGTGTATATTGAAAACATGATCGAAGTCTTCAAGGTCCAACATGTTGGATAAAGCAGCAAGGTTTCAAAGTACATCGGTTCCCATCAGGTTGCTCACGATTCATTCTCTGCAAAGTCACCTCACCAGGTAGCTTAGGAATTTTGACAATTATTATCGCATGAACAGACTTTTGAGTATGCAAAAAGTCTTTGGATGCAACTTTCTCAGCAGAGAACGACTTTTACGGTCTAATGCATTCATAGATACAACCCTAAGTCATGCAGGACATTTGCAGTCAATTATATGTAAATATCTAAATATATTTTAATATAATAAATTTGGGAATTTTAACATTATGAGGTTTTCTTAATAAGAATCAGATGAATCGTGAATTCTTCTTACCTCATAAATCTATGTTTCTTTAAACACAGCCCCGCGGTATCGGAGAACCCTCGTTCCCATCCTCAGCTGTTTTCATGAAACATAGATTTATGAGGTAAGAAGAATTCACGATTCATCTGATTCTTATCTATATATATATAATCAATTGAGTTGGTGTTTACTTGATGAAAATCCATATTTATTAATTAAATAAAAATAAAACGTAGTTTTATTTTTGATTTTCATAATTATTATATAATTCAGTGACAGCTGTTTCGGTACACTGTACCTTCTTCAGACATGTTAACAAATTATGAATTGTGTTCCAACTGATCTAAGCAACAATACAACAATATTTATTTAAATTTTTTAATTTAACAAAGGGGATTCATTCAAATCAAGTTGAGAATTTAACAGTTTTTTACTACTTTTAAATTTATTAATTTCTACAGCCTCCAAAAGATCTAACTTCTTACCCTTATCACAAATATGTAAAATTTCAAAATTTGGATTGAAACAATGATTAAATTGGAATAGGTGGTTAGCATATTTTGAATTTTCTAAATTTCTGTTATATGCTCTCATATGTTCCTTTATCCGAGAGATAAAAGGTCTACCAGTTTGTCATATATAGACATTGTCACATGTGCCACACTTCACTTGTCACATGGTGTATATAAATTGAAGTGTGGCACATGTGACAATGTCTATATAGGACAAACTGGTAGACCTTTTATCTCTCGGATAAAGGAACACATGACAGCATATAACAGAAATTTAGAAAATTCAAAATATGCTAACCACCTATTCCAATTTAATCATTGTTTCAATCCAAATTTTGAAATTTTACATATTTGTGATAAGGGTAAGGAGTTAGATCTATTGGAGGCTGTAGAAATTAATAAATTTAAAAGTAGTAAAAAACTGTTAAATTCTCAACTTGATTTGAATGAATCCCCTTTGTTAAATTAAAAAATTTAAATAAATATTGTTGTATTGTTGCTTAGATCAGTTGGAACACAATTCATAATTTGTTAACATGTCTGAAGAAGGTACAGTGTACCGAAACAGCTGTCACTGAATTATATAATAAATATGAAAATCAAATAAAACTATGTTTTATTTTTATTTAATTAATATATATATATATTTCCGGTTTTAACAATGTTGATACATTTTTCTGGCACCAATGATTTGTCTTCAATTTTGCTTTATAATTTTCCTCCATTCATCTCTATTGTAACACATTTTTACTATTGAAATTGGTTAGATAAAATATATTCTTAAATATAACATTGATCTACGTTACATGAGTGCAAATATTCATTGTAACTAAATGAAAATCGTATTATGAAAATAAAATGCAAATGTTTCCCAATATTAGCATAGTATTCATTTATTCTCCAGTTTGACATGAACCTCTTCAAACACACATACGTATGTACAAAATCACTTATTGCTTAACACCACTCACTAAGCCTAATACTTTTATCATCATGTCTCCATTTTCCAGATGTATTTCTTTTGTGACTTCTGATCCAATACTGTAACGTGCATTTCTCCAACACTGCAACAAAAAAATAATAATTTTCTCTTCCAAATAATTTCAAAATATTTTATAATATTTCTACAAAACCAGTAAAAAATATTAAAATATAAAATTAGTGTTAATATTATTTGTTTTTAAACATCTTAATGATGGACAAATTATATTTGAAAAGGAAAATATACGCCTAGACTGGGGTTTGAACCCAGGACCTTTGACTCTCTATGTCAATGCTCTTCCATCTGCAACGGCTCGTAGCTTTTGGGGTTAGGGAATTAACTACGTATAAGAGAAAAATATGCGTTTAGATTGGAGGCCTAGGTAGCTCAGATGGAAGAGCATTGACACAGAGAGTCAAAGGTCCTGGGTTCAAACCCCAGTCTAGGCGTATATTTTTCTTTTCAAATATAATATAAAATTAGTACCTGATAAATCAGTCATCCTCAACTAAAATAAAGTTCTGTTAGAAAACTTTGTCAATGAAGGCCTTTCAAAACAATGTTTCATCTTCTGCATTTCAATTGGTATAGTAGCCTCCCTATGATGGTTGTCCAGCAGTTCGCTTTGTTTCCCCACAGCTGTTATATATAATTAATACAAAGATGCCGACTACCGTCACTATAATAATTCCGCATGTTAATCATTGTCAAGTACTGTTGTGCGGCACCCACTTTTATATAAACAGACAACCATCATAGTGAGGTGATAATACTAATGTTGTTGTATTGCAGAAGATGAAACATTGTCTTGAAAGGCATTCATAATTTAACTACTTGATGAAGGTTTATAACATAACTTTATTTTAGTTGAGGTCGACTGATTTATCAGGTACTAATTTTATATTTGACAAGCCTTTAGGCTAGTGGTCAGCATTTCTGACTACCGTTCATGAGATCCCGGGTTCAATTCCCAGTCAAACCATAGGAATTTTTCCTTAAAGGAAATTATTCCTGTGGTTGCCCATGGTCTGGAATTTAGGTTAAGAACTCTCCTGGAGCTTCATTATCATTTATCACCCAAAATGAAAATCATTCTGCCATCATCATCATCCTTCATTGGTGTGGAAAGCAACGGGTAGCTATTACACCTATAATTCCTTAGTAAAGCTGCAAAGCATAGCATGAAAATGCTATGATTGCAGTGAAAGACCTGCCCTCAGGCAGAATTACTATGGATGGGTATCATCGGGGTAACATAACTCCGCCTTCTAGGTGCCCCAACTTCAGAAGTGGGTTACAATTAAGATAATGCCAGGACAGAATACTAAAAATGTCGAACTGACAACCTAGGGCATTGAATAAAAAAAATATTTATATTTTAATATTTTATTACATATGATTTCGGGGACCGTTTGGGCCTTAAAGTTTTCCTGACATTTGTCTTACAGGTGAGGAAAAACCCCGATAAAAAACCTCACCTAGAAAAACTGTCCCGATCGGGGATCGAACCCGGGCCAGCTGCGTGACAAGGCAGCATGATACCCCGATCGCAATCATCTTTCATATTCATTTTAGGTTAAGCTTAGGATTAGGGACTCTCCTGGCACACCATTATCATCATCATCACCCATCATATCACTGGGGCAACGTAACCCCGCCTTCCAGGCGCCCCAACCTCAAAGTGGGTTACAAGTATGGCATGCCAGGAGAGAAACCAGGAATGTCAAAAGACAAACCTGCGTCATTTGAAAAAAATATATATATATTTTATTACATAACCTCAATGGTGCTTTAAAATTAATTTTATAAGTAATAAAACCAGTAAAATCTATATAGCACAAAGTTTTGTTCTCATGGGGACACTTAAATAGCAGGTTTATTATATTAACTATATAATGCACTTACAAAAGTCACCAGCAAATTAATTGTTTCGCGTTTAGTGCAATTTTTTAAATTATACTTTGTATATTATGCAATATATATCAAAACAAAACATTAAATAAATGAAGATAGACTGATGTGAATAAAGAAGAGATTGATCAAATTAAACTTACCTATTTAAACTTATCTCTATACTTAGTTTAGTTGGTATTACCAAATCAGTTAGTTCAACCTAGAATAAAAAAATATATTAAAAAAGTGTAAACAATAATGAAAAGAAAATTAAGAGCTCATAAAATAGTAACAGAAGAGCTTGATTACAAAGTTCTTCAAAAATACAACAGATAGCAGTTTAGAAAATGATTCATTCAAAATAACACCAGATGGCAGTTTGGAGAGTAATGCCGGCAAAAGAAAAAATTGACAGTCGTGAAAACAGCTGATGATGACGACAATGTGTCGCCGATACTGCAGTGCTGTGTTTAAAAAAACATAGAAGTATGAGGTAAGAAGAAATCACGATTCATTTAATTATTATTAACAGAAGGGGACATTCGTAATTTTTTATCTGTAAAGGATTCAAAATCTATTCATGTGAGACTGCCTGTTGATTTGCTTGTTCCACAAAAACTTAAAAAAAAAAATCAATAAACTGATAGGAAGTAACACTATAAAGTATTGTAATCAATTTTAAAATCATATTGTAATCAATGGTAAAGAGAAATAATTTTTGCCTGAAGCAGGAAACAAATTCCCAGTATGGGTAACTTTTTTTTTTCTCTTTACCATTGATTACAATAGTTTAGTTGAGAACATTAATTTACTTAAGTTTTTTTGAGTCTGTAATCATCTTACCTCAATTTAATGTTGATTTGTTCTCGAACATGTTTCAATATAATCTTCTATATCATCTTCAGCTTGGCCATACTGATGAGTTTTATGTTGTGAACCCTAGATGTCGATATTGGCTCCCTCTTCCAGCTGGCTGAAGAACCTCCATACAAGGTCACGTTCAGCAGGAATTTCAAAATTTATAATGGTGAGATAATACAAAGGAACTCACCTTCTGGGAAAAAATTTACATTCAGAAGAACAAAAATAGAGTTATGAATTTCAAAATTCATTATATTATTTTTGGTCTGGACATCTTACCTCAATATTAATGTTGATTTGTTCTTGGACACGTTTCAAAACAATTCTCTGTTTTATCTTCAGCTTTCCCAGTCAAAATATAACTTCCTAAAATTAAATATTCAAAATTCATGTTGAACGTGACCTTGTATGGAGGTTCTTCAGCCAGCCGGAAGAGGAAGCTGATATCGACATGCAGGGTTCACAACATAAAACTCATCAGTCTGGCCAAGCTGAAGATGATATAGATTATATCGAAACATGTTCGAGAACAAATCAACATTAAATTGAGGTAAGATGATCTTCTTCTTCTTCCTTCCAAGTATTCGGCCAAGGCCTGTTACGATCCTATAGAAAATTTTCCCTCCAGCGTTTCATAGGACGGCCCAGTGATCTTTGTCCTCTTGGTATATAATTATAAACAGCTTTGGGGATCCGATTTGAACTCATTCTTTCAAGATGGTGTTTCCAATTTAGTTGGTACTGTTTAATATATTCCAAAATTGGAGTAGTCTTCAATTCTTTTAAGATATCGGTGTTCCTTTTCCAATCCCATCTGGTTTAACCCGCTGGTAAGATGATCACAGACTCAAAAAACTTGATTAAAAGAACCTCAAAATATTACTTCCTAAATTAAACCATTAATTTACTTATTTCAATCATAGTAATAGCTTTAGCTTCTTAATATTAACTTAACTACAAAGTATATTTTTCTCTTCAAATATAATTTTATCTTCAATGAGAAGTGTTAAATTTATAATAAAAACACGAAAAGAAGCTCTACCGGCTTTATAAATTAATGTTATATTCTCATTATGAGTCTTCTTAAATAAGAAGCTGCCATTTGCATATCAAGCAATGGTTCACAAGCCTTGGCGCTATCGGGAATTAAAATGTGTAAGAGAAAAATTTGCATTTAGATTGAATGTCTTAGGATAGCTCAGTATCAAAGCATTAGCATATAAAGCTAAAGGTCCTGGGTTCAAACCCCAGTCTAGGCATATATTTTTCTCTTCAAGTACTTTAAAATAATAATATTATCAAGAGATTTAATCGGAAATATACCACTTCACCTCATATTGAGATGAATTTCCAGTTCAATTTCTTGATTCAATTTTGTTTGAATTTAGTCTTATATATGAACTCTGAATCTTCAAAATGATCTTTATTATTTAGGGCTGAAATAATTGGTCTAGTATTGATGGTGAATTTAATCCCAATTTGGAAGGCTACTTAATGTAAATTTCTGTTCAATTATAGAAGTGTAACTTATGAATCATAAAGTTCTAGGAACATATAGGGCAAAGGGGTATATTCAACCCCAATTTCAAACATTTTCTCTTCAAATAAAAGTTGTTATTCAGTGTGAAGATCATCAAAATAAATATCTATTTATCTTCAATGTTTTTATTATTAATTTAATACTTCTCACTGAAGACAAATTATATTTGAAGAAAAAATATATGCCTAGACCAGGGTTTGAACCCAGGACCTTTGACTCTCTATGCCAATGCTCTATCCAACTGAGCTACCTAGTCTTCCAATCTAAATATAAATTTTTGCTAGGTAGCTCAGATGGTTAGATGTATAAGAGAAACATTTGTGATGTTTTTATTATTAATTTCATACATCTCAATGATGGATAAATAAAAAAAAATATATGAGAAAAATTTGTGTTTAGATTGGAGGCCTAGGTAGCTTAATTGGTTAAAGCATTTTGGCATAGAGAGCCAAAGGTCCTGGATTCAAACCCTGGCCTAGGCATATATTTTTCTATTTTTTATATTTATTTTCCCTCCAGCGTTTCATAGGACCATGAAACGCTGGAGGGAAAATTTTCTATAGGATCGTAACAGGCCTTGGCCTAATACTTGGAAGGAAGAAGAAGAGAAACATTTTCGCCTAGACCGAGACCTTGGCTTTCCGGGCCAAATGCTCTACCAACTGAGCTCAGTTAAATTAATAATAAAGACATCAATATATTTTTCTCTTCAAATATGATCTATTTATCTTATTTTTCTATTTATATGTTTTATCTAAATATAAGTTTTTTCTATTCTCTCGAAAAGTGAAAAAGGCAAAATCAATTAATTTTTAACTAAATGAAGTTCTTACCTTTCCTAGTAGGAATGGAGCTCCGCATGAATCTCCATCAACTTCATACACTTCCACAGCGAGATAAGATTCACATGACTTTACAGAATGAACATGCACTCTCTTCACAGGAACAGGAGTTAATGCTGGAATAATGCATTTCATATCCTGCTGCCCTGGTAACTGAAAACATCAAAAGTAAAGCAGAATTATTTATGAATTTATAAATAAATTGTACAATTCCATCATGCTAACTTTCTAGCCTAGAGTCTACAATTATACTTATTTTAGGAATTCTCACTATGAGGTATATTCATTAAGGTAGAATATTTTTTATCACTCACCTCATATTGTTCTTCTTATTTGATTATAAACTAGTTTCGGAACATAATTTCTGTTCCATCCTCAGTATCGTCCCGACCGTTGTTCTGTCGTCTTGAAGAGCTGTCCTTCTCTCCTTCCATTGGCTGACTGAAAAACCTTGAAACCAGGTCATTCTCACCGGGAATTTCAAAGTTCATTAATTTCTTCTTTTCGCTCTTTTGAATGTAGATCTTTTCCCAAACAGTAAGTTCTTTTGGTTTTTCTATTTGTTTTAATAATTTAGCTTCTTTCTCGATAAGATGTTTTTCAGACCATAGAGTGAAAGAACATCTCAGGAATGTCAAGAAAGGGGAAGTAGAAAAATCTGCAGTGGCTGCCCATGCATGGTCTGAAAAACATCTTATCGAGAAAGAAGCTAAATTATTAAAACAAATAGAAAAACCAAAAGAACTTACTGTTTGGGAAAAGATCTACATTCAAAAGAGCGAAAAGAAGAAATTAATGAACTTTGAAATTCCCGGTGAGAATGACCTGGTTTCGAGGTTTTTCAGTCAGCCAATGGAAGGAGAGAAGGACAGCTCTTCAAGACGACAGAACAACGGTCGGGACGATACTGAGGATGGAACAGAAATTATGTTCCGAAACTAGTTTATAATCAAATAAGAAGAACAATATGAGGTGAGTGATAAAAAATATTCTACCTTAATCTACAATTATAGTTTGTCCATAGAATCTGTAGAGAAATTGTTCGAAATAAGCCATCTACACAGGAGGCACCGACAATATGGCCACGGAAGGAAATGCAGGAGGGAGAACAGATCACATGAAATTGCTCATTTCGCTCTTGAGCTTCAAGCAAGAAAGATGTCTAATCAGAAAGCTGGCGAATATCTCTATACATTCCACATACAGACTACATATAGTGCAACATGGTCCAACTAGTCACCAGAAATAGCAGACTATCACCGGTCTGGAACTTCTGGTTACTTTGATAGATATCACCGAACTGGAATTTCTGGTTACTTTGATAGATATCACCGATCTGGAACTTCTGGTTACTTTGATAGATATCACCGATCTGGAACATCTGATTACTTTGATAGATATCACCGATCTGATTACTTTGATAGATATCACCGATCTGGTTACTTTGATAGATATCACCGATCTGGTTACTTTGATAGATATCACCGATCTGGAACATCTGGTTACTTTGATAGATATCACCGATCTGGTTACTTTGATAGATATCACCGATCTGGAATTTCTGGTTACTTTGATAGATATCACCGATCTGGTTACTTTGATAGATATCACCGATCTGGAACATCTGGTTACTTTGATAGATATCACCGATCTGGAATTTCTGGTTACTTTGATAGATATCACCGATCTGGAATTTCTGGTTACTTTGATAGATATCACCGATCTGGAACTTCTGGTTACTTTGATAGATATATGTCTTTTGAAATACTTTTGCGAATCCACAGGATATGACATCAAAAAGATGACACTATGGATGGATTCGAGATGATGTCTACAAATGGAAAATCTTTGGTAATCGCGTAACAGAGATCCAGTCAGTTAAAGATCTGGCACAATATTGTCACTCCCTATCTTTACCACTTCAGTTGGCCTTGTTATTCGCACCATGGATTTTTTAAATATCTATTATTAGAACACATTACACCTGATGTCCAAATTTGACTGATCTGACAGTATAACACGGGGCCAAGATTTCAGAACAATTTTAATGCTCCATCCATATAGGATATTCTTGAAATTGAGAACTGTTCTTTTGGTTTGTAATTAATTCAATGTCGCCCACATTTTTATAATAAAATTGCAATATATTTTAACAAAAAAGACAAAATGGAACTTACCATAGAATATTATAAATTTATTCTGGAAAGCTATTTCTACAAACAAATTTCAATTGAGAACAACATAATGATACTGATTATCAATATATAAATTTTTGATGTATTGAGCAACAATTTCTATTATTTCCTTGGACATTAGAACTGTTAATAAGCAAGTTCAATATTTTCTTTATCGTGTGAAAAAATGTTTTTTTTACAAATAAGATTTTAAAAATTAAAAGCTTAGGGCCGGTTTCACCAACACAGGTAATCGTGTTACCGGTGAATTAAACGGCGCGTTTCCCAGTTTCACTACAATTTGCGTTTCACCAACAACAGTAACTTTTGACCGGGAGTTATTTCGTCGTATTTCGTTAGTAAACAGTACCGCACGATTTTGGTCGGTAGAATCGAAGGGTGATTATAACGGAGGGTGATTTCTATATCAACATGGCGCGTGAAAGACTAGAAAATTTAATCTTCGAACGTGAAGAGGAGTATGATCCATATTTTGAAGATGAATTGGACACAAGGCGCCCTAGATGGATTAAAGAACGTTCTGAATACTTTGAAAATTACGACGACCTGGATTTTGTGACTCATTTTAGATTGTCGAAACCATCTGCTCTATCAGTACTTGATATGATAGAGAATCAACTAGAATTTCCAACAGACAGGTAAGTTTAATATAGTATTGAAATTGTCTCCGTGTATGTATAATTCCACTTCATGCAGTGGAAAACGAAGTATACCATAGGTTCATAAATGTCACAATATTTTAATGTAGTAAGCAAATTGGTATAAAATGATGAATGTTTAGGAAGTGTGTTATAACCTATGATTTTTTAACACCATATTTAACTATATACAATTTTATTCACATATTTAAAAGGCATTTTGGATATTCTGAATACATGATGTGAGAACTACTTTGAAAATTCTTGGGATATTAACATCCATTTCAAATAGACAGGAACGTTTAATTTATTATTGAAATTAGCTTTATCCGTGTATAATACAACCACTGTACACAATTAAATATGATACAGACCCCTAATTTATATATACACACGTACCAAGGCCCTACATACACATTTTAAATGAAGGTAGCCGATTGACACAAAATAAAATGAGGTTATGTAATATACTGTTAGCTTGTTATAAGTTTTCTGAAACATATATTTAATTACAGTCAAATATTTTAGAGATTGTTTATTTTTCTTCCTTTTTCAGTATTTGGGGTTTTAAATGTGTGAGTATATGTTCATTAAAATTGCTTTTCAAGTAGTTCAATTATTCCATGTAGGCCTACAATACATGCAACTAATAATGAGTGAATCTATGCTAGAAATTTACTAATAACATACACAACCACAAAAAGAATAAAAATAAGGTTAGGGTGAGTTTCCTAGTTAACTATTATTAGTTGAAGCTAAACTATATTTGTACTTGGGGTTTTTGTTAAGAATAACATATGAATTATTCAGAATGGTACCCAACATTTATTACTATTTATTTTTATTAATATTTTGTAGTACCAGATGTTATAGCAATTTGAGCAATATGCTGCACAATAATCTGCCTATCCATCTAGTATCAAATAAGATCTGACATTTTTCTCAAAACATGTTCCAGAACAGAATAATTATATATATATATATATATATATATATATATATATATATACCACAGTAAGCCTAGTTTTATCCTTATTTGCTTTTATCATTATAATTGTGTATTTTAGTTTTCCTATAAATAATTATTTCTGTCGAGTCTTAATACTGTGAACTGTACTAAAAAGTAACTTGAAATATCAATTGCAGAATATAACATTTGAAAAAGAATTGTGATGAAATTTATTTGGATTGTAGCTTTACCATGAAAACAATTTGAAATTTTGGCAGTTCAGTAGAATATAGGAATTAAACTTAAAATAAAAAATGCTCGCTCTAACCTCTAACTATTCCACTGGGTGGAATTACTCAACTTGCATGAGTTTGGCAGCATGAGATGTAATCAAAGTTAATCAAGAACTATCAAACACTTGGAAACGTGTGGCACATTCTAATAGGTGACAGATGTGTGCTACACTTTTATATGATTTTAACATGTGCAGAATAATATAAAACGTTCAGGCTACAGAATGACTAAGCATCATTCCCGCATAACATAAATGATTGATGTACAGGGCAAGTCAAAATGTTGTGCAGGTTTTCAGAAATTTATTATGTGAAATGTAATGAACATATAATATTGTGAGACATATTGTATGAAAGGTAAACTCTCAAAGTTTTTTTTTAAATATTCACAGATGTTCTATGTGAGCGCCTTTTGTTACACGACAGATGTCAAGCCGATATTCAATCTCCTGCCAAACTTTCTGTAGCAGTCCGCGGTCGATATCAGCAATGGCTGCTGTGATGCGGGCACGCAGTTCATGCAGTGTTGTTGGAAGTGGTGGTACGTTGCAAGTGGTAGGGTTTCAACTGTAAACGTTTCCGGAGAATCCGCCATACAGTTTTTTGTGGTAGTTGAAGTTCTGTCGCTCCCCGGTAGGTGGATTTCTGTGGACTCCGCACGAAGCATGTGCGAACGCGTTCGACTGTCTCTTCACTCGTCGACGGACGGCCAGTCGATTTTCGTTTACAGATACAGCCTGAATCCCTAAATTGTGTGTACCACTTACGAATGGATCTCCCATCCGGCGGGTCTTTATCGTATCTGGTACGGAAATGTTGAACACTAGTCACAGAGTTGTTTACATGGTAATCAAGCACACAGAAAGACTTCTGATCCCCAGTCAACGCCATTTTCCTTTACTGCTCTGCTGTTGACATCTTGCGGGTGAACGCGGAACTTTAGAAGTGGACAACTAAACTTTGAGAGTTTACCTTTCATACAATATGTCTCACGATATTATATGTTCATTACATTTCACATAATAAATTTCTGAAAACCTGCACAACATTTTGACTTGCCCTGTACTATGTTGATTGCATAGCCTAAAATTTAATTATTGATAAAATAACAATTTCTGCTGTATACATTATGTTGGCTATTATGCTATACAAGTGCAACCATTTTATGTTTCTTTTTTTTTTTTTCAGAAATCAGGCAGTTTCACCTATTAATCAGCTGCTTCTAGCTTTGCGCTACTATGCAACTGGCAGCGATCAATTAAGTGTTGCTGATTATACAGGAGTCAGCAAATCAACAGCCTCAAGAATCGTCCACCGAGTCAGTTGTGCGATAGCAAATTTGCGACATCAATTTATAAGATTACCGCAGACAGCAAATTTGATTTTAGAAAACCAATTGAGTTTCTATCGAGTAGCTAGATTTCCAAAGGCTATAGGTGCAATGGACTGCACACATATAAGAATAAGATCTCCTGGGGGTGATGATGCAGAACGATTCAGGAATCGGAAAGGGTATTTCTCTTTAAATGTCCAGGCCATTTGCAATGCTAATATGGAATTCTGTGACATTGTTGCTAGATGGCCTGGAAGCAGCCATGACAGCACAATATTTAATAATTGTGTTCAAAGAGCAAGATTTGAAGAGGGCTTATATGGAGATTCAGTTCTGCTCGTTGATGCAGGATATCCATGTAGGTCATATTTGATGCCTCCATTAGTTGCCCCTGCTTCGTTAGCAGAGAATCTTTACAATGAATCTCAGATCAGAACGAGAAATGTTGTTGAGAGACTCTTCGGTTCTTGGAAGCGACGCTTTCCAGTACTTGCTGTTGGGATAAATGTAAAATTGGATAATGCATTTCCTATCATAGTGGCCACTGCTGTTCTGCATATAACATTTTAAGACGTGCTGGTGAGGAATTGCCTCAGGATGACCCTAACTTGAATTTAGTTGCTCCTTGGAATGCATTATTGGAGGAAGGGAATGTAAATCCCCAGGTTAATAATGATTTTTATGGAGTCAATGCTGCTGTAAGGCAGAGGCTCATTAATCAATATTTTCATAGCCTCATAGAGTAGATATGGTAATCATTATTAATAAAGTGGGTCTGTTGATCTTGCCTCATAAATTGTTGTGTATTTTGGACATGTTTCAATATTTTTGCATATTATCTTCAACTTGGTACTGTGCAAGCATAATGAAACATCTCATGAGGTAAGATGAACTGACTCACCTTATTTATAAGAAGAACCTGGTAACATTACTTCATATTGTAATTTATTAATATCACTTTTCATTTGGTTTACTTTAATAAGGGGCAGTTTCACTAAAGGGAATTAATTTATATTAAATTTGGTTCAAATTAATCTCAAAATTTTATTTGTGTCATATTATAATCTTTCATTTTCCATGCCGTAGCCAAGTGGTTAAGGTAAAAGAGGCCTTGGTGCAGAGCTATGGGACTTGGACTGGTTTGGATCTCCATGGGGGGAAGATATTTTCTCAATGGAATTTCAGCCAGTATGGGATAGGTGTCCATTCCACATCTAGAGGAATTTGGGTACTGCAATAAGTAGCAGTTCCAGGTTGAGAAAAGCAGCTGTAACGGCTGGGGGACCTGACATGCTGACATGTCACTCCTACACTGGCCTGTCATTAACACATGTGGATGTTAAGCCAGCAGCTGGCTATAACCAAGGGCATTCTACGCTCGTCATGCAACAAAGTGTTTTTTTTTTTTTTTTTGCAATTTGTGTTTTTTTTATTAGTAGTTCCTAAGGAAAGATTGTGTAATTTTAAATTAAACATACAAAATAAAATGTAACATTGGAAGAGTGGTTCTGAGACATGAGAGTACAAAGTATAAAAAACTGTAAGATATCAACCTGCAGAAAATTGTAATCGAGAACAAAATTTATGATATTCCAATAGTCATGTATTATAAAACAATGAATTACTTCCAAAATCTTGCACATTATGCTTAAATGTAAATATGAGGCAATAAAGTGAGTTGGTTACGGACGTCATTTTTTTTAAATTTGAGGAATTGCCGTTCCAACAGTATGTCATATTTCCTGTAATAACAATATTATCACAAAATGAAATCAAATTTACAACTGCATTTCTGATATACAATATATATCAGGAAGTTTAACAATGTATTTGTATTGTTTCTTCGTGGTGATGAATGGCATGAATACGTCATTCACTTGTCATTTTCACAACAAACGAAAACTGCATTTCAGAATTCGAACATAAAAGTTGAACAACAATGGTTCAATGATTAGTATGGGGTGTGATTACCCCTGACAGCTACACAAGACTCACATCGACGTGGCATGCTAGTGATGAGGTTGTTCAGGAGTTCGATGCTCAGCAAATTCCACTCCTCATGAAGAGCAATGTGAAGGTCTTGAAATGTCCTCGGAGGAGGCTGACGAGATGCAATTTGTCTCCCTAAGGCATCCCATGCATGCTCTATAGGATTCATATCCGGAGACCTCGCTGGCCACTCCATACGCTGGATATCTTCCTCCTGAAGAAACTCATCCACCAGTTGTGACCTGTGAGGTCGGGCATTGTCATCCATGAATATGAATTCTGGACCCACAGCTCCCTGAAAAGTCTTACATGAGGTTCCAGGATCTCTTCTCTATACCGCTGAGCATTAACAGTGCCACCTGCGAAGATGTGAAGCTCTGTGCGTGCATTCATCATTATACCTCCCCATACCAGGAGACCACCGCCACCAAATGGATGTCTTTCCACGATGTTCATGGGGTTGTAACGAGTTCCTTGCTCCCTCCAGATAGTCACGCGATGCGAATCACAGTTCAAGCTGAATCTGGACTCGTCTGTAAATAGCACGCTGCTCCACTGATTTAGAGTCCAGTCGCGATGTTCCTGACTCCACCGTAAACGTGCTCTCTTGTTATCAAGGGTGAGTGGGACGCACACTACAGGCCGCCTAGCATACAGACCAGCAGCTCTGAGTCTTCTATAGACAGTTTGTCTGGATACTCTGATACCTGAGGCGGCCACAAGTTCTGAACTCAGTTGTCTGGCAGACATTGTTCGGTTTCTTCTTGCAGTTAACGCAAGATATCAATCCTGCTGAGGATTTGTAACTCTTGGAAGACCTCCCATTGGTCTTCGCCTAACGTCTCCGGTCTCTTGGAACCGTCGCCATAACCTAGATATAACATTTTGTGGCACATTAAGTGCTATGGAGACCTCAGTTTGTGTCTGTCCTGTTTCTAGCCGCCCAATAATTCTACCCCGAAGCAGAGGGTCCAGATGTTGTCTTTGTGCCATTTTACTGCAATCTGTTCTTACACTACATCTGATTATATCATAACTCTCTTTAAAAATGAAGATTTATGGAACAGGGCTTAACTGCAACAATGCAATTTTCATTTATAATTGCTATTAATTTTTTCATTGTTGAAGAGATATTATAATTTAGTATGTAAACTAAACTAAATGTACTGAGAAACGTTTTGATAAATAATTTTTACTCCTTGCTCCTCTTTAAGCATTTGATTTTCCGTTTTACAAATTATCCTAAACTTTTGGACACCAGTGTAAATGTTCCTGAGTCTTATTGTTTTGCAGTTGTTGTATCTGATAGAAACAATAAGATATTTGAAGCAGTAAATAATAAGAGTTTATTTATATGAATTATTGTATAATTTTGAAAAATATTAAATAAAATATAATTTCAAAATAATTACTTCTATGTGTTACCCACTAGTGTTTTCAAGTCATTTTCAAACATATTCCTGTATTTAATGTTTTATTTTAGGAAGTAATATTTTGAGGTTCTTTTAATTAAATTATTTGGAGTCTGTTCATCTTAACTCAATATTAATGTTGATTTGTTCTTGAACATGTTTCGATTATAGCATATCAATGATTATGATATAAGCGAAACATGTTCAAGATAATCAACATTAATATGGTTGGTTGGTATCTAATGTCGAGCACTTGATAATGAAATCATTCGCTCTCTTGCACTCCAATATTTAGCAGAAAGGCTGGTCTCTTCTACAAAAGCTGGACATTAATATTGACTCCAAATAATTTAATTAATATTCCTGTATGTTACTTTGGAGACTATCTTTTCTTGAGGAAATGCAGTGATGGAATTGAAGACTATAGGGAAAAAGAGAGGTAAGTCAGTAAATGTGATAAAAAAAAATCAGTTAAGGGCACATTCATATAGCTTGAGCAGTGAATTTTATATGGGCTAAATTATGGAGCAAAAGTAAGGCTAGTCACTGAGATTTTTTTTTTTGCAAATGCCCCAGGTTGCCCTTCGACATTCCTGGTGTTCCCTCCTGGCATGGCATACTTGTAACCCACTTCTGAGGTTGGGCGCCTGGAAGCCAGGGTTACATTGCCCCGATGATATGATGGATGATGATAGTGGTGCACCAGGAGAGTCCCTAATCCCAAGCTTAATCTAAGATGAATATGAATACAATGATTTCGATGGCCATATGATTTCGGGGACCGTTTGGGTCTTACAGGTGAGGAAAAACCCAGAAAAACTGTCCCGACCGGGGATCGAACCCAAGGCCCATTTGATAGTGAAAAAAAAAGGTAAGTCTATAGTGAACAGGGGAAAAGGAAAGCAAGTCATTTTAATCTAACTGTTGCAGTGCAGGTGTAGAGTAATAGAACTGGATTTATTCAATATTGGTCTTATTTGGGAGGAGAATTACATGTACACTATTTTTTCATTGTATTGCTTCATATGTTGTTTTACTAGTAAATTGTGCGAGAAAAGTGAAAACTGGAATCACATACATTCAAAATGAATGAGTATGATCAATAACTGTGTATCTTATGAAAGCTGTAAGAAGAGAAAGAGTTTTTGGCAGGATGAAAGATACTAACAAAAAATTGAGAGCTCAGATTCATGAAACTGGAGACTCCTGTAATTGTAGGTTAAAATATTTAAAACGTATTGATGTAAATCAGCAAAATAAATGAATCAACAAATTCAAAATTTACAATGTTAGAGGCACAATCTTTATATATATTAAAATTAATGTTGGGAAGTAAACATTATGAGCTTATATCATTAATAGTGAGTGGAGAACATATTTTTAATAACTCACGTCATACAATTTCAAATTTATTTGATTTAAGTCCATTGGTTTCGAATTAATTTTTCATTCATCTTCAGTTTATTTTCATGACACCAACTGTTAAATTCTATGTTTGTTGATTTCACCATGGTTACCTCTAACGCTGCCATCTTTTGGTTGGCTTTATAAATTTTGAAATAAAATTTTTTCTATAGGAATATCAAAATTCATTGATCAATATTTATTCTTTTGAATGAATATTTCTCCCAAACTGTTAATTCTAATAGTTTATCCAATTGTTTCAAAAGTTTTGCATCTCTATTATTTTATAATGTTCTAATAAACTATGTGCAGCAATTGCTGATTTTTCAATTTCACAATTTGAAACAATTGGATAAACCATTAGAATGAACAGTTTGGGAGAAGATATTCATTCAAAAGAATAAATATCGATCAATGAATTTTGATATTCCTTTAGAAAAAAATGTATAATGCCAACCAAATATGGCAGAATTAGAGAATTGGTGAAATCAACAACTGAAAATAAACTGAAGATGAATGAAAAATTCATTCAAAACCAATGGTCTTAAATCAAATAAATTTGAAATTGTATGAGGTGAGTTATTAAAAATATGTTCTCCACTCACTATTAACTTATATATATGTTTGGTCCCACAATATTAAACAGAGGAGGCCAAAATAAATGAAGATGATGCTCTCCTTCGTAGTAAAGTTTCAGATACAAGGTAAGAATTTCAGATGAAAATTATGCAAATGAAATAAAGATATATGTAAAACAGTTTTCAGGTTTATAAATGCCATTTCAAAATAGAGAATTGAAAATATCCGAAAATCTATAAATACTAATGCAGAGATAGGCAAGGATATGTAAGGCAAACACACCAACAGGCAGACCAAATTGTCCAAAACTGGTTATGGAACACACATCATTAAGGGTCCTGAAAGCCATTATAGCATAAAGAAAACAGAAGTTGTATTTACCTGGGGAACTGTGTATTTTTAACCACGTATAACATGTATAAAGACAATTATTCTGAAAACTTTATATCTTCTGAAATGTATTAAACCATTTCATAACACAGTTCAACATTTAATTTGGATACCCCAGAAACGATTCGTATAGTATCTGTGATGAATTTACTGCTAATAAGAAGTCGCTCCTGTTCAGTTAAGTACCATTGCAAATGAAGAGATGAGGCTGGAGAGGTAATGTATCTTGAAACTGAAAACAAGGTTCACATAGCAAGAACTGAGATTATTTATAACGGCCAGAGGGAAGCATGGAAGAGAAGTACTAAATTTATTTCCATGGATTTTCAGAAAAATCTCCCCTGTCCAACATCATATATTACAAGCAACGATTTAGCTACTTTCTTTCAACATTCAAAAGTTGTTTGATAACAAGGTCATTTTCTATATTTATTCTGAAACTCATGGTAGGAAAGGAGCCAATAAGGTAACTTCATTTCTTATTAATCAGTATATTACAAACATCCTTAACCCAAAAATCTAGTAGTTAAATATATTCTGTGAATCTGCAGGAGGGCAAATAAAAATTACATGCTCTTTAGATATTTACACTACATTGTTCATGAGAAGACACATTTGCAGTCAGTTCTTGTCACATTCCCAATAAGTGGACCTACATACCTAGAATGTGACAAGGGTATGGGTCTGATAAAGTCAAACATTTTTAGTGAAATTCGTTAAGACTGGGTTGCAGTATTCCAAAGTGCAACAATGAAAATAATGAATATATGTAAGACAAAAAGAAAACTCTCACTGTTCTTATAATAGGTCCAGGAACAACCAAAAAAATGAGCTTCCCAAGATCTACTCCAAGTTTCTTCTTCTTCTTCCTTCCAAGTATTAGGCCAAGGCCTGTTACGATCCTATAGAAAATTTTCCCTCCAGCGTTGAGGGAAATTCTCGTATAAGACTTGAAAGCATAATAATAGTCCCTTCGATTGGTTGCTGGCCAAAGGAAGGATACTCCAAGTTTTACAAATTAAACTAATCTGTTCCATCACAAGTTCATCCGCAGACAGGACGTTCCTATATTATGATTACACCTGAATAACCATGAAGCACAAAGGTTTGTAATCTAGCAATTCTATGCATTGAGAGGAGAAGAAATGTTGGAATTTTTTTTAAGGACCTCTCATCAGATTTGTTGCTTAATGGCTCCAAATCACCTTATATATATAACATGGCTTGCATTATCATAATCATTTTGCATGTTATTAAATAATTCTTCCAAGAATGAGAGTTTACAGCAGCAACATTTTCAGGAGATGGATTAGATACTTTGTAAACACTGTAATACATGGTCCCAACCAAAATAATTGCTCTTCTTATACCATTAAAATGGCTTGTTCCATGAAAACTTTTACATAACCCAAATATACTAAAGCATTCCAATGATGATGATGATGATAATACACTACCATATTATATTAATGTAAAAGTGTTTTTAAATCAATCATTAGGTTAATTTAAAAACAGGCCTAATCAAGAAAAAATATTTTTCGTCGTTACGCATGTTTTATGGATAGTTTCTTATTTCCTATAGTTTCAACGTTTCTATATTAATTCTATTATAGTTTTGAAAATCTTTCGTTGGACATGATCTTTATTTCTGGCAAATTTTCCACGTGTACTAATATACGTGATCTGTGGAACGTGTTTGTGTTGGTTCAATGTGTTATTTAGGTTTCTATGGTAACGCGATAAGTAACAACCAATAGCATTTCTTTCCCCTCCTACAAATTTGTTCCGCTTGAATATGAGGTATGAGAAATATACGATTCAAAATAATTTTAACGGTAAACCGCCCGTTTGTTTACGTCGGTGTTATATGGCGTGGTGAAACGCAAACACGCTTAGTTATTTTTCACACGGTTATGTAACTCGTCGTGAAGGTTAAATTTCACCGATGTTGGTGAAACCGGCCCTTAGTACAAAACAGCATCATTCAAGCAAGTATTGAAGATTAATAATGAGCTTTTTTCATAAATTAATTATGGGAAATGACATTAAGATTTTCAAGTTAATAACAAAAAGTGATTTTAGGTAAAATTTGATCACTCACCTCATATTACTCTTCTTATTTCACTACAAACTAGTTTATAAACTCCTCCCTAGTTTATAGTGAAATAAGAAGAATAATATGGGGTGAGTGATCAAATTCTACCTAAATGAATATACCTCATAGTGTGAATTCCTAAAATAAGTAACAAATAGTGAATCAATGGTAAAGAGAAAATTTTTTGCCTGAAGCGGGAATCGAAACCCCAAACCTTTAGCTTTCCGTGCTAATGCTCAGACCACTGAGCTAATCCAGGCTCCATTCCCATCCAAGCAGAAATCCTTCCTTTACCTTACTCTACTGGTCCCACATTCAATTGCAATGAATCATCATTCACAAATAGTAATAGCTTTAGCTTCTCAATATTAATTTAATAACAAATAGTGAGTCGTGAAATCTCATCTCATAACTCTGTGATGGTCCCTAAAGGGTAGAGAATGACTGGGGCGGATCTGAGGATGAGCTCTCAGACTCTACAAAAGGCTCCAAATAGTCAGCGCAAAATATAGCCTCTCTCTACCAAACCCTTCCATCTACCTTCATGTGGTGGGACTGTTTTTACTGAAGATAGAGGGTGAATGGCGAGTTTCTAAAGCCTAAAACCAGATGCTCGGGGCAGACAGAGCTCTGTAGCCTTGTAAGGCAGTCTGTCTAGGAGAAAGACAACTCCGAAATTAAACTCTGGTCCTCCAGGTTGGGAGTTTTGCGGTTGGGCTGGTAACCCACCCAAGTAAAAAAAATATCACTCAGAAGTCTCAAGTGCGAATACGAAACCAGACAGATTCAATGGAAGCACAAATACCAATGCAAAGAACATTTAGACAGAATGGACAATACAAGTCTTTGGGACAGCCAAGAAAACGATGGACTTGAGACCGGAACAGGTCGCATTGACCTTATGCTGGAAAGGAGGAAGAAGAAGAAAATTCTTGTGTCGTCAAGAGACATAAAGATGGCTTAGATGAGAGGGATGCCTCTTGAAACTGCAGTACCATGCCTGAAGATCATGGAGTTATGAGGTGAGATTTCACAACTCACTATTTATTAGTTATTAATGAGCTCTTTGTCAATTTTATTCCAATTCTTTCACTGTCCAATGTTCATGAATTTATTAGAATGCACAGATAGTGCATATCTTGACTGCTGCTGTGACTCAATATGGTGAACTATAACTTGTGAATGGTACATCCCTTCCTTTACACCTTCCCCTCCCTCTACCTCCTCGCTAGTGCACTGTGCCTTATGCGTGGTAAAACTCCCCTCTTTTCAGAAGCCTCAAGCAATACAGTGAAGGAACTGAGGTCTTAAGCCAGTCATCCATGGTCGTTGCTTTAATTCGCTTGGAAGAAAGTCCGGGTAGGTTGGGACCCTAGCTCGTGACTTGAATTAAGTTTATTTAATTAAGAGTTGCAGCTGATAAAGAAGAAACTTGGTTCGGTTGCTGCGTGAGTGAGATGTATGAATGTAATTATTATTCGTAAATTAATGAGTCATTTTTTACATCTTAAACACGGTTTAAAGAAAACATGAAATATGACATTTCCGATTGAGGGTCTTTCCACTTTTCAGCGGTTGCCCTTTTACCAGCCGGCTGCTGGCCCTTCACATCCACATGTGTCAATCACAGAGGTAGATGATCAACAGCCAGTGCAGGGGTGACATGTGGTTAGCATGTCGAGTCCCCCAGCCGTTATAGCTGGTTCCTCAACCTGGAGCCGCTACTTATTGTAGCTACCCAATTGCCTCACGATGCTGGGTGGGCACCGGTCCCATACTGGCCGAAATACCATGAGAAAATTTCTTCCCCCATGGAGACTCGAACCAGCGCAAGTCCCGTAGCTCTGCGCCAAGGCTTCCTACCTTAACCGCTCGGCTACGGCACGTGACAAATATGACATAAGATGTAAAAAATGACTCATTAATTTATGAATTTAGAACCTCATTATGTTATTTCCCATATTTAACTATGATAATTATTATTATTTATTGTATTTATCTTTTGTTGCTATATGAAGCAGTATAGGACGACCAATTTATTTTATTTTCATTATTAATAGTTTTTTTTCTCTAAAGTTTGTATATTCATAAAAAGCTGCAATTATTTAGTTAATTTATGTACATGTTCAACTTGTCTGACTTTATATTTGAAGAAAGAAAAAAAAATTTGCCTAGACCGAGACTCGAACACGAGACCTTTGGCTGACTTTATTCCATTAAAAACTCTTTTAGTTAAAGATGTTTTCTATTCATTACCTAAGCTATAAGCAGCTGTATTCATTTAATGTTCTTGCCAGGTACAGGTTTACTCAATATGCATAGGATTGCGTTCCCATTTTACCTCTCATGAAATTAACACTAGCAAAGTTCCCCTTTGAACTTTTCTAGGAATAAATCACTATGAGGTTTAATTTAAGATGAAATCAAATGTTTCATGCCTCTCCTCATAATTAATCTTCTAAGTGATTTTGGGTTCATGGCAAACCCCCCTCAGTACCCATTTTGCCGACTGATGTTATGTCGATCGGAAGAAGTGACCAAACGTGAGCAGCCACTGCAGATTTTTGTATGTCTTTATTTACATTTCTTATGTGTTCTTTAGTTCTAATGGTTAAATTTCTTTTTGTTTTCCCTATGTATATTTTATCACAGTCTGCACATTTTATTTGATATATTCCTGATTTTTTTGGTCAGAAAAACACAAAATAGATGTAAACACAAAATTATTAAAACAGAAAACAAAAATTAACTCATCATATGGGAAAAAATCTACATACAGAAGAACAAGGAAAGAATTATGAATTTTGAAATTCCCAGAGAAAGGAACCTCATTAGTAAATTCATTGGACCAGAGGCAGAGAGAGCAAGAATCAAGAATCAGGGCCGAAAACTTGAGAAAATTCAGTCTGTAATCGCTATCGATGGGGCTCAGACGCTTTGAAACATATGTTTGACAAAAACAACCATAAGAGGTAAGAATGTACAGACTAAATGTCTCAATTATTAAACAAACCTCTTAATTAACTAACATAACTTAATAAAGTTGGCTATCAAGTCATAGGAAAACAAGCCGTTGGACGTCAGTTGTGAACGTGACACAGCATTGAGAATGTAACAAAAGATGTGAAGAAACCCTGGGTCTGCTATGAATTATGAAGTATGAGGTGAGTGAAATAATAAAAAATAAACAAACCTCTTAATGTTATTTCCTATAGTATTTTAAAATATGGATATTACTTTTTTATTTTTTTTAGGAATCCACACTATACTTATTTAGGTAAAATTTTTTATCACTCACTTCATATTCTTCTTCTTCTTTTTTAAAACTAGTTTCGAAATTTACACTTCAGTTCCATCTTTAGTAATTCCGTGACCATAGTTCTCTTGTCTTGAAGAGTGAAAGGCAGCTCTTCAAGACGAGAGAACAATAGTCACGAAATTACTGAAGATGGAACTGAAGTGTAAAGTTTCGAAACTAATTAAAAAAAAAAGAAGAATATGAGGTGAGTGATAAAAAATGTTTACCTAAATTTGCATATGCTTATCTCAGATGTGAAAAATGTTTTATGTTTGTCTTACTTTAAAATAAATAGGTTTGGAGGTAGCAGGTACTTCCATGGCAAGATGTTCACAATCAGGGTCAAATGGTCGTGTCAAGCTGCCACCTTGCCTAGCAGCCCCTGTAGCTATCACTTCATCTGGAGAAATCCCACTGAGCAATTCTGCTTCTGGAAAAATCTCTTTCACAGCTTGCTGCATTTTAGGCATCTTCATTGCTCCTCCTGCAAGTATCACCTAAAGAAAAAAAAAGCTACAATTAACTGTTCAATGATGATGAAATTCCATCTGATCGTCTTCTAGCACTAAGAATCAAATAGCAATGATAGTACTATATTTGAAGAGAAAAATTATATACTCAGACTGGGGTTTGAACCCAGGACCTTTGGCTTTTTAGGCCAATGCTCTACCACTGAACTACCTGAAAAACTCCAATCTAAATGCAAATGTTTCTCTTATACGTTAATTCCCGAGCGCCGAATGCTATGAGCATTTGCTCGGATCATGCAAATGGCAGCTTCTTGTTTAAGAAAACATTTATTGGGAATTTAAACACTACTTTATAAAACCAGTAGGGCTTCTTTTGATGTTTGTTATTATTAATTCAACACTTCTCAATAAAGGATAAATTATATTTGAAGAGAAAAATTACATGCCCAGACTGGAGTTTGAACCCAGGACCTTTGGCTTTCTAGGCCAATGCTCTACCACTGAGCTACCTGAGAAACTCCAATCTAAATGCAAATTTTAAAGTAGTGTTTAAATTCCCAATAAATGCCTTCTTAAACAAGAAGCCGCCATTTGCATGATCGAACAAATGCTTGTAGCATTCGACGCTTGGGAATTAACAACATATAAGAGAAAAATTTGCATATAGATTGGAGTTCCTCAGGTAGCTCAGTAATAGAGCATTGGCCTAGAAAGCCAAAGGTCCTGGGTTCAACCCCAGTCTGAGCATATAATTTTTCTCTTCAAATATAATTTATCCTTCAGTGAGAAGTGTTAAATTAATAATAAAAACATCAAAGAAGCCCTACTGGCTTTATAAAGTAGTGTTTAAATTCACAATAAATGTCTTCTTAAACAAGAAGCTGTCATTTGCGTGATCGAGCAAATGCTTGTAACATGCGGAACTTGGGAATTAACAGGGCGGATCGGAAAGTAACGCACAATAATTTTTTTCTGCCTTGGTATTGCAGCTAGAATGTTGAAATTTCTTTTCTCAGGTGCACCTCTTGCGAGAGAAGCTTGAACTATGCAACAAAGATGGCGCGCATGCTACAGTCGTCCACCTGTGAGGAACAGAGAAGTGTTGTTCGATTTTTGTGGGCCAAAGGGCATAAACCCAGTGAAATTCACAGGGACATGCGTGGCGTGTATGGGGATGATTGTATGGACCGTAGCAATGTCTCCAGGTGGTGCACATTCTTCCAAGAGGGACGCGTGAACCTTAGTGATTTGCCACGCTCCGGCCGGCCGACAACAGCAGCAATCCCGCAACACGATGGGAAAAATGTTTGGAGAAAGTTGGTGACTATGTCGAAAAGTAGGTAAAAGATGTAAGTTCATTTGTGATTTTTTTCCTTTTTTTTACTATTAAACTTTTTAAAAAAAAATTGTATGTTACTTTCCGATCCTCACAGGTGGACGACTGTAGCATGCGTGCCATCTTTGTTGCATAGTTCAAGCTTCTCTCGCAAGAGGTGCACCTGAGAAAAAAATACCATCTGTAGTGAAAACTTCAAACTATATCTCTGTGAAATTTCAACATTCTAGCTGCAATACCAAGGCAGAAAAAAATTATTGTGCGTTACCTTCCGATCCGCCCTCGTATAAGAGAACTCTTGTAAAGTGTTTGGCCAAAGCAGTATATAAATCTAAATTTTAAGTATTAGGAATTTTACCTTAGTAATTGCCTTTCTGTTGAAACCAGACATTTCCAAAACTTCCTGAGCAGGCTGTGTATATTCAGACAAGTAACTAGTAATCAGATTCTCAAAGCGTGCTCGAGTAATATTATAGCTGAAATCCACACCTTCGCACAGCGATTCAACGAAACAATGTGCTGTACTCATTGTAGACAGAATTTGTTTACACATTTCAGAAGCACTGCGCAATTTAATCATTGAACGCCTACTCTCCTGGGGATCCAGCTTCCATTTACTGAAATATAATACAGCAAATATTATTAGATTAGTATTTTTTATTTTTTTTTCCAAATGCCCCAGGTTGCCATTTCAACATTCCTGGTATTATTTTAAAATACAATAGGAAGTAACATTAAGAGGTTTGTTTAATAAGTATAACATTTTGTCTGTTCATTCTTACCTCTTAAGAGTTGTTTTTTTTGAACATATGTTTCAGAGCTTATGAGTTCAAATCAGATCCCCAAAGCTGTTTATAATTGAGTGGGTCAGTGGAATAAGGGCCCATCCCAACTGAACTAAGTTCGGAGAAAAATTGCATTTTATTAAATTCTACATTGAGTAAAATATATAGAGCACACATTGATAATATTTGGTACATGTCTTGTACATAAAATAAGCTTTCTACCTGCACATGTATAGATCATTATGTTGTTTCATATGTCTAATCAAAGGAAAAGAAAATTGAGAATATAAAAAATACAACATAAATAAACAAATTAAATAACACTTTTTAAATTTGAAGAGAAAAATTTTAACTTGAATATTGCATTAATCTATGTATTCTACGTTTACAGCATTTGTATCATCATCATTATCATCATGCGATTTAAGGCTACTGTTAAAATGTCTGGTGTACAGGTGGTACAAATGTCATGAGAATCATGATGTCTTCTTTATCATCCTACCATTAGGATATTTTGTTTTCAATATTACATCTCGTAATACAGGACACTTTCCTTTCCCTTTTTTAAAGGCTTATTACTTCCTCTAAAGCCAAAACACCGAAACTGGATTTTACGTACATTACATGTCTGTTTTCAACAAAACGAAACTGAGATGCTTTTCTGGTGTCTACCTTATGCTTGTCCAGCATCACATTTCTCTTTGTGAACATTGAAGTTATCCAAATCTTTAAAATCTTCTGCATTTATCTCAATTGCTGTGAATGGTTTCTTTGTTCAGCTCTTTCTTATGAGGTGAGCCCACTGTTCAGGTGTATAAACCACTTGTGTTTTTCTTTTAACTTTTTCAATCACACCGAAGTCAGTATCATAGGGGAGTAAAGTGTGAACTGGTACAAGAAATTTATGTTCAATTTCTTCAAACCAACCACAATCAATCATGTACAGCCTAAGTCCCATTATTGTATAATTCTTGTTTTGACCAACACATGAATCACTATATACATTATAAGTTTCTTTTTATTAGCACCTTTTTCAATCGGAGGCACAGCTTTTAAAAAACAACTAGCAATTTTGACCGCATCTCTTGAAGCAACTGATTCAGTCTCATATGTATTCCTTTCCATTGTTGCGTAAAATGTTCTGCTTTGTTTTATTCCACTCTTGCACATTTATTTTTCTTTTCGTATATTTTATTACACTATTTCCAGTTGTACAAGAACCTGCCGCATCAGCCATTATGTATTTACTATTTGCCGGCAATGTTAGTCAGTATTGCAGCAGACAATATACAGTCACGTGTCGGCAGTTGGGATGGGCCTTTATTTCCCGCGCGCGTGACGAAGTTAAAAATTTTTCTTACACATAAAGTCTCATTTACCCTCTTTTGAGCAAAGTTAGAATTATGAGCATCTAAAGATTAACAGAAGATGGCCATAGGATACATAATCTGCAAATAACTAAAAATCAACCATTGGTTGGGATGGGCCCTATTCCACTGAGCCCCTCAATTATATACCAAGAGGATGAAGATCTCTGGGCCGTCCTATCAAATGCTGGAGGGAAAATTTTCTATAGGATCGTAACAGGCCTTGGCCTAATACTTGGAAGGGAGAAGAAGAAGAAAAAGAGACCTGGACTTTCGGTAGACAGGAAACAAAAAAATTTCAAAGTTAAAATTGGGAAACACATTATGAGGTTCTTAATTAATAAATTAATGAGTCATTTTAACATCTTACCTCATAATGGCGGTTGAAAATGAATGACAAGATCATTTCAAAACTATAGTTACCGTTATATTATTTTTGGTCTGGACATCTTACCTCAATATTAATGTTGATTTGTTCTTGAACATGTTTCAAAACAATTCTGTTTTATCTTCAGCTTTCCCAGACTGGTTTTATTTATGTTGCATTATGTTGCACCACCTGGATGTCGATGTCAGCTCCATCCTGTGGTTGGCCAAAGAACCTCCAAACAAGGTCACCCTCCATCGGAATATCAAAATTCATAACTCTGTTTCTGTTCTTCTGAATATAAATTTTTTCCCAAATAGTCAGCTCGTTTGTATTTTCTAACTGTTTTAATAATTTAGTGTGTAAATTATTAAAACAGTTAGAAAATACAAACGAGCTGACTATTTGGGAAAAAATTTATATTCAGAAGAACAGAAACAGAGTTATGAATTTTGATATTCCGATGGAGGGTGACCTTGTTTGGAGGTTCTTTGGCCAACCACAGGATGGAGCTGACATCGACATCCAGGTGGTGCAACATAATGCAACATAAATAAAACCAGTCTGGGGAAGCTGAAGATAAAACAGAATTGTTTTGAAACATGTTCAAGAACAAATCAACATTAATATTGAGGTAAGATGTCCAGACCAAAAATAATATAATTAAAATAACCTCAAAATATAACTTCCTAAAATTAAATATAGTTACCGTGTTTGATAGAACATGAAATATGAGGTAAGATGTTAAAATGACATTAATTTATTAACAAAAAAATTATTGACAACACAGATTTTTGCCAAAGAATATAAAAAAAATCAAGAAAGAAAATTCAGAACCAGAAAATCAGAGAAATAATGAATTTTAAAGATAATATTATAGAAGAACGAAAAGTGAAATATGGTATGGACATCTGAAGCGGATGGAGAATAATAGAATCCCAAGAATGATGCATTGTCAGTTCCTGCATTAATTTATGGGAGCAAAACTTGGGTAATTGACCAAAAAATTACAAAGTAGAATACAAAGCGCAGAAATGAACTTCCTTAGAAGAACAAAAGGCAGCACAAGATTGGATCGGATAAAGAATGAAGATATAAGAACATTGTTAAATATAGTATCCATTGAATGAGAAAATCAAAGAATATAAAGAAAAATAGTTTACACATGTGGAAAGAATGAATGAAACAAGATTACCAAGAGCAGCATTCAACTACAAGCCAAGAGGTTCAAGGAATATAGGAAGGCCAGTGAAAAGATGGACAGAACAACTGTGAGGTGAAACAGGCAATTTTTGCCTAGCCCATGAAGTGAAGAAGAAGAAGAAGATGCTGGATTGGAATCCTCAATGCAGGAGGAGGAAGGGGAAACCCAGGGAACAGTGGATGGATGAAGTGAGAAGAAGCATGATCAGCAGACACCTCAAAGAAGATGATGCTGAGGATAGAAATCTGCAGCATAGCAAAATACATTTGGGCCGAAGGATAACTACTGTAATGAAGTAAATTAATGTACACAACTAGACTATTGTAATATTAATGGTAAAGAGAAAAAACATTCTCTTTACCAATGATTACAATAAATGTTATTCAATTAAGGGAGGGGCAGGACATATGACACAAATTGGGAATCAAAGAGGGGCATGGAAACTCCTTGTATGAAAACCAGAGGGGAAGTGGCCAGTAAGCAGGAAGAAAACCAGTGGGAAAGTGCCCAGCAGGCAGGCAAGAATGAGTGGGAAAATAACATTATTAAATATATGTAGGAAATACCACTATGAGCTTTCTTTTAAGGGGGGTGATGGGTGAAAAATTGACTATTTGAGATCAAAATTGGCATTTTCTTTTTGTTTTTTGTACTAAAAAAATAGCTTCTTCTTCACTTCCTGGTTTAGGCAAGAGTTGCCTGTTCCAAGATAAAAAAATAGCCTGTGCTCTAATGATGTTTTTATTATTAATTTAACATTTCTCAATGAAAGATAAATTAAATTTGAAGAGAAAAATTTTCGCCTAGGCCGGGACTCGAACCCGGGACCCTTGGCTTTCCCCGGGCCAAGTGCTCTACCAACTGAGCTAAAAAAAAAAATAATAAATAAATTTTTCTCTTCAAATTTAATTTATCTTTCATTGAGAAATGTTAAATTAATAATAAAAACATCATTAGAGGCCTTACTGGCTTTTAAAGTAATGTTAAATTTCCAATAAATGTCTTCTTAACTAAGAAGCCGCCATTTGCAAAGATAGAAACAATGGTTTCAAAAGAATTTGGCGATAGGGAATTACAACGTATATAAGAGAAAAATTTGCATCTAGATCGTAACTCGCCTCGGTAGCTCAGTTGGTAGAGCACTTGGCCCGGAAAGCCAAGGGTCCCGGGTTCGAGTCCCGGTCTAGGCGAAAATTTTTCTCTTCAAATTTAAAATTTAACTGTGCTCTAATGTTTATGTTGGCAAAGTTTCAGAGGCCTATGGCGCTACTAAGTGCCCTAAAGTGCTGATTAGGCCTGTATGTTATATATTGTATTTAAACTGCATGTAAATCTTTAAACTTGTTTTTCCACACTTTTATTTTTACTGCATTTTTGTACATTCAAAATTGAATGGAATTCACAAATTTTGTCCTAGAAGGTTCAAATTTTTACTGCATGTCCTAAAAACAATGAGTAACAAAGTAGTGCATGGATTTCATGATTGAAGTAGTATTTTAAGAAATAAAAAATAAAATGTATGCCATTATTAATTTTTTTATAATTCCACACATGAGATATAACATTATTTTTTTCCCCTTTGTACTCATATCATACGAATTCTAATGCATGATGTTTTTCTAAATATGTTAGTGGTCTTGTAAAAAAAAACATTTTACTAAAAAATTGTGGAACCCATTTAATTATAATATATGCAATTTTTTTTAAATATAATATTTAATAACTCGTAAAATAAATGTCTCACAAGAATGAAACACATAATTATTTATCATGCAGTGAATGTTTGTACAAAAAATCAAGTCTCTAGATCAAAAAATGTAGAAAATAGAAATTTCACCCATCACCCCCTTTAATTTTTAATGGTTGTATATCTTACCTCACTTCATATTTCTTGATTTTTATGCAGACTAGTTTCGTCGCTTCTGTGCAACGAAACTAGTCTGCATAAAAAGTTGTAATTAATATTTAATTTTAGGAAGTTATATTTTGAGGTTATTTTAATTATATTATTTTTGGTCTGGGAAAGCTGACGATAAAACAGAATTGTTTTGAAACATGTCCAAGAACAAATCAACATTAATATTGAGGTAAGATGTCCAGACCAAAAATAATATAATATAAATAAAAAGTTGTAATGATTCGAGAATGTCACACAGAAGCAACGAAACTAATCTGCATAAAAATCAAGAAATATGAGGTGAGTTAAAATATACAACCATTAAAAATTAGAAAAACATTAACTATGATTTGAGGGAAGTAGGCTAGATTATACAGGGGATGATTGGAAAATATTAGCTCAGGATAGGGATGTGTGGAGGGCTTATGACCGCAAGGCCATGAACCTATGGGTTCGATACTGTCAGTGAGTCAGTTACTTATCAATTTTTGTTTTTTAAATCTAGAGGCCATATTTAAGATGAAAGGAAAGAAAGCACTGATGATTAGATCCATGGAATTTTTTATGGAAATGGAACATGTAACACACAAAATATTTTGAGAATGAGTAATAGTTTTACATGTACTATTGAGATCTATTTTATGACTCAAAGGAGTTGCAATTAACTTTCGACTTACTGTCTGAATTCTCCTGCCAAATAATCTGCCAATATGTTGGTAAACTTGTTTCCTCCAAGGTTAGATTTGTGCACTGAACCACACACTGTGAACATTCCACTGCTGACTTGTATAACTGTCACATCCAGTGATTCTCCCCCCAGACGGTACACCAAGCATACACTGTAAACACAAACAATAGATTTAATCAAAATTACAGTGGGAAGTAACACTACGAGTAGGGCTCGGAAGTAGTGGACCTATAAAATGCCTATAAAAGACCTTTAAAAAAGACCTAAAAGTATCCTAAAAAAGACCTAAAAACAGAAGGAAAAAAAAGATGTAAAAAGGCAATTCAAATTAAATATGGTAATAATTTTAGTTTTAAAAGTTCAAAATTCTAGTGAAATGCAACATACATTGCATTCACGACTGAAAATGCTTCTCCTTTCATAAAATTCACCATAGTTTTAAAAAGAAATTCTGTGTCATTAACAGAAAGTTGGCGGAGAATTTAGAATGAAATATTTTTTTCTATATAGAATGAATTCAGCGAACCCGCAATGGATATCAGGCAGTCTGTAGGCTGGTTAAAAATAACAGGATATTTTGTGACGGCTCAATAGTTTCTCGCAAAACAAAAGTGTTTGCAATGTGAAAAGTTTTTGAAAATTAAAACTAAAACTAGATAGTGTTTTTAAAAGAAGTTGGAATTGAACTAGACTCTGAAGATTCTTGAATTATACAAATGGTGTAAATATAGTAAAAAGAAGGTAAAGTGGCAAAAAAAAAAAAACGTTAAGACCTAAAAAAAAAGGCTAAAAAACCAATAAGCCAAAGAAACATAGAAAAAGAACAAAAAAGACAAATAAAACGCACCAATTTTTGGCCTACAATGACCCAAAATGTATATATATTAAGTTGGGCCTCATCTTCAGACATAAAATGAAAAAAAGGAAAGAGGATTTTTCCTCAACTTCCGAGCCCTAGCTATGAGATAACATTTAATTCATGATAAAATGTTTCTACATCTTACCTCATAAAGTTTTCATGATACCAGTTTCAAAGGCCTTTAAAGCTGGTATCACGAAAACACGAAACTATGATGTGAGATGTAAAAACATTTTAACAAGCTCAATCATAAATTTTTAAAAAAATCATACAGTCAAAAATAGCAAGTTTACCACAGTAAAAGCATGAACATTCTTAATAATTACACAGGCCTGCAAAACTTTTTTTTAACTGCATGGAATTTTTTTGGTATGTTGTCTAGTGTTCTGAATCCAAAAATTGCCACCATTTTCCAACATTGTGTATAATTCTTTTGCAAAATACAAGATGTTTGCATATTCATTTCATTATTATATCCTAAATATCGACATTAGAGAAAAACCACTTTCATGATCATAATCAGTATCACAAAATTAATCAATAAACATCAAAACAATTAGATAAAAAATTGGTCAAATTTTGTTATGTAGTGTTATGGACTTCCTCATTGTGAAGTTTCTTTCTCCATTGTTCAAAAGAGTAAAAGCACATTATAAAAACTGCAAAGGTTAATGGATTTCAAGAAAAGATACACAAGAAAATTAATAAATTCAAGGAACAAAAAATGATAAATGAAAGTACTCTTCAGACAGATAAAGAAATTGGTAAAAAATTCAAGAAATTCACATACCACCCTTTAGTATTTAACAAGTTTCAAAAAATCTTCAACAAATTCAACATTAAATTAGCACCGAAAAATGATTACAGTTTGGGTAATTTAATAAAGAACAACAAAAATTAAAAGATTGAAGACTGCAACAAATCAGGAATTTATCAAATTAATTGTAAAGATTGTGAAAGGATATACATAGGGAAAACAAAAAGGAATTTAAAAAAAGATTAAAGGAATACCTTAGAAATGTTAAAAATGGAGAAACAGAAAAATCTGCAATAGCTTAGTTAAAGGAATATCTTTTATTATATACAAATTTTGAATAAAATAAAAGGAATACCTTTGAATAAAATTAAAGGAATACCTTAGAAATGTTAAAAATGGAGAAACAGAAAAATCTGCAATAGCTGCACATGCTTGGTCAGAAAAACACAGAATAGAAACCAAAGCAAAATTACTTAAACAATTGGAAAACCAAAGGAACTCTGAATTTGGGAAAAAATTTACATACCCAAGAATAAAAACATAACTATGGATTTTGAAATATCTGGTGAAAAGGAGAGGGGATTGATTTGGAAGTTTGTCGGACAGCCATCAGAGGGCATAGAGGTCAGTCTGCAGGAGAGGAGGCCGTTGGACGTCAGTTGTGATTGTGATACAGCATTGAGAATGTCACAAATGCAGTGACGAAACCCGAGTCTGCAAAGAAGTTAAGAAGTATGAGGCGAGTCAAAAACAACTCAACATAAATTAAAATAAACCTCATAGTGTTATTTCCTACCTACATAATTTACTGCCATTAGAAAGCTATCAGTGAACACCAAAGGGACCCTAGAATATCACACTACATGAACAATAGGGTATGCAGATGACATATGTCTCTTAAGCAGAAGTAACAAAACTATTCAAGAATTTTATACAGAATTTAAAACAGCCACAGAAGACAGACCTAAAAATCAACTTACAGAAAACACAAGTTATGATACAGACAAGTGTTAAACCAATGACAGGACAGCAATCTAATAGCATAAAATAATTAGGTTTTAACATTGTGAAAATTTTAACTATCTTGGCTCATGTATTACATATAATAACAACCAACACATTGAAGTACAAAGAAGACTGAAACTGGCCAACAAAGCTTATTACTCACTTCATAAAATAATGAAGAGTAATAACATACATTCAGCAACTAAAATAAGGCTATATAAAGTTTTAATACGATCAGTTTTGACCTATGGTAGTGAGACATGGAGTCTCATTAAAAGATCAGAGGTAGCCCTAAATAATTTCGAAAAAAAAAAGTACTCAGGAAAATATTTGGACCAATAAATATTAATGGTCAGTGGAGAATACGATACAACAAAGAACTGTATGACAAATACAATGAACCTGACCTTGTTAATTTTATTAAGTTAAAGAAATTGGAATGGGCTGGCCATGTACAAAGGCTCTAAACAGACCGAGCACAAAAAAAAGGTGTTACAGCAAGTTTTATGGGAATAGATGAGTTGGAAGACCGAAAAAACGACAGGAGGATGGTATTAAGGAAGATGCTGCAAACCTACTTAAGTATCGCAACTGGAGGCTTGCTGCACAAAAAATAAATGATTGGAGGCAGAAGTTAAGGGAGGCCAAAGCTCGAATTTGAGCCAATCAGCCATTGGATGGATGGAAAACAAATATTTTGCCTTAATTTTAGAAAGAAAAATTAACTCAAAGACTTTTTTTGCAAAAAAAAAAGCTGTTAGGACATAAAAAGGGCTAAAAAAAAGGACCAATAAGCTACAAAAACATTGAAAGAGAATGAATAAAACCCACCATTTTCTGGCCTACAATGACCCAAAATGTATATATATTATGTTGGGCCTTGTCTTCAGACATAAAAGAAAAAAAGGATTTTTTCTCAACTTCCCGAGCCCTAATGATAATACTCAAAGTAACTTATCAATCTTGCCACAGTTTATCATAAATGGTGTAAATGGAAAAAAATATAAAACTTCATAAATTAATGTAATGATTACAGTTTTAAGAGATTGTGAATATAAGAATATTGAATGAATAAAAAAAAACAGTCAAAAGGTTAAGGTATTAAATCCAGGAATGTAAAATAACAATATTTTGTTACAAGTGAAATTTTATGTGATGAATTTTGAATAAAGAAACAGATGAACGAACCTGCTAAACCTGTCACAAATGTGAGAGAAAAACCACATACAGTGTAATGTATTATATTCTATATTGCAAGATGCTTACGAAGACCAGAATTTTCATTCATGTGAAAACAAAACGCACTGTTCCTCATCCAAGTTGGTAAGCCCCACTCCATACGCCAGAACTGCAGCTGAAGGTTCACTGATCACCTGCAGAACTTCAAAACCCGCCTCTTCTGCCGACCGCATTATTAACTGGCGACTATTTTGTTGGAAGTATAATGGAACTGACAGCACAACTCGCAGATCTGTTTCTGACCTCAATGCACTGCTAGCAATTTCTGAAACATTTTCACACAAATACAGGTAATTTCACAACACCACCACAAATAAAGTAGCCCTATTAGTAGTATATGTCTGTAATAATTAATCATTAAGTTTATGTTTGCATATTTTTAACCTCATATGGTTGTTTCTGTTGGACATATGTTTCAAGGCATGTTAGCCCCTTAGCAAGTACAGACTGATTTTTCTCAAGTTGTCGGCCCTGGATCTTGACTCCTGCTCCCTTTTTGTGGTCCAATGAACATACTAATTAGGTTCCTTTCCCGGGAATTTTAAAATTCATAATTCTCCCCTTGTTCTTCTGTATGTAGATTTTTTTTTCCCATATGGTGAATTTGTTTGTGTTTTCTAACTATTTTAATAATTTTGTGTTTTTCTGACCAAATGTAAGCAGGTACTGCAGATTTTTCTATTTTCCCCCCCCTTTTTTTAACATTTCTTATGTGTTCTTTAGTTCTAATGGTTAAATAGCCGTACTGGCATTTATAATGTAATGTATAATTCCCAAAAATGTCTTCTTAATATAGGAGCCGCCATTTGCAAAGATAGAAGCAAAGGCTTCAAAGCATTTGGTGGGCGGGAATTTCAACGTATATAGAGAAGGATTTGCGTTTAGATCGGTACTTGCTCAGGTAGCTCAAATGGTAGAGCACTTGGACTAGAAAACCAAGGGTCCTGGGTTCAAGTCCCGGTCTGAGCGTATAATTTTTCTCTTTAAATATGAAAATCTAATGATTAAATTTGGAAAAAAATCTACATACAGAAGAACAAGAAAAGAATTTTGAAATTCCCAGGGAAAGGAACATACTTATGAAGTTCTTTGCATCACAGAAAGAGGGAGCAAGAGTCAAGATCCAAGCCGACAACTTGCAAAAAATCATTCTGTACTAGCTGAGGATGGGGCTAACATGCCTTAAACATATGTCCAACAGAAACAACCATATGAGGTAAGAATATATACAGACCAAACTTAATAATTAATTAGTAAGTATAACCTCATAATTACTTATTTTAGGAATTCTCACTATGAGGTATATTCATTAAGGTAGAATATTTTTATCACTCACCTCATATTGTTCTCATAATGTTACTTCCTATTGTATTTTCAAAAAAATAAAGTATATGTCTCTTTTGATGTGTTTATTTAAATTACTGGATAGAATCTAATTTAAGAAAAAAACATTAACATTGAACGAGAGGTCCAGGGTTCAAATGTTAATTTTTCTTTCTTAAAGTATATGCCTATAATAACTGACGAAGCACAGAAGCTTTGAAACACATCTCACAAGAAACAGGTAAGATGAATATAGAACAAACTTATTTATTAAGAGAACCTCATAATATTTATATTTGAAGAGAAAAATTTTCGCCTAGACCGAGACTCGAACCTGGGACCTTTGGCTTGCCGGGCCAAATGCTCTACCAACTGAGCTACTGAGGCAAGTTGCGATCTAAATGCAAATTTTTCTCTTATATACGTTGTAATTCCCTCTCGCCAAATGCTTTTGAAACCATTGCTTCTACCTTTGCAAATATAATTTATCTTTCAGTGAGAAATGTTAAATCAATAATAAAAGCATCATTAGAAACCTTACTAGTTTTATAAAGTAATGTTAAATTCCCAATAAATGTCTTCTTATCTAAGAAGCCGCCATTTGCAAAGATAGAAGCAATGGTTTCAAAAGCATTTGGCGAGAGGGAATTACAACGTGTATAAGAGAAAAATTTGCGTCTAGATCGCAACTCACCTCAGTAGGTAGAGCATTTGGCCCGGCAAGCCAAAGGTCCTGGGTTTGAGTCTCGGTCTAGGCAAAAATTTTCCTCTTCAAATATAATTTATCTTTCAGTGAGAAATGTTAAATCAATAATAAAAACATCATTAGAACCTTATAATGTTACTTCCTAATAAATTTTCATAATAAAGTAGACCTATATTTATATAAATTAAGTAACTCAGGAGGGAAGGCATCTGGCTAACATAAAGGCTGAAGATTTTCTTTCAATCGTTTCTAGAATGGTCCTGGCAGAACTCAGCCTCCATAAAATTAATACTTGGGTCCTGGGAGAACTCAGCCTCCTATAAAATTAATACTTGAAATTATTCTGAGGATAAAGCTGGCTGGAACAATGATATAGCCACCTTACCCTCTTCTCATCCCATTGGGTAAAAATCATGGATCTTTGCATCCATTTGGAGAATTGAGCAAAACTGAATTCCTCAAAATCCAGAGTTAAAGAAAAGTATATTCATGATCTGTTAATGGGGTACATGATACAGATTATAACTAATTAATTTCTTAGTCCCCTACACTTAACTTCGGTCCTCAGAAATTAGTGACCTGATTTAAGCAAGTAGTACCAATCTTACAAATTTTAAGTACAGTGTTAATATTATACGTTTTTAAACATCTTAATGATGGACAAATTATATTTCAAAAGAAAAATATACGCCTAGACTGGGGTTTGAACCCAGGACCTTTGACTCTCTATGTCAATGCTCTTCCATCTGAGCTACCTAGGCCTCCAAATCTAAACACGTATTTTGCTCTTATACATAGTTAATTCCCCAACCCCAAATGCTACGAGCCGTTGCTACGATTTTTGCAAATGGCAGCTTCTTTATTAAGAAGACTTTTTATTGGGAATTTAAACATTACTTATAAAGCCAGTAGTGCTTCTTTCAATGTTAATATTATTCATTTTTAAACATCTTAATGATGGACCTTTGACTCTCTATGTCAATGCTCTTCCTTCTGAGCTACCTAGGCTTCCAATCTAGATGCATATTTTTCTCTTATATGTATTTGCATTTTTATAATTTGCAGGTTAAAAAATTTAGACAGTTCCGGTATTCGCAGCTAAAAATTTATTTATTTGTCGATCCAGTCGGTATATTAGAAGAATTAGGTAACCTTTTTTTAATGCATCGGCATTAATGCAGTCATGTGCCAAGGTGGCTTTTACAAAGTGATTCAAACCAAATGGACAAAAAAATATCAAGTAAAATAAACCTTATATTTAAATTAATATTGGGAAGTAAACATTATGAGGTTATATCATTAATAGTGAGTGGAGAACATATTTTTATCGACTCATATCGAATCATAAGAGGTGAGTCGATAAAAATATGTTATCCACTCACTATTAAAACAAACCTTATTGTCACTAAACCTAAAGTTCATTATTGAAAGTCGCCACAGCCATATTTCACATACATTATGTACTTTGATAAATGCGCCCTTGCGACGATTGGTGTTTTATTGTTTCAACTTGTCATTTGTTGCAATAATTTTGATTGAATAACACATGTCTCTTCTGCTTTGTTCCCAATTTATAATGTTGAGTAAAAGGAAAGAAAACTTAGTTCTGAAGCAGAAAAAAGTAGTACTGACATTTAAAGTAAAAATAGAAATGCTTGACGTTTACGTGTTGGCGAGTCGTTTGCATGTATATCACGCTGTTTCAATGTTAATGATTCAACTGTATGATTCATCAAGAAACCCAAAGACAAGTAAGGAACTTTATTAATAGAAATTATTCAAAATCTCTCAATAAATTGATTTTATTTTGATAATTTTTATTTTATTTTGGAACCTTGAAACATATCTCCTATATTTTTAATAGTGAGTGGAGAACATATTTTAATTGACTCACCTCATACATTTTCAAACTTCTTTGATACCGACGGTTTCAGACAAAATCATGTCCTTCTTCAGTCATGGCTTCCACTGATGAAATTCCGTGATTGTTGATTTCTTTAGTGGCATCACTTTTTGTGCTGCCATCTTTCGTTGGGATTATAAACTTTGTAATTAAATTTTTATCCACCGGAATATCGAAATTCATAGATCGATATTTATTCTTCTGAATGAATATCATTTCCCAAATTGTCAATTCCAACGGTTTTCCCAATTGTTTCAAAAGTTTTGCTTCTTTTTCAATTTTATGATGTTCTAGTAAACTATGTGCAACAATTGCTGATTTTTCAATTCCACAATTTTTAATATTTCTAAAATGTTCTTTAGTGCGTGTTTCCAAATTCCTTTTTGTTTTTCCTATGTATACTTTGCTACAATCATTACAATTAATTTGATAAATTCCAGATTTCTTACTGTCTGGGATGTTGATTTTTTTATTAGTATTTAGAAGTTTTTCCAGACTAAATTTATTTATTGGTGCCAAAGTAATGCTGTATTTGTCAAATATTTTTTTGAAATTTCCCATGTACTATTGGATGGCAAGTAATTTTCTTAAAATTCTTCTTTTCTTTACTAACAATTTTTAGGTTAGAGCATTCTTTAAGTTGTTTTATCTTTCTGAATTTCTTTAATTTGTTAGATATTATATTCTTATTAAAACCATTTAATCTGGCTATATTTAGGATATTCTCATATTCTTTATTAAAATTTTCTCCTTTTAATGGAACCTTTATCAATCTATATAAGAGGCTATTAAATATTGCATGTTTATGTGCCAGAGGATTGAAACCCATTGATTTTATATAATTATCAGTATGTATACCCTTCCTATATACATCAAATTCAATTTTTTGAGTTTTTTCATTTCTAATTATGTATAAATCCAGAAACGGAATTTTGTTTTCAATTTCTGATTCTACGGTAAATTTAATTGATACATCTTGTAGATTAAGTAATTTCAACGCATCATCAACATATTTAAAATTTATTATCGAAAAAATATCATCAACATATCTGTACCAAGTCTTGAAAATCCATGGTTAAGCCTTTAATATTAATTTAAATATATCCCCTATATACCCATACAAATTACCATTCCATATTCACGATTTCTGTATTCGCAGCATATCCCCTGTGAATAAGGAACTTTTAGTGTAATGCTAGATTTTTTCAAACCAACACAATATATGTGAAATTCTGTATTAGTCTTGCTGTTATCCCTTTTATTAGCATGAAGATGCCTACAAAAATTATTAAAAAAATATAATCAAAATAATTGCACACATATAGTATAACGACGGTAGGCAATGAAAACCTCGTAACTCCATCAGTCATTGAAAAACATACAACTCCAGTAGCCAGCACAGAAATATGTGATGCATAACCTGTTGAGAATACAGACTTCAAATTTATTAATAACTTGACTTGTATTCTGTAGTAAAATATGTGGGAACTATTGCTATATCAATTTTCATAACTATTTAAAACAGTTATTTGTTTAAGAATTAAATTAATGTTTTATTACCTCACCTCGTATCCTTTTCTTCTAGACTGCAGTTTTGGAGCTTATCTCCAACATCAGTAGCTTCTCGTCGACCGGTGTTATGTCGTTTCTTGGTGGTTTTCTTCTTCCTTCTATCAGTGGACAGATGAACCTCTGGATCATGTCAAAATTTGCGGAGTTTCGAAATTCATGAGTTTATCTTGCTTGTTTTTTTGGATGTGGATTTTTTTCCAGACCATGAGTTATTTCTGTTTATCTGTGTGTTTGAGTAGCCTAATCAAAAGGAAGAAGAAAACTGCCAAGAAACGACATAACACCAGTCGACGAGAAGCTACTCATGATGGAGATAAGCTCCGAAAGTCTAGAAGAAAAAGAATATGAGATGAGGTAATAAAAAACATTAATTTAATTCTTAAATTAAACCTCATAGTGTTTTTTTCCCCCAGTGAAAGTTGAATAAAAAAAGTTATTTGTTTCTCCTGTAAAATTTACCAAAATGGAGTTACGAGGTTTTCATTGCCCACCATTGATATAAGTTATAGATGAACCTCTGGATCAGGTCAAAATTTGCGGAGTTTCGAAATTCATGAGTTTATCTTGCTTGGTTTTTTGGATGTGGATTTTTTTCCAGACCGTTAGTTCTTTCTGTTTATCTGCGTGTTTGAATAGCCTAATCAAAAGGAAGAAGAAAACTGCCAAGAAACGACATAACACCAGTCGACGAGAAGCTACTCATGATGGAGATAAGCTCCGAAACTGCAGTCTAGAAGAAAAAGAATATGAGGTGAGGTAATAAAAACATTAATGTAATTCTTAAATTAAAACTCATAGTGTTTTTTTTCCTGTGAAAGTTAAATAAAAATGTTATTTGTTTCTCCTAAAAAATTTACCAAAATAGAGTTATGAGGTTTTCATTGCCCACCATCAATATAAGTTATACATGTATATATATTGCAGAATACTTACCATACATTTTTTTAAAGATGCAGACAGCCACTTCCTCAGGTGTAAAACAATTTATTTTATCTCCATTTCTAATTTCATATTTTAGATTTCCTTCTTCATTTTTTAATTTACAAGCACTTGTTTTTATTATTCTTTCTAAGTCTGCTTCTTCTATATTTTCATTTAATAATCTCTTGTTGTACATTACAATTGAGGCCCCATTCCGTGCAAGGCCAGACTTTGCTGCTAATCCAACAATCTGCAAATTAACATAATTTATTAATCACCAATACACTAAAATGGATAAACTACCAAGAGGTTCCAGGTTATATGGCCTTAGTACATCATAAAGCTTCTCTGTAAGAAATGTCAATGTAGGTTTTGGCATGCAATGTTTGACGAGACATAGAAATTACTCCTTTCCCTTAGTTGACAAAAGACCCTGACCTTTAACAGGAGCAATTGGAGCTTTAATTACAATAGCAGGCCAGTTCCTTTGTAAGATATCATCATCATAGTGCATTCACGAATTTAGGCCATTTGTTGACCTGTTTCAGCCTCAAGAGAAACACCATCCAAAAGTCTTTTGTGGATGTCCTGGTCTTCTTCTTCCTGCAGGTTATCTTAACATTTGTTTGGGTATCCTGTGATCTTCTGTTCAATGAACATGTTGCATCCATCTTGACTTATAATCAGAAATGTTGTTTTCTAAAGGTTCCATCTGTAATTCTTCTAAGATGTCTTCCTTTTTTTATCTAGTAGTGTGTATCTTGCAGTCCTCTGAAGGTATCTCATTTCAGCAGATCAAAGTCTCTGTATATCTTTCTGTTTCAATGTCCATATTTCGCTACCATACAAAAGAGTTGGAAGAGCCAGTGTTTTATACACTTTTAGTCTTGAATGTTTTTGGACTAACTGTGGCTTGAAGATAGAATTTATTAACCCTAAAATCCTTCACCCATCAGTGTGGAATGATGTGCAGTTCCCGCATAAAATAAACACTATTTCTCTGCTGATTGAGCATGTTCGACATGCACCACGTTTGTTTTATTATGATTCTTAATGAAAATATACCAAGAAAACAGGCTTTATGAACTGTCATCTCATAGAGGAGATATTAAAATTTCCTTTAACATAGAATATATATTTAAAAGCTCCCATACTGAGGGGTTAAAAAAATTTATATTTTTGCATTTACATCCTTTTCTTCTTCATATGAGATATTGCATCCTAGATATGTAAAATTATTCACCTGCTCCAAAATTCTTTGTCAAGTTCAATTTACCTTGAAATGCCATAATTTTTGTTTTCTCTGTAGATATCTTCAATCCACATTCTTCTGTAATTTTGTTAAGTTCATACAGACCTTTCTGCAGATTATCTTCTGAATTTGCAATTATTATTTGGTCACTTGCAAACAATAGGGTGTTTAATTTTGTATTTTCTGATATTCTTATTCCAAATTTATATTTCTTGTTCCAACAACATATTATTACGTTGATATAGATCACAAAGAGTTTGGGAACAGTCTCACACCACAATTTATAATTCCTTCTTCAGAAAATCTGTTATTTAATCTTGTAAGATACAAACACGTAATAAAGATGAAAATATTAAAAAATGACAAACACATACTTATAAATGACTGCAACCTAATTGTAGTAGAATGAAAATTCAAACACCATTGAAACAACTTTTTATTGATATCCCACATGAATTCTAATGACAATGGCTAGAATTTTTATGATATATCATACATTTTTTGGTAAGAGTTATATGTTTCTTAAATATATATAAATGTTTTTTATAAAAAAACTAATTGAATTAAGGTAATTAATTTGAGTTGTGTTTTTGACTCACCTCATATTTCTTGATTTTTATGCAGACCTAGGTTTCGTCGCCATACTTCACGACATTCTCGATGCCACACAACACAGGGAATGTTGCAGAGTATGGCCACGAAACCTAGGTCTGCATAAAAATCAAGAAATATGAGGTGAGTCAAAACACAACTCAAATTAATTAAAATAAACCTCATAGTTGATGTTTTTATTATTAATTTAACGCTTCTCATTGAAGGAAAAATTATATTTGAAGAGAAAAATTTTTGCCTAGACCAAGACTCAAACCCAGGACCTTTGGCTTTTTGGGCCAAATGCTCTACCAAGGCAAGTTGCGATCTAGATGAAAATTTTCTCTTTATGCATTGTAATTCCCTCGTGCCAAATGGTTTGAAACCGTTGCTTCTATCTTTGCAACAGCTCTACAATCTTTGCAAAAATAGAAGCAACAGTTTCAAAGCATTTGGCACGAGGGAATTACAACGTATAAAAAGAAAAATTTGCATCTACATCGCAACTCGCCTCGTTAGCTCAGTTCGTAGAACATTTGGCCCGGAAAGCCAAAGGTCCCAAGTTCGAGTATCGGTCTAGGCGAAAATTTTTCTCTTCAAATATAAACTTCATAGTGTTATTTCCTACATATACTTAATGAATTAAAGTACTTTTACCTTTTATATATGAGAGAACATATAGCAATTTATTGGTAATATTAACCATATTTTCACTTTTTTAAGAATGAAAGAACTTTTATCATACAATTACTTTCTTCCGTGTATGAGTTATTAAATTTCTCAGAATTTTGTTTCTTGTAAAATCTATCTTCCTCTCCTATTTCATTTCAATTCACAGTATGGACTTTTCCCTTACATATATACTTGAGCAAATATTTATGTATTGTCTCGTGACAAGCAGGTAGCTACTGATAATCTCAATAAAATTAAAAAATATGCTACAATATCAAATTCCATACTTTAGCTTGCTTCTAATTTTAATTTTGTTTTTAAATAAATAGTTAATTGTCATAAACTAATTTATTAATTGCTTTTACAACTGAAATTATTACATTATTAGGTATATTTTTTTTTAGGTTACACTGTATATTTTTATAAATTTTAGGTTATAACTGCATATATTTTTTGCATATTTCAGTGTTTTTTAGATCATAAAAATCCTAGCCCTACTAATGATAGATTGTAGTCTCAAGATACACACTATGACCTTGAATATATCTCAAAACATGCCATCTCAGAAAATTATGAAAAAAAAATTTTGATTTACAACCAATGACAATTATGATTCACCTCAACCTTCATGAAATTTTCTTTATCACCACCTGCTTTTGTGATAAAGAAAGCTCCTCCTTTTTAATATTCTGAACAGGTCAAAGGATTATTTTGCAGTGACTGACTCTCCAACAAATACATTGAATATAGCAAATAATGAACAGATTCCTTCGAACTACACATTTAATAATTGTGTGTTCAATAATTGGTTTTTATATTTGAAGAGAAAAATTTTCGCCTAGACCAAGACTCGAACCCGGGACCTTTGGCTTGCCGGGCCAAATGCTCTACCAACTGAGCTACCGAGGCGAGTTACGATATAGACGCAAATTTTTCTCTTATATACGTTGTAATTCCCTCTTGCCAAATGCTTTTGAAACCATTGTTTCTATCTTTGCAAATGGCGGCTTCTTAGTTAAGAAGACATTTATTGGGAATTTAACATTACTTTATAAAGCTAGTAAGGCTTCTAATGATGTTTTTATTATTGATTTAACATAATTGGTTTTTAAATAATGATTTTACCGAGCTGTTTAATAAAAATGTAAATTAATAACTATAATGTTGGTTGTAATATACAGTTTGAGGTGTTTTATTTTTTCTCCACTAGGGGCATTCTTACAATATTGCGATCCTATTTGGCAATAAATAATATGATTAAGTTGCAGTGAATAAACAAATGAATCATAATCACACATTTCTGATTTGTTTTTAAAACATCGCCGTTTACATTAAATATATAAATGTTTTAAAATGACTATATTTAAATAATGATTTGTGAGTAAACTGCCTTTATTTGGTAAATAGTCCTAGCAATTGCCACTCTTGATTTCCAAATTCTCTAGATAAATTCAAGAAGTGACTCGTGAATTTATTTATGATTTGGAAAAAGATTCGTGATATTACTTACGATAAATTTTCTGTTGAATTATGTATTTTCTAAGAATTAAGATTTACACATTTTCTGTTCTAATTTTATATTTGGACATTTCTGAACCATCTATGATTATACTTTTCTCAGATTCTTTCTCCACCTTGTGTGTCCACTTTTAGCCAGAGGCAAGTCAATTTTGGTGTACAAAATTGTTCATGCAGGATACTGATAAAATTAAAGGATACTGATAAAATTAATTTTCTATGTTATATTTAAATATTAATACTTTCCAATACTAGATAATATTATTTTTGAACCAGGACTTGAACTCCAGACCTCATGTTCTACGCACCAGTATGCTATCCATTACACCATTCAAGACACGATATAAACATTAACATTTCTTTCCTCATATACAATTCTCTAAGCATCCAAAGGCGCTACCAATAGCCGGCTTTTATTAAGAGGTATTTTTATTGAGAATTTAACACTACCATATTATGCCATAAAGCATAATATTTTGATGTAATATTTATATATTAATACTTTCCAATACTGGACAATTATATTTTCAAAAAAAATAAATTTAAATTTAATTGTACAAGGAATTATGTACTCACAACTTAAATACATATAGCAAACTCCCGATTATCCGTGCATGTATTATCTGGTTTGCAGATTATCCGGGCATGACTCTTTTTTACTGTATTTTTTTAAAAATACTGGTATTTTGTATTGTTATGAAAAGATTATTTATTTTTAAACATGCTACTATGAACTGCGCTTAGAAACTAGCACAATAGAGTAACCTTCATTCACAACCCCCTCCCCTGATGCATTTAACAGTACCAACCAACATTCTGAGAATAAAATACAATTTTGGAAATTTCCGTTGCATGAGTCACTGAAAGTTTGTTGCTACAGATTGAAACCACAGATATGCTGTGGCAGTGGGATCGCTGGTTAGTAGTGTGGTCATCGGTGGTTATTAGTCAGTGATAACCCTACTAGTGTGGGAATCGCTGATTACTTGTCATCACTGGTTAGAAGTGTAGATATCGGTGGTTACTAGTGTAGTTGTCGCTGGTTACGGCAGCCATTTTGAATAAATATCGTATCCAGAGTGATCATAACAGGAAATAGTCCCACTTTTTTTTATATTTACGAGTAAAATAAAATAATGATAATTACGACTCGCACCTAAATACATTTAATATAACATTTTATGAATATTTGTTACATTTAAGTAGTGTTAAAGTGGGTAAATACATTTCTGATCAACTTCCACGGCGCCGAATAACTTAATTGGGTTATCCGTGTTTTTAGATTTTCCATGCGGATCTCGGTACCAATTAACACGGATAATCGGGAGTTTGCTGTAACAGCAAATTTAAAATCGTGAATCAACACTTTTTCTCATCTTAAAGCCTGCCATTGGCTAAAAAGGTTACGTTTCAATCTGTGATCTCCAAGATTTCTTGATGAGAATTGTGTCTATCATTTGTGCATAGAGTAGCACATTTCTGATAAATATATTGAAATATTTATTATAGATTTTATACAAAGGGCCGCAAGAATTTCAAGAAGAGAAAAAATTAGAAACTCAGTTATAAGGGAGAAAATGAAGATTGAAGACACTATTTTAGATTATATTAAAACTCAGCAATTAAGATGGTACGGACATGTCCAGCGAATGGAAGAGGATCGACTACCAAAATCTGTTATGGAATGGAAACCTGAGGGAAGACGAAGCAGAGGAAGACCTAAAACCTCCTGGAGTCAAGGAATATGTTTATATATGAAGGAGAAACATCTACAACCAGGAGATTGGACCGACAAAATTGGCTATAAGGAACCGGACGATGTCAAAGACATTAATCAACCGATGATCTATCCATCTATATATATATATATATATATATATGTTATATTGCAGATTTTTGCGGATATAAATATGAATATGAAAGTTTTCTTGGGTTTTCCATGTCTTGGATTCAAGTTCGGCCTCGGGCCACTGATTCCGACGTTTCGGCATGATAAGTTTGAATCACAGGTTTAGTTCTTATATAATAAAACACATAGAGTCTTCGGAAACGGACTAGAGCGAAAACTCTTATGTGTTTTATTATATAAGACCTAAACCTGTGACTCAAACTTATCATTCCTTGATAACGGCATGTGGGATCATGCTGAAACGTCGGAATCAGTGGCCAGAGGCCGAATTTGAATCCAGATGTGGAAAACTTTCATATTCATATATATATATGGTATTTTCTGTTCATTATTTCGAGATAAAATGTGTTGTTCTTATTTGTTCTCACAGATACTTACAGTTTCAGATTCATTAAAGGCAACCATAGCAGGTGTAACTCGATCTCCAGAATCATTTGCAATAACTTCAATCTTCCCATCCTATAAAAAAATGTAAAATATTACACTATCATTGGAAAACAGATTCATTTGAAGAAAGCAGATAAACTTACCAATACTTAGGGCCAGGATACTTATTTAATAACTTTTATTCAAATGAAATACGTGTAGATTACAGTATAATAATGTTCTGAAAGAAGTCCTGAAGTCCTTTATATTGTGTATATGTATATATATATATATATATATATATATATATATGGTATGATAAGAAAAATAAATGCCTGGACGGGATTCGAACCCGGGTTCGTCCAGGCATTTATTTTTCTTATCATACCCTATTAAGCTTGCATTGCTCAATGTTAAACATTTAATTATAACATATATATATATATATATATATATATATAAGCCTATATTTTGAAGAATGTTACAAACACAAGTGAAAGAAACACTACATATTTTTCTGGTAAAATAAGTTTAAAATATAACATTCAAGAATAAATTGAAATATGTGAATACTGCATAATTTTGAATTGAACTTTAACTTAAAAATCATAACGTATTTACGTGAATTTAATGTGTAACTTTTTGGTCTAAACGTAGCACCCAAAATTGGGGTGCACATCAGGTTTAAATGCAAATCCATTCCGTTACTATCAGTAAATTCATTCAAACTTATCATTTCCTACATAATAATGCACTGTTGCAATTATCAACTTCCATTACATTAATTGTTGTCCTATTATTGTGTAGAATGTTTAAATTACCGATATTACCATAGCTAGTCTCGAAATGGAGAAAAAACAGAGAAGAATAATAGAATGGTGGAGTCAATGTTTGCTCATGGCAGCAACAGAAATCGGCAATATTTGCAACTACAGCTACCAGAAAGAAATTTATGGTCCTTACAAAGGAAGACATCCTTACATTGACTAGTGATACTATAAGAAGCAAAACAAAAGAGGAAGCTGAGTTCTTGGTATATCTATAGAGGAGTACAAAGCTAGCCATGGATCATTTTATGAAGCAGACTGACTTATCTCTAAGACACCTTACAACAATATGCCAAAAGCTTCCTCAGCGGTATGTCATCACACTTCGGAAAGGAAAGAATTTTTCGATGGGCCACATAGGCAACGCTGAGTCACATACCATTATTGAGAAGACTACATGATCTTTTTAGGAAATCATATATAATAAGAATCATAGGTTGCGATGGGCAGGACATGTGGCAGAATTGGGAATGAAAGAGGTGTAGGTAAATCAGAGGGTAAAATGCACAGTTAGTAGACCAAGAATGAGGTAGGAGAATAACATTAACCATGATTTAGGGGAAGTAGATTACATTAGAAGTTACAATAAGCATTTGTGCAAATTGCGCATGAACGCTGCAATTTTGTAGAACCTCACAATATTTGCTTAATTATATAGATGTTTAAAAATCATAAATATTTAAAGAATCTTAGCAAAATGTTTAAAACAGTATAAAAGGTAAAAGTCTGTAGTGCATCAGTGGCATAAGAATGTTGTATGGAAAATCATGAGTAACAAATACTAGACTTCAGCCGTTACATTAAGCGTTCGCAGATGCACGGTGAGATTCTGTAGAACTTGGAAGAATTCATTGAGTAGGTGAGAGCCAATTACTAATGTTTTTCCAAGCTAGTGTTGCATACATCATCAAAATACAATCTGTGATACATAAAGTTTGTCCTCCTTTTCACTGAAAGGGAAAAACTCTACTTTATCTTTCCCAATACATTTTTTAAGTCCTACAGAAGAACAGTGTGCATGCGCATGAGTTCATAGAGTTGTCACTATAGGTGGAATCACATATCTTTGAAGTCCTACAATAAGTTTATAGAGCTGTCACTAGATGGCAGCATGTGGCTGTAAAATCGGTATGATCAACCTTTGCAATAAATTCCCAAACAGTTGTTAGAAATGGATGTAAAATAACTTCTCCCTTCCTAACCTATCTATTCTATAGTGTTCTGCCTAGGACAGGTCCTTCACTGTAATCATAGTATTTTCATGCTATGCTTTGCAGTTTTACTAGGGAATTATAGGTGTGGTAGCTTCCTGTTGCTTTCCACACTGTGGGATGATGAAGATGATGATGGCCAGATGATGTTCGGGGACCTATTGGGCCTCAAAGCTTCTTAACATTTGTCTTACAGGTGAGGAAAAACCACGAGAAAAACCTCACCCAGGAAGCTTGTCCCGACTGGGAATCGAACCCAGTCCCGCTGTGTGACAAGGCAGCACGCTACCTCAAGAGCACAGCGGTGGACTCTTCCTAACTTAACAAAATTAATTACAAGCATATTGTTTACTGAACAAAATAGTGCTAATCTAACAAAAATATTATATCACCAAGTTAACTTCGCACGAGCGGGTGAATCTGTGGAAGGGATGTAGGAGAAGACTATACATCCGATCACGTACTGAAATGGTTCAATTTTAAGTGTGGGCAGAGAATCCCTAAACATGTGTGAAAGATCTTAACATGGTTGTCAAATTAGTCATTTAAGCATGGAACGCTCAAGCGGTTGGATCATATAAAATCACAGTATTTGTTGTCTCTCCATTACCAGTCTCACAATAAATCACAAGTGGCAACATGTAATGAGAAGGGACAGCCCATTCCTACACGTAACCCCAATAATAACAGGGTTGTCAAATTAGTCATTTTGCCAATGACTGCCTAGAAGGACGGACCGTTAAAATCCATAGTTTTTGTCAGCTCTCTACCTGCCAGACAAAGAACATATAGGCTACAGAGGACAGGAAGTGGAAACATAGAAAGAGAAAGACAGCATGTTAGTTAACATATTTTCTGCCTGCACAGATTACTTGGTGGAGTAATAGTGTAATTGAGTTGATAGTGGCAAATTTGAAGAGGAAAAATAGCAAGTGAGTTTCGCAATATTGTCTAAGAATGTCACATTGTTACAGTGTTTCGATTAAATGAATAATTATGTAAAAATTGCAAAAGATGTTATAAGTATTTATTTAACTTTCACAGGGAAAGAACACTATGAGGTTTAATTTAATAATTAAATTAATGTTTTTATTACCTCACCTCATATCCTTTTTCTTCTATACTGCAGTTTCGGAGCTTATCTCCATCGTCAGTAGCCTCTGGTCGACCGGTGTTATGTCGTTTCTTGGCGGTTTCCTTCTTACTTCTGTCGGTGGACCGATGAACCTCTGGATTAGGTCAAAATTTGCGGGAGTTTCAAAATTCATGAGTTTTTCTTTTTTGTTTTTTTGGATGTGGATTTTTTCCCAGACTGTGAGTTCCTTTAGTTTATCTGTTTGTTTGATTAGGCTAGCTTCTGTATCTATTAAATGTTTTTCAGACCAAGCATGGGCTGCTACTGCTGACTTGTCCACTTCCCCCTTTTTTACATTTCTAAGGTGTTCCTTCAATCTAGTTTTTAAATTTCTTTTTGTTTTTCCTATATAGATTTTGTCGCAATCTTGACATTTGATCTGATATATTCCTGATTTATATTCTTGTCCAATTTTTTCATTTTTGTTGGTTTTAATTATCTTGTTTAGGCTGTATTCATTCTTGGGGCCAATCGAATGTTAAACTTATTGAAAATTTCTGGAACTTGTGGTGTTTTACAGGATGGTAAGTGAATTTTTTGAATCTTATGTTCTCTTCTGTTTGTTTTTTAAGTGTGCTTTCATTAATTAGTTTTTGCCTTTTGAACTTATTTATTTTCTTGTGTACCATGTTCTCTTCATAACCATTTTCTATTGCTACTTTAATTATGTATTCTTTTTCTTTTTCATATTTTTCACGGTTCAGGGGTACATTCACCAATCTGTGTGTTAGGCTATTGAATACAGCTTCTTTGTGAGCGAAATGGTTGAATCCTGATGCCTTAATGTAGTTATCTTTATGTGTGTTCTTTCTGTATATTCCAAATTCTATTTTGTTTTTTTCGTTTCTAGTTAGGGTTAGATCCAAAAATGAAATTTGTCTTTCAGTTTCAGTTTCCATTGTGAATTTTACAGTTTTGCTCTGAAGGTTCAGGAGTTTTAAGGCATCTTCTATTTGTTTATGGTTTATAATGGCTATATCGTCAACATATCTGCGCCAAAATTTGAAAGTTAATGGGTGTCCCCTTGTGATTTTCTGTTCGAAACTACCCATGAATAAATTGGCCAGAAAGGGAGATAGTGGGTTTCCCATGGAAATGTTTATAAAATGGTTCCAAAATGTTTAAAATAGTACGAAATGTGTTTTCAAGTGTTTAGTGCATTAGTGGCATAAGGATGTAAGTGTAGAATTGTGTCCGCCAAAAAAATGTACCTCATCCGGATCAGCGTTAGGGGGTGATAAGTATACACCCACTTTTAATAAATGTTTGGTAATTTTAAAATTATATATATATTTTTTAACATAGATTTGGGAATTTATTGCAAAGATTGGTCATTTCAATTTCATAGCGACATGCTGCCATCTAGCATAAGATTTTTAAACTTTAGTACGATATTGATAGTAATCGAGGATGATAACCGATATGTGGTTCGATGGTGGGTTATCGCTGGCTCTATAAACTTTGGTGCATGCGCTGTTGTTCTATAGGATTTCGAAAATATTTTACATAAGTTTAAGTGCATTTTTTCCCACTAATATATTCCAATGATCCATATTCATAGTAATTCTTCCCGAGGGCAGTCTTTCACTACAATCATAGCATTTTCATGCTATGCTTTGCAGCTTTACTAGGGAATTATAAGTGTGGTAGCGGATGTGGTAGGTTTTATGTCTCTCACAATTCTACACCTATGCCACTCTTATGCCACTGATGCACTAAACACTTGTAAACACGTTTCGTACTGTTTTAAACATTTTCCAATGATCTTCAAGCTTTTTTTTACAATATTTATATATTTACATAAAACATGATCGTAGATACATTACTTTCCCATGTTGTTCCAACGTTGCCACCATTTGAAAATAATTGAGGGGCTCAGTGGATTAAGGGCCCATCCCAACCAATGGTTGATTTTTAATTATTTGCAGATTATGTATCCTATGGCCATCTTCTGTTAATCTTTAGAAGTTTATAATTCTAACTTTGCTCAAAAGAGGGTAAACGAGACTTTATGTCTAAGAATAATTTCTAACTTCTTCACGCGCACAGGAAATAAAGGCCCATACCAACTGCTGACACGTGACTGTATATTGTCCGCTACTCTGTAGTCCGCTGCAATACTGACTAGCATTGCCGCAAATTCTAACTTTGCTCAAAAGAGGGTAAACGAGACTTTATGTCTAAGAATAATTTCTAACTTCTTCACGCGCACAGGAAATAAAGGCCCATACCAACTGCTGACACGTGACTGTATATTGTCCGCTACTCTGTAGTCCGCTGCAATACTGACTAGCATTGCCGCAAAATATCAGTAAATGCATAATGGCTAATGCGGCCGCTTCTTGCGCAAATGGAAATAGTGTAATAAAATATAAGAAAAGAAAAATAAATGTGCAAGAGTGGAATAAAACGAAGCAGAACATTTTACGCAGTAGTGGAAAGGAATATATATCGGACTGAATCAGTTGCTTCAAGAGGTGCAGACGAAATTCTACTTGTTTATTAAAAGCTGTCACTGATTGAAAAAGGTGCTAATAAAAAGAAACTTATAGTGTATATAGTGATTCATATGTTGTTCAAAACAAGAATTATACAATAATGGGACTTTGGCTGTACATGATTGATTGTGGTTGGTTTGAAGAAATTAAATATACATTCTTGTACCAGGTGACACTTTCCTTCCCTGTGATGTTGACTTTGGTGTGATTGAAAAAGTTAAAAGAAAAACACAAGTGATTTATACACCTGAACAGTGGACTCACCTCATAAGAAAGAGTCGAACAAAGAAACCATTCACAGTAATTGAGATAAATGCAGAAGATTTTAAAGATTTGGATAACTTTAATGATCAAAAAGAGAAATTTGACGCTGGACAAGCATACGGTACACATCAGAAAAGTATCTCAGTTTCGTTTTGTGGAAAACAGACATGTAATGTACGTAAAATCCAATTTCGGTGATTTGGCTTTAGAGGAAGTAATAAGCCTTTAAAAAAGGGAAAGGAAAGTGTCCTGTATTACGAGATGTAATACTGACAACAAAATATCCTAATGGTAGGATGATAAAGAAGACATCATGACTCTCATGACATTTGTACCACCAGTACATCAGACATTTTAACAGTAGCCTTAAATCAGATGATGATAATGATGATGACACAAATGCTGCATACGTAAAATACGTAGATTAATGCAATATTCAAGTTAAAAAGTGTTATTTAATTTATTTATGTTGTATTTTTTATATTCTCAATTTTCATTTTCTTTGATTAGACGGATATGCTACACTTCGGGTCGCACGAAAATTTTTCTAAGTTCTATAGAATCGCAGTGCGCATGCGCTAGTGCTTCAATTATCCCAGGTAGATAAATGCAACCTCCAGCAGTTGGCGGTATACGTATGAGAAATCAGTATTACCAACATTGACACAAAATTCCCAGAACTTGTCTAAAAATGTATAATTAACACGAAATGAACTAGTGGAAATATGATTTTACGTGGTAACCGTCCGATATTTTGAATTTTTCATAGAACATATTATTCTTCTTCTTCTTCCTTCCAAGTATTAGGCCAAGGCCTGTTACGATCCTATAGAAAATTTTCCCTCCAGCGTACTTCGGGAAATTCTCATATAAGACTTGAAAGCATAATAATAGTCCCTTCGATTGGTTGCTGGCCAAAGGAAGGCAAGACCAGTGATGGGGCTGCCATCTTATAGCCTCTAGTCAGGCTTTTCTGGAGAAGAAAAGAAAATAAAGGAAAGATGAAATGGAAGAAAGGAAAGACTCCCTAGCCCTCGGATGCCCTAATAGCGTCGGGGTCGAAAAGAACAAGAGTTAACCAAGAGAGGTTAGATAGTAAAGTTAAAAGAGTCTGGTATAAGTAAGTGGAAGAAAGGAAGAAATACCAGATCGGTTAAAGATAGAAGTAAGGAGCAAAACATAAGTAAGTGGAAGCAATGTTTTGCTCAGCTTGGACACCTTGTGGTCACCATCCACATATCCCCAAGATGGGGACCCCTGAGGGTTATATGAAGAGGTAATTTATTTTACGTATCAAATCACATTTAAAAAGCAAGGAACCTAAAAGCTAACCAAACCTAAATCAATTACTGTAACACAAATCAATTACTCTAACGTAGATGAAATCACATTTAAAAAGCTAGAAACCTAAAAGCTAACCAAACCTAAATCAATTACTGTAACACAAATCAATTACTCTAACGTAGGTGAAATCCAGGGAACGTGGAAATGGTTGGCAACATCTGGAGTATTTTGGGTTGTTGATGGTGGCAACGCTGGAACAACATAGGAAGAGGAGGGAAAATAGCAGTAAGCAATGTAGCATGACCATGTTTTACGTAAATATATAAATATAAAAAAAAAGATTGTTGCAACATTGGAAGATGTTTAAAATGTGGGCTGTGCTTTCCTTCAGGTCCGAAAAATTTTTCAATTTTATATCTTATTCCACTGATGCACTAAACACTCTTAAACACTTTCAAAACATTTTGCAACACTTTTTAACACATTTTAAACATCTTCCAATGTTGCAACGAGTTTTTTTTCATATTTATATATTTGCGTAAAACACGGTCGTGCTACATTGCTTACTTCCTACACTTTGCTATTTTCCCTCCATTTCCTATGTTGTTCCAGCATTGCCACCATCAACAACCCGAACTTGCTTTTTAAATGTGATTCCACGTTCCCTGGATTTCACCTACGTTAGAGTAATTGATTTGTGTTACAGTAATTGATTTAGGTTTGGTTAGCTTTTAGGTTCCTTGCTTTTTAAAAGTGATTTGATACGTAAAATAAATTATACATTTTTAGACAAATTTTGGGATTATTGTGTCAATGTTGGTCATACTGACTTCTCATATAGATACCGCCAACTGCTGGAGGTTGCATTTATCTACCTGGGATAATTGGAGCACTAGCACATGCACACTGCGATTCTATAGAACTTAGAAAAATTTTCTACCGACCTAAAGGAAAGCATATCGAAAATGTGTTTAAAGTGTTACAAAATGTTTTAAACGTGTTTAAAAGAGTTTAGTGCATCAGTGAAATAAGATATTAAATTGAAAAATTTTTGCGACCTGAAGTGTACAACAGCCGATTAGACATATAAAACAACATACTGATCTATACATTTGTAGGCAGAAAGCTTATTTTATGTACAAGACATGTACCAAATATTATCAATGTGTGCTCTATATATTTTACGCAATGTAGAATTTAATAAAATGCAATTTTTCTCCAAACTTAGTGCAGTTGGGATGGGCCCTTATTCCACTGACCCCCTCAATTTCAAACCATATTTAGTGTTACTGTACGTAAAATTAGTTTATAGTTCATTAAATAGTACGCATGTAAATTGCTTTGTTACGTTAGGAAATGGGAATTTGGTTTACATCCATTTCTTTTAAGCATTTGGGAATAAATAATATGCATGTAAATTGTTTTCTTTAGTTAGAAAATGGCAAGTTAGTCAACGTACATTTTTTTTTTGCATTTGGAAATTTATTTCCAAAGTTGGTAACGCCGGCTGCAGAACCATCTACCGGAGGCTATACTAACCATTACAGCAACTCCCGCAACACGCGCATGCGCACTGCGATTCTGTGGAACAGGAGAATTCGTCTGAGACATATAACCGACTTTTTCCGTGGTAGCTTCCTGTTGCTTACCACACCGGTGAAGGACGATGATGGCCGGATGATTTTCGGTGATTGGACCCTAAGCTTCCTGACATTTGTCTTAAAGGTGAGGAAAACCCCTTAAAAAATCTCACCCAGGAGCCTGTCCTGACCGGGAATCGAGCCCGAGCATGCTATCTCGAGACAACAATGGTGGACGATTCCATAATTAATAATAAATCGACAAAAATGTTTCGTATCAATCCCATGCCTTAGAAGAGACAAAACATAACCACAATAAGACGATACCTATAAAACAAAAAATATTGTTTGCTATTCCTAACTTATATTTTATGTATCTATTATTACACTAAACAATGTAAGATAATTTTCTATAAATAACCAACCTTAAACAATGCTAAACACGCTGTTGTGTTTCCAACATGAATTCCAAAAGAAGCCGCCATCTTAAATCATTCCATTCGCATCATAGAGAACCGATTCGCATTGTACTACTGGCGGGGACCAGGGATTAATAATAATAATAATCCCTGGCGAGGACCATAGAGCGCCATAAAGCCTGTGGCGGCGACAGTGTTGCCAATTTAGCTATTTTGTGGCTAGATTTGGCCATTTTGAAAACCTAACTAGCTACAAATTTGTGAAAAAGCTACTAATAGTTTTTCTGGCCATTTGTCATCTTTTCTTTAGCTACTTCTAGCCATTTGGTTTACAGTTTAATTATCTATTGTAAATTCCGTAATAATAACTGATTGATATTAATATATTTTGCCACAGAAGAGAGAGAGAAAGCAAATGAGTACATTCTTTCCAAAGAAGAACACACCCTAAGATCATGTACTTACTTACTGGCACTATCGAACCTGTAGGTCCATGGCCGCACGGACATAAGCTCTCCATACATTCCTATCCTGAGCTAATGCTTTCCAATCATTCCCTGTATAATCTACTTCCCTCAAATCATAGTTAATGTTATACTCCCACCTCATTCTTGGTCTACCAACTGGGCATTTTCCCTCTGGCTTTCCTACAAGAAGCTTCCATGCAAGTCTCCCATTCCGCATACATGCAACATGGCCTGCCCATCGCAGTCTACGAGACTTAACTGTTCTCATTATATCTGGTTTCCTATAAAGACCATGTAGTTCATTGTTATGCAGTCTTCTCCATTCACCTGTCTGTTCATCTCTCTTTGGTCCAAACATTTTCCTAAGTACTTTATTCTCAAATACTTGTAATCTCCTTTCCTCTCTTAAAGTAAGAGTCCATGTTTCGCACCCATATAATATAACTGGTAGAATAATAGTTTTATATATTTCCAGTTTAGCTTTTTTGAAAGGAGTTGGGACATCAAGAGTCTCTGCAATGCATAATAGCACACATTTCCAGAATTGAGCCTATGTTTAATTTCTTTATGCATCTCATTCCTATTTGTGATTATTGTTCCTAGGTATTTGAATTCAGCCACCTCCTCAAAATTTCCCTCATTTGTCATTAGCTGTCCATTTCCATTATTTAATGAATTTCTACATGTGACCATATATTTAGTTTTATTGATATTTACTTCCAGTCCTAATTTCTTAGTGTTACTCAATAGTGTGTGCGTGTTGTCCTTTAGTATCTCCTCGCTATCGGCCAACAATACTACATCATACAATTTATCTTTAGGTATTAAATAATAACAATGGGAGACCAATAATGACATAACTATTTTTTATGATAACCTTTTTAATATTCTTAATTATTTTATTTCATAATCATAACCTTTTTTTGTGTTATATTGATAAGTAATGGAAATTCATATCTCTTAATCATTGTCATAATTAAACTTTAACCTATATTGAAATTTTGAAAAATAAAAATTATACAATAAACATTTTTCACCGTGATGAATTTATCTTCCAATGCCACCACGTCTCATAATTTATCCAATATAAATCCATTATGATGAGATTTATTTTTATAATCCCACAACACTTCTTGCTAAAATATGCAATATGATTAATTTATCAATATCCATTTTTACTTACTTTATTTATTAAAACTTATAATGGTTTGTTGACAATTATGACTTGCATGCAAAAAAAAAAATGTTATACCCTCTGGTTCTATAAGCATGAAGAAACAGTTTCTTTTCACTTCACTTTTATTGTTTATCATTGCTTTTATTGCTGCTCCAACAGGAATGCCCATAGTAAATTTTTCGTATAGCAGAGCTGGCTCGTTTATGCCCTAAATAAAAAGATACATTGGTGAATTTCATCACTTGTTCAAGAACTTAAGAGAACTTCATGAAAATAATTTTGATCAGGCTCTATTTGAGGATGGGTGAAGAAACTTTTGACAACATATGTGATGACAGATGATTTATTAAAGGAATAAAATAATTTCCATGGGAAACCAATAACAACAGAAGAAAGCCTTATCTTAATAGCTTAGAGAATTTGGATTGGAAAAAATATAAATTGAAATTTTGATTAATTGCATTAGCTTTTTAAGTTATTGTTATGAGCTTTAATACATTTCATAAGTTTTCATGGATCCCACTTGTTCTTAAAATTTTATTCAAGGTCAAACATCCTAAAAAATGTTTTCTGCATATAACTGTTAAATAGTAAGTTTATCATAAGTAATGCCACGAGTGATTTATCTGAGAATTTTGAAATCAAGAGTGGCATTTGTTAGGACTATTCAACGAATAAAATTAAGCTGTTTACTCACAAATCATTATTTAAATATAGTTATTTTAAAATATTTATTTATTTAATGTAAACGGCGATGTTTGAAAACAAATGAGAAACGATCGGTACGCTTCATTTGCTTCTTTTGCTCGTCACTGCAACCAGATCATATTATTTATTGCCAAAGGAAAGCAATATTGTAAGAATACACTCTAGTGGAGAAAAAATGAAACACATCAAACTGTATATTTATTCATTTCTGATGTGCTATGATATAAATATGACAGTTATATTTTTCTGGGAAAAAATACATTTAAGAAAGTGCAAACAGTAGGTTCTTTTTTTGGTGGTAAAATCATTGTGCTACAAATGTTTTTATATTAACTCCCACATGCGGTATGTGTTGACATTCATGCACTATATATATACAATCTGGTAGCCATATTTCTTGGTGAGTCAGTCACTGCAAAATAATGCTATGACCTATTCAGAATGTTAAAAAGGAGGTGCTTTCTTTATTATGATAAACTTTAGTTGGTAAATTCTAGGCGAAACACGACTGTGATTGGTTGTAAATCAAAAATCATTGTAACGTGATTGGTCATTGACTCCCATTTGGGGCATGAGTTAAATAGTCATAAAAAATAGTTTATACAAAATTTGAAGATTACGTGATACTCTACAATTTTTTTTTTCTCCTACAAGTCATCATTCTTGAGATAACTTGACCACTTATACTTTGTAGTAATATGTGAAATATTATGTAGCTGTTGTAATGTTTATGCCAAATTGTATATGAAGCAAACCTTACCCTTAACAACATAACACATTAGAATTTAATTACTAAGAAGTTGCTGAATATTTAAATCTCAGGGAGGGTCATTTTCGTTAGTTTTTTCAAGTTTAATTACTTCCAAATTTCGTCGGTCAGCCATCAGATGGCGCGGAGATCAGTCTATAGGAGATGAGACCATTGGACGTCAGTTATGAACGTGATACAGCATTGAGAATGTCATAAATACAGTGAAGAAATCCGGATCTGCGAGGGAGTTAAGAAGTATGAAGTGAGTCAAGAAACAACTCAACAAAATAAAAATAAACCTCAGTGTTATTTCCTACCTACATAACTTAATAGCTTAGTTGCCTACTACATGTCTCATTGAGGCAATGTGCTAACCACATGCCACTCACTGACATCTGTAGGTAAATACCGGTAAGCATAACTAAATTATCATGGTTAAGAAACTCAGTTAGAGAGCACCCGTGTCCCCAAGCAGGACATGTAGCTGCACTCTTGAATAGTGAATATATTCTAAATTTATCTTTCAATCATGGTGCTGTTACACAATGCATATTCTTGTAACGCACTGTTAAAGTAGTTTCTGAACTGTGGTGTTTAAGAAGAAATTTTACGAAGTCTACCTCCCATGGAACAGCAGTAAAGCAATTACTTTATAATATGAAGGTTGTGTGTTCAGGCATTTTTTCAAATTTTCATTTTGTTTCATGACACATTTTATTTAAAACCGTGACCAATTTTAATTCCATCCATAGTAATTCTGCCCGAAGGCAGGTCCTTCTCTGCAATCATAGCATTTTCATGTAATGCTTGCAGCTTTACTAGCGAATTATAGGTGTCGTAGCTTCCCATTGCTTTCTACACCTGTGAAGGATGATGATGATGGCCATATGATTTCGGGGACCGTTTGGGCCTTAAAGTTTTCCTGACATTTGCTTGCAGATGAGGAAAAACCCCGAAAAAACCTCACTCAGAAAAACTGCCCCGACCGGGGATTGAACCCGGGCCCGCTGCATGACAAGGCAGCACGCTACCTCGAGACCACAGCGGTGGACCAATTTTATGATTAATTATATCCTCGAGACCACAGCGGTGGACCAATTTTATGATTAATTATATCTTGGTTAATTTTAATTATATGATGAATCATTTCTTGACCAACCAGATTTAATTATAATAATAAATTGTCTCTGATGAACGTGATGAGTATTTATTTTTAAACATTTGAAGAACTGGTTTTAACAAATTGCCTACATGACCAATTTTTATGTAACAAATTATTATGACTAGAGGGCAGATTTCTGCATATTTGTATGTTTTATTCCTTCAAAGATAAACATATGCATGGAAGAGAAAATGCATTTCATGTCATTTGGAATCAATAGGCAAAATTTTATAGTGCATATAAATGCATATTCACAGGATTAGTGCATATTTCATTAATATGTGAATATGGGTGCATATATTATACTCTTTTCTCTATTTAATATTAAGATATTAGTTTCTAATCTCATAAAATGACAAGTTTCTGCTTTATTTTCATGTTTTTGCAAATGAAGACAATCTTGTTCTCATAGAAAGCCAGAATACCTATTTTGCATTTTTTGCACAACAGTGACAATGCCAAGCAGGGGATCTGCAGTTTTAAATCTCAACAGGTCAATAAAGCAATCTGGCCTAAACCATTTCCTGAAAGGAAGATTTCAGAAGAGATGAACGTACTTGCCAACAATGAACAGTATATTGGTGGCAATTTCCTTGTTTTCGTTTTCAACAGGCAATATTCTTAAGTTTGAACATCAGATTTATTGAGACTGTCGGCATACATGACAAAAACTCAAAAATCATTCCTGAAATATACTTTCATGTGTGTAAAATATACTTCATTTCACACAAAGGAAGCCTGTAGTACATTATTAATAATAATAGCTTTATTTTACCTGGCAGAGTTAAGGCCTTGTCTGCCACTCAAGCAGGTTTTAAAAAAATTAAAAAAAAGTCTTACATCTAAATTACAATATACATAAACAATTACAGTTATAAATACAATACAATTAATATTATTGACCATGGTGACAAAACAAATCAGGAATCAAAGTTTAAATTTTCTCAAATGCCATTTTGTGAGTGTTAGTGGACCAAGACAAGTGTTTCCAATGCCGAAGGAAAAATCCAGTAAAATATCTTTGCTTCATCAATGGATTGGTGGGAATCCTACATTAACAACAAATGGAAAAATTGTCCTATGTGACAAACATGTGAGTATTTTAAATAACTTATTATCAGTTTATCACATTATTAAATCAATATAATTCTGCACTGAATGTCTTTTCATATACAATAAAGTAAGGTGAAATACATTTCACTAATTATTCATTTTTTATGAGATTAATGAGAATGACACTATAAAATACAATTATTAACTTCAATTAGGAGCAAAAAAGTAAAAATATTACAATTGTTGCTTCATAAAAAAATAATGTGAGAAATTAGTGTATTTTACTATAAGAAGAAAATGAATTTAAGATATTTAACAAGATACAGTGGAAAGAACATGTAGAAAGAATGGAAGAAAGTAGATTACCAAATAAAATCTTCCGTTATTTTCCAAGAGGAAGAAGAGATGTCGGACGTCCTCGGAAGAGATGGTCTTACATCTATTAGTGAAGACGGAACAGGCAACTCTTGCCTAAACCAGGAAGTGAAGAAGAAAATTAATTTTTGTTCATATTTTTTTAATTTTATGAGCATATTTTCAACTTTTTCCTGCATAGTTGCATGCATATATTTATGGTTTTTAGTGCATATAAATCTAGTTATGACAAATTTTAATTATATGATGAATTGGCTGTGTGTCAAAATTTATGTAATGAGTTTGTGCCCAAACCAATCCACATCCATGGCACAGAAACCACCAGAACTTCACTTCTTTTCTGAAGAATGCCACCCTTAGGATTATTAAATTACATGACTGAGATGTCATGGCTCAGAACAGTTGTTATTTGAAAATACTAGTTGATTTAATTCCCACTCGATTGCAAGATGTGATAAAGTTTGGAGGATGATGGGCTAAATATTTAATCCTGGCTTATTTTACTTTTAATTGTTTGTATTTTCTAAACCAGATACCATTTCAGTACTTTGGTTAATGCCATGATAGATATTTTTTTGGCTTTTTCTTCCTTTCTATTTACAGTCAAAATATGAAAATAGATAACGATAAGATCATAGCATAATACATTCATGAATCTAGAGTGCAGGAATTATATGAAGGGTATAAGAAACAGATATATCACTTTTTTGTCAAAATGGAATTTTGAGGTCGTCCATTAACCTCTATACATAAAACATTAAAGAACAAAACAAGAAGAGATGCTAGATTGAAGTTTTATAAAACATTGGCAGTTCCTGCATTACTTTATGGGAGCAAAACTTGGATAATGACCAAAAAATTCTAAAGCAGAAAACAAAGAGCAGAATTGAACTTCCTTAGAAGAAGAAAAAAAAAAAGGTGGCACAAGATTGGATTGGATAAAGAATGAAGATATAAGAACAGAGTTAAATATATATCCATTGAATGAGAAAATCAGAGAATATAGAGAGAAATGGTTTACACATGTGGAAAGAATGAATGTAACAAGATTACCAAGAGCAGCATTCAACTACAAGCCAAGAGGTTCAAGGAAATGTAGGAAGGCCAGTGAAAAGATGGACAGAACAACTGTGAGGCAGAACAGGCAATTTTTGCCTAGCCCATGAAGTGGGGAAGAAGAAGAAGAAGAAATTAGGTATCATTAGATTCTCCATGGAAAGCACTAGCTTTCAGAAGTATGAAACACTAAACGATAATACAGTTTAATCATGGATTTATTTACGTACAAAGTCTGACACACAGATAAGGAAGTACTGATGTACAACTAAAAATGTTCCCTATGTTTCAAGGAAAAAGTGATCTAACCTGGTTCTTTTCCCAAACCCTTTGTATTTTCTCTCTTAAAAAACAAAAAGCATGTGTTGGGTTCGAACACACAACCTGATGAATACCAGACCACAACATTACCATTAAGCTATAAGACTAATGTGCAATACTCCTAGGGCCGCATGCAAATACATTAGTCTCTACTCAAATTACTTCCAATCACTGGTGAGCTGACTCACCGTGAGCAAGTGCAAAGATCGAATTAGCTACCCACTAACTGGTCATGCATGAAAGTCGTTTTTGTAATATTGGCAAGAAATTACCCAGAATTCTCAGCGATAAAACCACTTCCGTTATTTTTGTCTGCTATAGAGGAACATATTTATGCTTTCATCCCACAAATAATACCGTATACGACGACGTCTGCATCGCGCAATATTATGCTGATTCTCCTGTTCTTCCAGTTGAATTCTTTGGTAGACTCTATCAAATTCCTCTTCTCTGCGTATACCGAAAACATGATCGAAGTCTTCAAGGTCCGACATCTTGGATAAAGCAGCAAGGTACGCGGCAAGGTTTCAAACTACATCGGTTACCATCGGGATTCTCACAATTCGCCCCTCTCTTAAGTTACCTCGTCAGGCAGCTTACGAATTTCAACAATTATTATCGCATGAATAGATTTCTGAGTAAGCAAAATCGTATTAGGATAAAACTTTCTCAGCAGAGAACGCCTTTTACGGTCTAATGCATTCAAACATTCGACCCCTATAGTACAACTATAGATAATAACATACTTCAGACCACGGTATAAAACATGGCTTCTCTGAGTAGTAAAGAAAAATACTAAAATAACCTTAGTTTTGAAGACAGCGGACACTTCATTTTTGCCAGCTGTTCAAGGGCCATCCTTTTTGAATATTTTATTTTGCCTATTAATTCTATATGATCACCAATGAGCGCATATTAATATTTGTATTTTTAGAACTTAAGAGTTTGAGAAACTATTCTTAACCGTCACAGGCAACAATGTCTCATACAGCCTTGATTATGAATAGCATTAGGTCTATCCCCTTGAATTGTAGAAAAAATTGCACTTAAACTAGCGTGAAATATTTTCAATGTCCTATAGAGCAACAGTGTGCATGCACCAGAGTTTATAGAGCCAGTGATAACCCTCAATCGAACCACATATCGATTATCATCCTCGATTACTATCCGTCGCTATGAAATTTAAATGACAATCTTTGCAATAAATCCCCAAATCTATGTTAAAAAAATATATTAATATTATAATTAGCAGATGTTTATTAAAATTGGGTACACACTTACTTATCACTCCCTAACGCTGATCTAACCAGCGATAACTCAAAACAGCGATAAAAAAATCATAGACTAAGTAATATACTCTGTGGAGAAAATAGCAGTTAGCATCACAATATTGTCTAAGTGTCATAATATTGTGATTTGCATATTTAAATAAATACTTCAAAATTGTCTAATAATGTTATAAAAATTGTTTGAAAAGCTTAAAATATTAAATGATGTTAGTAAATACAGAAGAAATCTATAGTTTACAACAATATAACTGAAAAATCAAGTGCTAGTAGAAGTGCAGCGGTGCCAAAATTGAAACACATATAACAATAAAAAGTTCAGTATAAAATAAGTACAAATTTGCTTATTAAGAAAAAGAATAACAAATACTGGTCACGTGATAAACACAATAGCCTACAAATTAAATTATATACCTAGTAAAGAAAATTAAAAAATTATCCTTGTAACTCACAAAAAATAAAATTATTATTGATAATGATAATAATAATAATGCTTTATTTTAGCTGGCAGAGTTAAGGCCATAAGGCTTCTCTTCCACTCAACCAGCGAATAGTAGAATTATACAAAAATTACATACATACTACAATTTTAAGATATTAAAATACAGACTAAACAAAATACAATGATGATGTGAACTAATACTAACAAAAACATAAAATATAATAAAATTAAAATGATATAAAATAAAGTAAGTAGCTTCCTAGATGATTTATATTATACTAAATTAACAAGTCATAAATGAACTAAAACCCACCCTAACTGAACCAGCTCACTTTATAGTATGACAGGCATAGAAGGCTGCTGGACTCATTTTTAGAAACAATAAAATTTTACATTAATATATCTTAAGATTTCCACAAAAACAAGCCTTGGTAAAACTGCACTTACACTATCTCAAAACTGCAAAGAACTGCGAATACACGGTAGCAGTTAGAAGTAGCAGTGATAATGTTATCATTGAATGATAATCCACAAACATCATAGTGAGTTACCAAAAGTTTATTAAAAATGGGTTACACTTACTTATCACTCCCTAACGCTGATCCAACCAGCGATAACCCAAAACAGCAATAGAAAAATCATAGACTAAGTAATATACTCTGTGGAGAAAATAGCAGTTAGCGTCAACAGTCTCATAATATTGCAATTTGCGTATTTAAATAAATACTTTAAAATTGTCTAATAATATTGTTTATTTTTTATTATTTCACTCACCTCATACTTCATGAAGTATGAGGTGAGTGAAATAATAAAAAATAAACAATATTAAAGAACCTCATAGTGTTATTTCCTATCTACATAACTTAATTGTCTAATAATGTTATAAAAATTGTTTTAAAACGTTTTAAAATATTAGAAAATGATGGTAAGTACAGGACAAAAGCTATAGTTTACAACAATAACAGAAAAATTTTGAAATAGTAGAAGTGCAGTTGAGCCCAAGCCTTTATCTATCAAATTAAAAAAAAAATAACTAAACCATTATATCCTCTATAGCTTATATCAGTTATTGATGTAAGCCTAATGTCATAGGTAGTAATGTTGACAACTTTTATGTACTGCACAGAAAATTTTGAAGTCAACATCTCCAACAACCATTTTGTTGTTAGGCTGCTTTACAAGTTTTTAGTACATTTAAATGTGACTTTGAGGTAAGGTGATCCGTAAGATGTACTTTTAAAACATAAACATTGCATACTTTACACACCATTGCAATATCACTGTAATTTGTATAATGTGCCACTGCAGTTTCTCTCTTTTGTTTTTTTACAAATATTTACCAAAGATGTTTTGTGTTCAAGTTTATTCTGATGATGTTTTCCTTTTAAATGCTCATTTACAATATGAAGGTTACTTAAGTTAACAGAACATAAGACACACTTATATAATTCATTCGCAGTGAGGCTAATGTTTGGATCAGACACTTGTTCAAGCAATTTCTTTACATGCCTCTGCCCTAACTTATGATCTTCCATATTTTTTATACCTGATGTATCTACTGAGCATAATGTACAGCGAAAACATGACATACTTTTCATGCAAATAGATTCTGTATTTTCTGTTCCTGCAACCTCTATTCCTTTCATCTCCCTCATATTTGTTTGGTGTTTAATATTAAACACATGATCTTTGACATCGTCAACATTGTTTACATTACATACATCACAGAAGTATGTTGTGGTAACTCTTTCTATTACATATCTGCCTAAATCATTTCTTGGTTTCTCTGTAACATTTCTTTTTGCTTTTATGGATACTGATGGCGTCTTAACCTCCTGTTTTAAGGCCTTCTGATGCTCAGCACTCTCAATGTGTTGTGACATTAATATTTTTTTGTCAGTATTAAATGATGATATTTCTTTATTGCAATCTTCAGACTTACATTCAAAAAGAGTAGACTTATCATCACTGCAATGAAGTAATGGTGATAGAATCTCAGTTGTTTTACTGCTCATTTGAGAAGAATGATTCAATTCTGTAACATGCTCTGTTGGTTCCACATAATTTGGAAATTTTCCATTAGCATAATCCATATCTGAAACATCAATTTTTTGCACTTCAGGATTTGCATCTCCTTCTTCTTTGCTGGATGATGCTAAAGGGTGAGTAACTTCGGTAATAGTATTTTTAGTTTCATCATTCTGTGATGTTTCAGAATTCAAAGTTAACGAAATTGATGGTTTAGTTGTTTGGACATACTCAGACAGTTGTAATTTTGGTGATCCTGGTTTTAATAGAGGTATGAAATGTTGCGAAAATTGACTTTTTTCTTGATCACTATTTAACCACCATTCGTTTAACTCTCGACCAAGAAAATCTGAGAGTCTTTCATAAAGATAATCTAAGCGATGAAGAACATCAGATGAGGTTATGTTATGTTTATGAGTAAAACAATTTAGCAACTTAATCACAATACTTATATGCTGAAAGAGTAGAGCTTCGCTTTTATCCATAATTAACACTATTATAGCAGTCCTGAAAAAACTCCAGAATACTGACTCAATCTACAGATTGCAATTTTTATTCGCGAACAGTTAACGAAATTTGCCCATATGGCACATGTCTTCGAAATCGGTAAAGCCCATAGGTATAACCAACCTTCGCAACAAATTCCTAAATATGTTTACTTGAAATGGATGTATAACTTCCCCCTTCCTAACCTAACTCAGAGATAACCTAAAAAAATATATGTGTATTATTTAATAAACGAATCTGGTGTACACTAACTTGTCCCATCGAAACATAACAAAATTAAGTGAATTTATTAAAATATACTATACAATGAATTCTGATTTTTTTAGCATATAGATACGCCGATTTCACATACTATTTTGAATTATCTACGTGTATGTTTGACGTGGAATCAAGTGTCGCCAATGACAAGAAATTAAAAGTCACTAGAAGTCAACAGTGTTAACAGACACCGCAGTACACGGCTTCCATCACAAACCATCCAACATAAACCATAGATCAAAGTATAAACACCTTTGAATGCAGGCTTTCACGGCCGGTAATCATAATGTTGAGTGATTCCGGGTTCTGTGGCCGTGGTCCATAGTTGGTGTTGATACCAGACGTTTCGCCCTCAACTGCGGAGGGCATCTTCAGTGGCGAGTGCTTCTAGGCGTGTTTCCTGGTCGGAAGCTCTACTTAGAGTGAGTAGAGCTTCCGACCAGGAAACACGCCTAGAAGCACTCGCCACTGAAGATGCCCTCCGCAGTTGAGGGCGAAACGTCTGGTATCAACACCAACTATGGACACCAGACGTTTCGCCCTCAACTGCGGAGGGCATCTTCAGTGGCGAGTGCTTCTAGGCGTGTTTCCTGGTCGGAAGCTCTACTTAGAGTGAGTAGAGCTTCCGACCAGGAAACACGCCTAGAAGCACTCGCCACTGAAGATGCCCTCCGCAGTTGAGGGCGAAACGTCTGGTATCAACACCAACTATGGACCACGGCCACAGAACCCGGAATCACTCAACATTATAAACACCTTTAATAATAAGTAGAATTGCGCACAAATGTGCATTAAAATACTCTCTTGCTGTAAGCGTTTAAGCTTTTTGTCCTTTTCGTACACAGTTCTAAATGGTATTGGCTGCATTTACATCCACACAGAGAACACACACAATATTCGTCCGCTTGGTGAAATCCTGGTTTTTTGCATATCTCGTGATGAAAGCCATGTATAGAGAATCGAGTAAGTACATGCCGCTGTGGTTGGTCAGGGTTCGCCCACGTTCGATTTATCATTGCTTCTGTGGCGTAGAAGTCCGAATCAATCTCGCTTCTTTCTTTCCTCACTCTTTCCGCTAGAAGCTCGTCATAATGAATTGTTGCCGGTAGCTGTAGCGATATCCTTAGCTCTTCTATTAGAAATGGTTCCCGTGCCAGTTCATATACAAGTCGAGATGGAGTATTTTTTGATACACCGAGAACTCTTTTTAGGAAAGTGGCTTTTACTTTTTCAAGTTGCTTTAGATATTTTTTCTTTAGGTATTTCCATATTATTTGCAGGCCATAGACGAGTATTGGAATAATCTTTGCGGTGAATAGCTGTTTTGCTGTATCTAGTGACAGTCTGTTTATGTATTTTATGTCGTTGATGCCTCTTATGGCTGCAATAGCTTTTTCAGTTATATGTTTGCTGAAACATGTGCCCGTTGTTTGGAAGGTTACTCCAAGATATTTGTAATGACTTGTTTGTTTTAGTGGATCTTGTCCATAGTACACCATTTCGTGTGTTGAGACTCTTCCTCCCTTTCTGAAGACCATCTGCATTGTCTTGTTTTTATTTATGTGGAGCCCGTTTTCTTCTGTCCATGTTATGAGGGTGTTGAAACTTTCCTGTAGATCTCTGTGCTTTGTCGCGCATAGGACCATATCATCTGCGTACATGTATATGGTAGCTTTACTGTTTGCCATCTTTAAAGCATGTGCGATGTCTGCAGTTGTGATGTTGAATAGCAGAGGACTTATTGGGTCGCCTTGGAGAACTCCATTTGTTTGTATTATAGGAGCCGATGTCGTTTACGTTATCGTTTATGGTCACTTTATTTACTGCCATAATACATCTGATGATGCGTGACAAATAGTTGTCTCCACTTATCCTTTCGAGCTTCTTCATTATGATCTGTCTGTCAAGTAGATCAAACGCTTTTGTGAAGTCGATAAATATTGTGTACAGTTTTACCTTTGGGGTGTCTGAGTGATTCTTGGATGTCTGTCAACAGGTTGTTTATGGCGTGTATGGTGGCTCTTCCCTTCCTAAAGCCGAATTGTTCCTCTGGGATCGCGTTGTCTGCAAGGTCGTATAGCCTCTTCGTCAGAATCTTTGAGAAGATTTTGAATAATGAATTTTCCAGTGCTATGCCTCTGTAAGCATCTGGTGATGATGTAGGGCCTTTGCCTTTGTAAAGGATTTTGATTGTTGAGTGTCTCCATTTTTCTGGTATGGTCCCGCATTCTAGGCATTTGTTGAATAACTGGGTCCATGTCTGTACTAGGTGTGGTGCCGCCAGTTTCAGGTGCTCGTTGGCAATTCCGTCCGGCCCTGCGGCCTTCTTATTTCTAGTTTCCATTATAACTGTTAATATTTCTTGCTCCGTAACTTTTATGAATGTTTGGTGTTGCTTGTAAGGTGCAGGGAACGCCAAATCGTTTCTGTTCTGGTTTAGAATATCACGAAAGTGGTCTACCCAAGTCTGCATTTGTATCATGTTCGGAAAGTAGGGTCTTGTTGTTTTGAGGGCCGTAAAAGGGTCGTCCATTGCCAATTTGATCAGCTGCTTTGCTTCCTTTTCAAGATGATACGCCCTTTTTTTCTCTCAGCAATTTTTTGTATTGTCTTCTTTTTCCGTTATATAGCTTCAAGTCTTCAGAGTTTAAGGATGTCCTTGCTCTGTGTAGTGACTTGAGGACTTCCTTCCTTTCGTCGTAACATTCTCTGTCGAACCATGGTTGGGATTTTCTCTCCGAGACATAATTCACTATTTGGGATTTCTTGACTATGTTTTCTAAAATTTGGGCGGCTTCGTTAATGTTTCCGTTTTCTATTTCCTTTTGAGCTCGGTTTTTTGTTTTGTCGGCGATTTCTGCTAGGACGTTGGTGTCTAGTCGCTTCTTTGTTTTTGAGAGGTTTTTAATTGTTTTCTTTTGCACGTTTTCCCACATCATTTTTATGCAGACAGGTATATGCTTCCTGATTGGTGTTATTGATGTATTTTCCATTGTTTTGGCGTTGGTTGTATTTATGAGTGCATTATGTAGGATTAGGTCGATAGTACTGGTGCCGTTATGGCCTATATAGGTTTTATCTTCTGGTTTGTTTGTGATGCATAAACCTACATTTGTTAGATAGTTTATTACTGTGTCGGATTTATGGTTATGTTGGTCGATACGGCAATTTAAATCACCGGCGAGTATCACTGCTTTATTTTTGTCTATTTTTTGGAAAGCTTCTCCCAGTGTTTCTATGATTTCTTGTGCCGTTCTTTCTGGCTGAAAGTAGGCACCTATTATGACAAGGTTATTGGCGTTTATTACAATCACGTTCGGTGTGCTATGGATTAGCTGCGCTGGAGACAGAAGAGGTTTGATTAAGCATGTAATGCCTCCACTTGGTCTTCCCATGTTTCCTTTTGTTGCTAGTGTTTCGTATGTGTAATAGCCTTGTAGACTAGTTTCGCATGTGTTGAAAGTTTCAGTAAGTATGATGATGTCTGATGTTAGAATGTTTATAGGCATTAAACGTTTGACACTTCCTAATCCCTCTACGTTCCAAGTCATGACTGTTATTTGTTGGCGCGTCTTAGATGAGACGAACGCCTCTTTCCTGGCGATTTCTCCGAAAGGAGTATCTTCTCACCACAATTCCTCTTGGCCAGAATAGTGGGTCATTTACAGCTTCTAGGTCTTCCATTGGAATGCCTAGTCTATATGAATTGAAAAGTTTGTCCGGCATGTATCATTTCGCATTCCCTTACCTCTATTCCTTTTTCTTCGACGTATGTTTTTAGCTCGTTTTTGTTGGAGTCTTTATGTAGCTTCCCAACATACAGCCATGCCGACCTCGGGCCGCTCCGTAGAGTTGTGCTGTTGTCGTTTGTTCCCGTTATCGCTTGTGTTTGTTTACTCATTCTCCTGCGCTTAGGTACCTCTGTCCACATCTCTTCTCCCTTTGTCTGAGATTCCTGTTGGTCGGCTCCTTGTTCAATAGGTACTTCTGATGAGTGTCCTTGGTCTTGTTTGACTGTATTTATCCCTGGGTCGTCTCTTTGTGGTTCTTCACTTGTTTTTCTACTTTCCGATATATTCTCCTTGTTACGGGTTTTGCGTGGTTGAGCCGCTTGAATATCTGTAGCTGCTGGGGTCACCTCACAATATAATTTCTTTCCCACTGGGTTCGGACTTGCGTTCTTTTGTGTACTAATGACTTTTACCATGGTCTCTATATAGGCTAGTCTTGCCATCAGTGCGTCTTGATTTTTCTTCGCTTCATCCCTTGATTGGTTAAGTTCATTTATTATTTCGTCAAAACTGTGTTTCTTTTCTTCTTCCCTACCAGAGCTCCATTCCTCGTATGCGGGTTTGCATATATTACAATGCCATGATAGCTTGCATTTCGATGATTTCAACACATTGAATTCTGTAACTGTGATCCCTGCACAGGATTCTCGGTGGAACCATTGTTTGCAGGGGCCATCGCATCCCACTGCGTCTCCCTCTGTTATTTCCTTGCTGCAGGCGGGACACTGGTACATTTTCGTTTTATCAGTGTAGTTCGTAGTAGCTGGCATTTGTATATGTGCTATATTTAACAATTTGTAATCTCTCTCCAGGTACTTCACTTCCGTTTCACTCGTAGACAATTCTATAATAACTGTTTTTTATTCAACTGATTCCTAGAGAAACACGTCTATACTCGACAAGATATTTGCATTAAATTATAATCTAATAATTAAATAAACACTTAAAGTTTGTCAAACACTATTACTAGAACACAAATTTGTAGTATTTTCGCTAATATTCAAATAATTGTTAGAGCAATATAATTTTTTAAAACATCCGCCATTAACCAATCATTCATTAACATTTAATATTTTATAAAATCACTTTAATATTAATTGGTATAGCTGGTAACTCGCCTCACAAATATGTTTTTTCTTGTAAACTGTTATGTTAACTGAACACTACACTATATATACTAACAATATAATCACCATCTGCTCTTCATATTACACCATAGTGATCATTGTACTTAAATACCGTCGGTTAAATTTCTTAATCCAGGCAGTACATTATAATTCACTCAAATAACACAACATACTATTAGTCAATTACGTCTAACGCGACCAAACACGTCCACACCCAACACTAAAACTTATCCTTATTCAACACCTTTATCCTTTAAACACCTTTAATAATAAGTAGAATTGCGCACAAATGTGCATTGAAAGACGTTCTTGCTGTAAAGCGTTTAAGCTTTTTTGTCCTTTTTGTGCAAAGTTCTAAGTAGTATTGGCTGCATTTACGTCCACACAGAGAACACACACAATATTGGTCCGCTTGGTGGAAACCAGGTTTCTTGCAGATCTCGCGATGAAAGCCATATATAAAGAATCGAGTAAGTACATGCCGCTGTGGTTGGTCAGGGTTCGCCCACGTTCGATTTATCATTGCATCTGTCTTGTGTGATGGATTTGAAAGTTCCAGCCGTTCGGCTCTGCCTCTCTCCATATTTAATTCTATAGTTAAAATCTTATATATAGGATGAGACAGAATCTCACTCCCTTATAAAAAAGTTAAAATAAATAAAAATGTTGATCCTTGTGTTTTACTTTCTATTCAAATCTATAATTTTTTTTTCCTAGAATGTTTTTTATTTATTTTATATTTTTAATTATATTTATGTTATTAAATATATTAGTAGTAATAATTAAATACTTATAATAAAATCTTCAATTAGAATTAAAAAGAAATTTATAATTCCGTTCATTGAAAAAAGGAAAGAGCTAGAGAATTAAACATCATAAAATATTCGCCAACCTACTATCATCATCAATTTTAAGCTGCTTTATATAATCAACAATATTTTGATGATTCAATTTTCCTTTAATTTCCTGATTAGTGACGTATCTGCCCGCCTGGGAAATTTTTCTCAATATCCTATTTTCTTTGAATTGTAATTTTTTTAACAATGTTTTAGCATCGCACCAGGAGCTAGCCGCATAAGTAGCAGAGCTCCTGATGAGTTGCTTGTACACCATATATTTAATATGTGTATATAATGTTGTTAAGGACAAGATTAACCACAGGGATCTTCTGCTGTGTTCCATTTTTTGAATGGTGTACTTAGCATGTGCACCCCATTTTAGTCTATCATCCAAAACAAGGCCCAAATATTTAACTTTTTTATTATATTCTATAGTTTTATTAAATAAATTTAATTTTGGAATTTTGTGTATAATAAGTTTTCTGGTGAACGGTACACATACAGTTTCGGCTTCCAGTCGGTGCACCATTTTCTATGTCTTCTAGCTGTCTTCGCATGGAATAGTACGCATAATTGTAATTTCTATTCGATGTGAAGACAGCTATATCATCCGCATAGATAGATATATCGATGTTGGCTCTTTTTGGAACATCAGCAGTATACAAATTATATAGAAAAGGTGCTAGTATAGACCCCTGTGGTACACCCGCCCTGACCATCTTAATCTGCGAGAGGACACCTGATTGTATTACTTGAAATGTTCTGTCGTTTAAGTATTCATTTATAATTTTGATTAGATAAAACGGTATTTCAAAATTTATTAATTTATAAACAAGTCCCCGGTGCCAGACGGTATCAAACGCTTTTTGCAGATCCAAGAACACACCCAGGGTTACATCCCCATTATTAATAGTCTTTTTAAGTTTATTAGTAGTTCTCAATAACTGTAGAGTGGTCGATTTATTTTTCACAAATCCATTTATTGTTCAGCTGGTATAATGTCTTCTATATACGGAAGTAAAAAATTTTGGATATGTTTTTCCATAATCTTTGCCATAGTGTTCAAGAGGCTTATAGGTCGATAGTTCCGTGCATCTCTTTTACTCTTTGCTCCTTTCGGTATGAGAACTAATCGAGACTTCTTCCAATCCCTAGGTATGTACCCGAATCTGAGCATCGCGTTTAGTAATTTTGTTAAAAATATATAAGATTTCTTATTAAAATTCTTTAAGGCCTCATAAGGGATACCGTCCGGCCCCGGTGACTTATTATTCGGCGTATTAACAATCAATTTCTTTAATTGGACCGGAGTAGTCAAAATTGAATTGGGAGTTTCAATATCCAAAGTTAGAAAACTATCTACAGTTTCATTTATGGTATTCAATAAAATTGGGTCCTGATTTTCTATTTTATTTTCCTCAAATACCCTCTCCCAATAATCGGCCAGATACTGTGCTTTCTCTGCGTCCCCATAAATAAATCTCCCCCGATCATCTTCTAGCGGTGCTTTAATAATCGATTTCCTATTTCTAATTTTATTTACAAAACTCCAAGTTTTATTGGTTTCAATGCTTTTCTTCAGTTCATTTTTAAAATTTAAATTTTTATATTTTTCAATTTCTTTTCTAATATATTTTACTAAGAAATTGACTTTAGATTTATATCTGGGATTTCTAAATTTCTGCCATTTTTTCCGTAATTGATTTTTATGTTTGACCATTAGCTGTATCATTATGTTCTGTTTAACTGTAAGATTATTGCAGTATGACGTACCATTATTTTTCATTACATTAACTTTGATGTTTTCATTCGTCGTATCTGTATATAGCTTGGTATAAAAATCTATTTCATTTTTATTATTAATACTAATAGTATGAGGCAAAACCAATGTACGTTTAAAATTTTCCCAGTCAATTTCCTTAGATAATACATTATTTTTTAGAAAAGTCCCAGTTGTAGGCACCTGCATTAGTACAGGAAGATGATCGGAGTCTAGTTCGTGTAGGACGCAGAGATCCACAGGTTTGATCTCCCCTGAGCACAAACAGATATCCAATATATCTGGGTCCCCTTGTTGATTATACGGATAGTAGGTAGGTTCGTCCGGTACAATTATATCAAATCCATAAGTCTTCGCCAATTTATTAATTAATCTGCCCCGGATATTTGTTTGTTACATTTCCATTTGGTGTTTTTAGCATTAAAATCTCCTGCAAAAATATAATTTTGAAAACAAGTGACTAAATTAGTAATTTCTAATTGATTTATTGCGAAATTTGGAGAATAATAAATGGATCCAAAGATCACCGGTTTATTATTATTAATGGGAATTTCAATCGCGACCGCTTCAATATCCTTAATATTTGATATATTCTTACGGGAGTGTGGTATATTCTCTTTTATTAAGACAGCCACGCCCCCATGTGGCTCTCTGGATTCCTTTCTGTATGTTATATAATTCTTTATCTTTAAAGTTTTTAAAACGAGTTAATTTGGTTTCATTTATCAAAATCAGATCCAGATCAAGTTTATTAATTAATATTTCTAAATCCATAATCTGTCTTTCTATTCCATTAGCATTAAAAAATAGTATTTTAAGATCTCTAGTAATTTCCCTTTTAAAAGTTTTATAAGCCATTAAAAACGATAAAAACGGTCTCCACTAAAACTCCCATTTTGGTGAGAGTATCCGGGGCAGATTTCATTTTTACAATCATATTTTTAATACACTTCACCATCCATCCAATGTTTAGACCTTTTAGAAATTTTAAAATTTCCAAAAAATCATTCATATTATTTCCATTTTTTATATTTTCTTCAATATTTTCATTAGTTTTCCAAGTTCTTTTTAAAGTTGGAAAGTCTTTTCTACTATTAATATTTACTGTTGAAGTTGACTTATTCTTAGGTGTCTGTAAGTTTGTCATAAATTTGGTAAACGTTGGACATTTCTTATCATTAGCTTGATGTTCTCCGCCACAATTCCCACAGTTAAGAGTTTGAGATGTGCACTCTTTGGCACTATGGTGAGCAGCACATCTCATACACACAGGGTGTGCTGTACACCATGTAGCCTTATGACCAAATCTTTGGCAATTATAACACTGCGGAATACCGGCTCTTCCTCGGCATTCTTCAATTTGTACTCTAATATTCCACAAGTGTTTCAAATCTCCAAAATCCATTATGCTCCGGTTCCGATCCAATGTAAGAATCCAGATTGGCATATTTTGATATTTTCTATTACCCCGCTTCATCTATAATAGTTTTCTTTATTTGTCGAATATTTTGCACTGGGTATTTCTGTAATATTAATTCAAATATTATATCTTCTTCTTTTATATCTGGTGGCAATCCTTTGAGGACTATCTTAGAATAAATTTCCTCATACGTCGGGTAAGTATAATACTGAATATGCAAACTGTTCAGTTTATCCTTCAGTTTATTGAAGTCTTCTACACATTTTGTATTAATTCTGACTCCAGATCCAGTGTACACTACACTAACATCCTGAGTCAAAAGAGTTCGCATATTTTCTGAGAAGCCAATAAAATCTATCTTTTGAACAATCGTGATCGGAGGTGGTTTAGTTCCCTTTTTAATTCCAGAATTTTGTGGCTGAGGATGAGAGCTGGTAGAATTGTTAATTAACTTGTTAGAGTTCTTAGAATTTGTCGGAGTTGCACTATCTGCAGCATTCGGGCTTTCTTCTAATATTTCAAATCTATTAGATGTAGGAACCGTGGTGGGTACTTCTTTTTGATTGATACGTGCCACTTTAGTTGGAAATTCAAATCCATCTTCCTGTGTTTGACCTCTTTTTGCTTTCTTTCTTTCCCACATCCCTAGTATCATTTTCTATATTCTTAAGGAGTTTCTTTTCTATTTCCTTAGACATTTTTTCTATGTCCATGGATATGTCTCCATCATCTGAAGTGGCATTTGAACTAAAGGAACTACCCAACGTTTCCACTTCTGCTTCTCGCATCTCCTTTCTCGTTTTTATTGTTTGCTTCATTTCCATCTCGTTTTTATCCATTAATAGCAAATAATTAAGATGGGAGGATGGTATTTGTATTTACAAAATAACAGCCCTCGCCCCATAGGGCGAGGCGAAGAGTTATGAATTAAAATACACTTAATTTATAAAATTATCTAATGAACCATGAAACGATAATAAATTATTCGATTATTGGAAATGTTTTGAATTATACTAAAACAAACACTCAGTTATTTTAACTCAAACATTAAATTTATACTAATTATTTATAAAATATAAAAACTAAAAAACTAATATAATAAAACACTGGATCAACAATATCAAACGTTAAATAGAATCAAATTAAAACATTTCTGAAATCTGAAAGAGGCAAGGACGAACAAAAGCTGGAGCTCACCTCAAGGAAAAGGATTGAAGGTGTTCCAGAAGTTTCCCAGAGCCACGTTGCGCCGTAAAAGTAGGTTGGAAGCTTTACAGCTGACTAATGCTCCGTACTTGCAGCAGAACCCAACAAACACAACCTCTCAGCAGCAAGGTCTATGTCTATCTAGTGACTGCATCTGTGGCATGACTTCTGGGAAGAAAGAAGCCGCTGCCAATCTGTCCTGGCGGAAGGTTCCAATGTCGAGGAGGTCCTTAAAATTAATCGCCTATGCCACTACAAAGTAAAAGTGGAAGCGTACCGCCGTGCTAAGGCCCCCAAGTCTGCTGCGCGTCCCAAATTAGTAGTACAGGTCACTCCTGCTACTGAAACACAGACAGTCCCAGTCGAGCTGATTCCTGCTGCCTTTCTCAGGCTCAGAGGAGCCCATCGCTCTTCGACCTGAGCTCCCTGGATGGGTGAACGTCACCACCAATTCAGATGCTCTCAACAGCACCGAAACGAAAAAGAAAAGAAGTGGACCAAGGAAGAACCAGGCAACAAAGGCCTCACAGACAGAGGGCCCAAACTTATTCTAAATTCAAAATTTTATGGGCAAATGATCAAAATTAATTTCCCGAACCTAAAATTATAAACTTTTCGATATACTCATAACTAAATTTTATTTTATTAAGCCACTCTGCTAATGGTTTCCATAGCGATAAGGCGAATGCCGGAGTAGTCCCCTAGTTCCCACCAGTAACTTCATTCTTTCACTACCGAGTCGGGAACGCGGATGTGATTGGAACTTCATTTCTGGAGCTGGAAATACTGCCTTCGGCGACTTCTTGTGGATGAGAGGACTTCAAAGGACCACACACTCTACGAACACTTACACACCTCTGCCATGGTCCTACACTTAGTTACACTCGATATATATGCTCTAACTTCAAAATTAACGGGGCGAAAGCTGTGGTACCCGAGGTTTGCCTCGGCCATCCTAAAGGGACGTCTGTAGCCGCATCAGCAACCGCTGCTGCCGCACTCAGCAATTCCCATGTTCTCAGACCGTAGAAGTCCGAACCAATCTCGCTTCTTTTCCTCACTCTTTCCGCTAGAAGGTCGTCATAATGATTTGTTGCCGGTAGCTGGAGCGATGTTCTCAGCTCTTCTATTAGAAATAGTTCCCGTGCCAGTTCGTATACAAGTCGAGATGGAGTCATTTTTTGATACACCGATAACTCTTTTCAGGAATTTGGCTTTTACTTTTTCAAGTTGCTTTAGATCGTTTTTCTTTAGGTACTTCCATACTATTTGCAGGCCATAGGCGAGTATTGGAATAATCTTTGCAGTGAATAGCTGTTTTTCTGTATCTAGTGATAGTCAATTTATGAATTTTATGTCGTTGATGGCTCTTATGGCTGCAACAGCTTTTTCAGTTGTGTGTTTGCTGAAACATATGCCCGTTGTTTGGAACATAAACACCTTTCACACCGTGATGACTGGGCATAGATTTAAGGTATCACTGGACGGGGGTAGAGAGCAGCAATAACCCATTAAATGCACTCCGGCCGTTACCGCCGGACTAATGCAACGCTTTGGTTTATTATACAGCGTGTTAAGTCGGCGCTTTACACTCGGCGTGATACTGGTTTCACATGGAGCGCATGTTGTCCATCGCTTGTGTTTATAGAATTGTTGCCAGACCACATTTATGTGAAATCGAAATAAGAAACTTTTATAATAAAGTCCTGGCCCCAAACGTGTTTATAAAAAATGGATGTATACAAACCTATCCCTGCATAACCTAATGAAATAAATTACATACATACTATTTAGTAAACTATAAACTAATCTGATGTATACTTAGTGACAAAAAGAATGAGCTGCTTCAAAAAGCAGAGTTCTTGTTATGGCCCACTGTGCATGCTCGAAAAGCCATAGCTGCGGTTCACGAGGTAACACATTGTTAAATGTTTTAAATACGCTGTATTTGGTTTTAATCGTCTTAAATAGTTGAACAGCTAAGGAGACATATTTCTAGATATTTACGAGTGTTCGACAAATGCAATATTACTCAAATTGCGACATTTTAAACAAAGTTCAACTCTCGTTCATGTAAAAATGAACAAGGCAACTAGTATCCGATGTTCGAGTAGCGTAGATCGTTAAATTACTTGCAACGAGATAAAATGTATATGAAAGCCAGGGTTTGAACCCTCCATCAATTGTTTTTATTCATTTGTATTTTCGCAAAATACATCCTATAACATTTAATTCCTGCCACATAATCTACGTCCACTTTACACTTACTTACTTACTTACTCACTGGCACTATCGAACCCGAAGGTTCATGGCCGCGCGGACATAAGCTCTCCATACATCCCTATCCTGAGCTAATGCTTTCCAATCATTCCCTGTATAATCTACTTCCCTCAAATCATAGTTAATGTTGTTCTCCCACCTCATTCTTGGCCTACCAACTGGGCGTTTTCCCTCTGGCTTTCCTACAAGAAGCTTCCATGCACGTCTTTCATTCCCCATACGTGCAACATGTCCTGCCCATCGCAGTCTACGAGACTTAACTGTTCTTATTATATCTGGCTTCCTATAAAGACCATGTAGTTCATTGTTATGTAGTCTTCTCCATTCACCTGTCTGTTCATCTCTCTTTGGTCCAAAAATTTTCCTAAGAACTTTATTCTCAAATACTCGTAATCTCCTTTCCTCCCTTAAAGTAAGAGTCCATGTTTCGCACCCATATAATATAACTGGTAGAATAATAGTTTTATATATTTTCAGCTTAACGTTTTTTGAAAGGAGTTGGGACATCAAAAGTCTCTGCAATGCATAATAGCATGCATTTCCAGAATTGAGCCTATGTTTAATTTCTTTGTGCATCTCATTCCTATTTGTGATTATTGTTCCTAGGTATTTGAATTCAGCCACTTCCTCAAAATTTCCCTCATTTGTCATTAGCTGTCCATTTCCATTATATACTGAATTTCTACGTGTGACCATATATTTAGTTTTACTGATATTTACTTCCAGTCCTAATTTCTTAGTGTTACTCAATAGTGTGTGCGTGTTGGCCTTTAGTATCTCCTCGCTATCGGCCAGTAGTACTACATCATCAGCATAAACTAACAGCTTATTAATACCATTGAGTTGTAAGCCTTCCTCATTCTCTAAAGATTTAATGGCATGCTCTAGTACAAAATTAAATAGTAGAGGAGATAGTGCATCTCCTTGCTTCAACCCATTCTGGATTTCAAAAGTGTCTGAAAACTGTTTGCCTACACGCACCCTACTCTTTGAGCCATTTAGACACATTCGTATAAGTCTAACTAACTTTTTAGGAATTCCGAACTCCAGCAGGATACTATATAACTTCTCCCTCTTAATTGAATCATATGCTTTTTTGAAGTCTACATATAGTTGATGTACAGTACCATTATATTCCCATTTCTTTTCTAAAATCTGTCTTATACTGAAAATCTGATCTGTTGTAGACCTGTTTCTTCTAAATGCACATTGATGATCTCCTAGAATGTCATCAATATAGGGAGTAAGTCTGCTTACTAATATATTTGTTAGAATTTTGTACGAAGTTGAAAGTAATGAGATGCCCCTGTAGTTGTTGCAATCAGTTTTATCTCCTTTCTTATAAATTGGTACGATAATTGATTCCTTCCATTCATCTGGAAGAGCTTCTTTTTCCCAAATCATACTAAGCAACCAGCGTATCTTGTCCATCAATTTTTCTCCCCCTGATTTTATCAGTTCTGCTGGGATCTCATCTGAACCTGATGCTTTATACATCTTCAATTTTTCAATCGCCATTTCAACCTCTAATGCACTTGGCTCTGCGACTAGCATTTCTGCTGTCTGTAACTTATCCTCCTCAATGTCCTGTTCTGTATGTACATTTAATAGCTGATTAAAGTAACTTTTCCATCTATTTAATATACTCCTAGAATCTGCAATCATATCCCCATTTTCATTCCGAATTATGTTTGTTCTAGCCTGAAACCCTTTCTTCTCTATACTAATTCCCTGATATAATTCTCTAATGTTCCTATTTTTTGCATTCATTTCAAGATCATTAATCTTCTCTCTCAAATATTCCCTCTTTTTACTCTTTAGTAACTTGGTGGTTTCCCGTCTAACACTACCCAATTGCTCTAAATTTACCTCATTTGGCTCGTGTAACCATTTCATTTTTGCTAGCTTTCTTTTCTTTACAATGTCGGCACATTCCTCATCAAACCATTTCTTGTTTTGCCTCTTTTTTAAACAACCAATGCTTTCTGATGCTGACAATTTAATAGTATCTCTTATAGCCTCCCATTCTTTATTTATATCAGTTTCTTCTTCGTTTGCCACATTGTCATCTGAAGATTCCAGTACTTCAAATCTATTAGCTATTTTGATTTGGTATTCTTGCCGCATTTCATCATTTTTCAAGTTTTTTAATTCATATTTTACAGAATCATCTTTAGCGTTTGTTCCTCTCATAAGCGATAGCCGTTGTCTGATTTTCACTCTGACCAGATGATGATCCGAATTGCAGTCTGTCCCTCTAACTGATCTAACATCAATGATGCTACTGTGCCAGCGTTTATCCACTAATACATGATCTATCTGGTTCCGAGTTTCTCCATCTGGGGACGTCCAGGTGTATTTATGAATATCCTTATGCTGAAATGTTGTGCTCTTAAGAATGAGATTCTTTGATGTGGCAAATGTGACTAATCTAACCCCGTTGTCGTTACTATCTTCATGAAGACTGAATTTGCCTATTGTTGGTTTGAATATATCTTCCCGCCCCACTTTTGCATTAAAATCTCCTAAGACAATTTTCATATGATATCGTGAAAGGCTATCAAATAAGCATTCTAATTCTTCATAGAACTCATCCTTGATCTTGTCATCTTTATCTTCTGTGGGGGCATGTACATTTACAATTATAAAATCATGTCGTTTACCCTTTAGAATTATGTATGATATCCTATCACTAACAAATTTAATATCTCGGATAGCGGATAGGATCCTCCTTCTGACTAAAAACCCGTTCCAAATGCAGGTCTTTCTGCACCCCCATAGTATAATGCAAAGCTTCCTGATTCCTGACTACCTTCTCCTGGCCACCTAACTTCCTGTAAAGCGACTATATCCAAGGGCGATTTATCCAATTCCCGCGTTAATATCTCTAGTGCCCCGCTATTGTATAAAGTCCTAACATTCCATGTTCCTAGGAACATGTCCCTGTGTTTGAGCCTTTGGCATGGGTTCCCTGAAGTAGTCCCCGCCCGGAGAACCGAATGGGGGACTATTTGACCTCCGGAAAATTTTACCCCAGATGAACCCATGTCCGCATTTCTTGACGGTTGTATTTTTACGGTGAAAGATCGTCACTCTTTCGCCCAAGGTACTTTTTTCGTAAGGCTTATCACCTTCGACCAGTCCGGCATGGGTAACCCTATCGGCAGCAATGCTACCGCCGGCATAGCTCTCAGGATCATTTAAGCACGCAAGCCACTCCACCACGACAAGGTAAAGATACCATGGAGGGCCACTTTACACTATATTAAGTAATATTCCTGCCTTCGTTAATTCTGTAACACTATTTAGCTACCGGTACAAATTTAATTGTGTGCGGTAGCACGTTTTAAAAATAATGCTATAAATTTATGTAATAAAATATAATATAGCTTCATATATTTATGAGCTATTTATTACATATTAGTGAGGAAAATGTTTCACCCTTCAATTAAAATATTTAGTTTATATATGTCAAGTCCAACATAATAATAGCCCATAGATGATGGACATTAATAAAATCATCTATAATAATGGGATGTATCAAATGATGTGAAGAATGTAATTACCTGGGGCTCCAAATTAACTCAAAATGTACCCAAGAAAATGATATAAAATATAGAATTTGAAAAGGCAGAATGGTAATGACAATGTTAAACAGAGTTTTGTGAGATAAGAACATAAGAATAGATACCAAATTAGAAATTTATAAATCCATAATTGGAAGCATGCTAACATACGGTGCAGAAACTTGGCAGTTGAATAAACATTTAAGTTTGAAGCTTATGCCTACTGAAATGAATTGTTTCAGACGCTCAACTAGACATTCTAAATACGAAAAAATCAGAAATACAATCTGCCTTTTCGAATTCTATATTTTATATCATTTTCTTGGGTACATTTTGAGTTAATTTGGAGCCCCAGGTAATTACATTCTTCACATCATTTGATACATCCCATTATTATAGATGATTTTATTAATGTCCATCATCTATGGGCTATTATTATGTTGGACTTGACATATATAAACTAAATATTTTAATTGAAGGGTGAAACTTTTTCCTCACTAATACGTAATAAATAGCTCATAAATATATGAAGCTATATTATATTTTATTACATAAATTTATAGCATTATTTTTAAAACGTGCTACCGCACACAATTAAATTTGTACCGGTAGCTAAATAGTGTTACAGAATTAACGAAGGCAGGAATATTACTTAATATAGTGTAAAGTGGACGTAGATTATGTGGCAGGAATTAAATGTTATAGGATGTATTTTGCGAAAATACAAATGAATAAAAACAATTGATGGAGGGTTCAAACCCTGGCTTTCATATACATTTTATCTCGTTGCAAGTAATTTAACGATCTACGCTACTCGAACATCGGATACTAGTTGCCTTGTTCATTTTTACACTATGAACGAGAGTTGAACTTTGTTTAAATTGTCGCAATTTGAGTAATATTGCATTTGTCGAACACTCGTAAATATCTAGAAATATGTCTCCTTAGCTGTTCAACTATTTAAGACGATTTATTATTAATAAGAACATCGAAAAAAGCCGTACTGGCATTTATAATGTAATGTATAATTCCCAAATATGTCTTCTTAATATAGGAGCCGCCATTTGCAAAGATAGAAGCAAAGGCTTCAAAGCATTTGGTGGGCGGGAATTACAACGTATATAGAGAAGGATTTGCGTTTAGATCGGTACTTGCTCAGGTAGCTCAAATGGTAGAGCACTTGGACTAGAAAACCAAGGGTCCTGGGTTCAAGTCCCGGTCTGAGCGTATAATTTTTCTCTTCAAATATGATTTATCCATCATTGAGATGTATGAAATTAATAATAAGAACATAGTTAATTTTATTTATTTAAAAAAATTCAAATTCAAATATGTGAATACTGTAAATCACTTCTATCCCCCTTTTCTTGAAAATACTATGTGAAAAGTGTTAGAAACTATCAAATAACATATGTTGAAAATTTCAAGGTAATTGAGCAAAAACTGTTATGCAAGAAGTAATTTAAATATGGAAAAATGTATAAAAAATTGTTTTTAAGTAAAACCATCAAAGTATCAAGATAGATACAAGCTGGCTAAAATTCTCCTGTGCCATATGTAGGACACTGCTTCTTCTTACACTATTCTGTTCTATTTTTGTTAGTTTTCTCCTCACTTTCCTTGACTGTTTAGTATTCCTAGCTTTGAATAGGTAGAACCGATGATTATCTTGTTGAGCACTGATATTCCTTGTAGTATCACTGACTTCTCCTGTGACAGCTTTCCTTATTTCCAAACTGGTTTCACAACCCATGTTGAATTGGCTTACAGCAGGTAGAATAGCAAATGCCATTTTTCTTTTGTCACAAACTCTGTTTTAGGGCACTTAGACCATATAGAGTTGTGAAGTCTCTCATTGGCATTCCGTGTCCCTTCACTGACTCACCTAGAAAGAAGTTCATCTGCTGCCAGCCTTTGATAAACAGGCATGGTTTTTATTACCATTGCAGGCAGTAACTTTTTTAATTTCCATGTGTTTTGCTGGCTTTTCATTCTTGGCAATGACACAATTTTAAAAACACCATAAAACAAATCTTCCAGGACACTTATTGATTTTGATCTTCATCAGTACTTATATAGTACAGTATTGTAGCACAGACTGCAGATTTCATTTGCTGCACATTTGGAATGTTGTTCTTCAGGGCATTCCTGTAGTAGAATGTTAGCTTTTTTATGATTGGCACTGACAAACTTCCTTCTTTTCGCCCCCTAGAGCAGAGCCGCCCAAACTTACTTGTATTGCAGGCCAAAGACCCTATTATAGCTGTTTATTATTATTATTATATTTCAGGATTGTTTCTGTTATTTACGCAGGTATTGTCAACCAAAATATACAATTTCTTTCTTCCACACTTCCCGGTCTCAAGTATCTGCTTTGTCATATTTCTCTTCATGTTGTCTTGAATTCCCTTTACCCACGTTGGCTTTGGTCTACCATGTTTTCCTTTTCCAGGAGGTATCCGTTTCAATACCTCTTTCTTTATTTCTGTGTCTCTTCTTCTCATTATATGACCATGCTATCTTAGATTGTTATTATTATAGTAAGCGTGTGTATATTTGCTACTTTTCTTGTTAGAAGATATTAAATATGAAATTGGTACCTGGTAAGTCAGTCGTCCTCAACTAAATTATTAAACTTAATCAAGTAGTTCCAATATGGAAGCCTTAATATGAATATTATTTATAATAATTTTTAATATTAATATGAATTTTAAAAGTGTTGATTTTCTTGTTATGTCGTTATAACATATTTCTGAAGTCCTTGTTCCATTATTGATATACTAATGTTATAGGCCTACCCATAGTATATTTTAATTTATTAGAATACTACAGGGGCCAGATATTAAGTGATGCCTTTTACCTTGCACTCAGCGACTTTTTTCCCTTATACCTGTGCCTAAGCGTTTAGCCACATGATTGAGGCATTCTTCCTTGATGAATTCAACATCATTATTTATATTGTAATAGCCTTCAGATGTAAAAAAAAAGTCCTAGCATCAATGTCAGACACCATTGTATACCTCATTTCACAACAATCTATAAATCTTTTCCAGGTTGTCTCAGCTGTTGCCATCTTCATTGCATTAGGGGATATAGTGAATTTTTTTCACACTCTTTAGCATGATGTAAATGCCATTCATCATATTCTGCACTACTTTTCTTCAAATTCTTCTCATTCCTAATACATTTGATGCAATTTCCATTTTCTTGATAAAACATAACAGTAAAAAAGTATAAAATGAATGAAACTCATAATATTGTTTTCTATAGACAAATGGATAATTGTCATAAGACGACCATAAAATTATTTTCTTGTTTCAAACATTCTAGCTGCTCCCTAGGTGTTTATAAAATGGTGTACAAGGTATATATATCAAATATAGGCACATTTCATAAAAGTACAATGTTAGGAGGTTCTTAACCCTTAAATTGGCAAAACAAATTTCTTCTGTTAGTTATTTGAATGTTGCAGACCGCAGTGAAAATGGAATATTGTGTAACTGTTATTATTAGGTATATTACATAATTAGACACACATTTAAGTGGTTTATTTTTTCTGGTGTTTTTATTATTAATTTAACATTTCTCAATGAAAGATAAATTATATTTGAAGAGAAAAATTTTCGCCTAGACCGAGACTCGAACACGGGACCTTTGGCTTGCCGGGCCAAATGCTCTACCAACTGAGCTACCGAGGCGAGTTACGATCTAGATGCAAATTTTTCTCTTATATACGTTGTAATTCCCTCTCACCAAATGCTTTTGAAACCATTGTTTCTATCTTTGCAAATGGCGGCTTCTTAGTTAAGAAGACATTTTTGGGAATTTAACATTACTTTATAAAGCTAGTAAGGCTTCTAATGATGTTTTTATTAGTAATTTAACATTTCTCAATGAAAGATAAATTATATTTGAAGAGAAAAATTGGTTTATTTTTGTTCGTTTTCTTCTAATTTATTTCATCATCATCATAGTACATTCACGAATTTAGGCCATTTGTTGACCTGTTTCGGCCTCAAGAGAAACACCATCCAGAAGTCTTTTGAGTGGACGTCCTGATTTATTTAAAATATTAAATTAATTAAATCAACTGATGTATCCAAAAGGATACATTACGAATTTAAGGGTTAAACTGTATTTTTTTTAAATTTCGTCACTTTAACCTATATTTCAGCAGATTATCTCCTTAAAAAAGTTTGTAATTTTTGTTTGCTTTATTTCCTACTTTTATTCAATATTGTTGGCCGCGATGGACTGGTGGTTATGATCCTGATCCCAGGTTCAAACCTGGTTGGGGTCGTTCGATATTTTGAGGATAGAAAAATCGAAGGAAGAAATCTACTAGACTGTAAATGTATTATGTGAAACACACAATCATTCTAATTTTCTACAGATTTAACAAATGTTATTAAATTTTCAGAAGCATTTCATGTTCTTGAGAAGAATTATGTAGAGACTTATTCTTAAGACCTTAAATGACTGGTGAATTTGGCCATTAGATCTTCAATACTGTAAATTAAAATGTTATCCTAAACAAAAGCTTACTTTTCCATACAATTGTCTATAGAAAGTGGTAAATCAGTAGAAACTGCATTATTTGTTTGTTTGATTACTCCTAAAATGCCCATAAAACACAGTACCTATAACTGCATGAAATAATAATTTGCAAAGTACCTACTTTTTAATGATGTTTTTATTATTTCTCAAACCGTACAGGCCACACGGCCTAAAACGAATTTGTTCATGATGATGATGACATTTCTCAATGAAAGAAATTATATTTGAAGAGAAAAATTTTCGCCTAGACCAGGACCCTTCACTTGGTCCGGAAAGCCAAGGGTCCCGGGTTCGAGTCCCGGTCTAGGCGAAAAATTCTCTTCAAATATAATTTACCTACTTTTTAAATTAATCAAATTCCATCTTTAAAAGGTTTGTAAATATAAAATTTGAACATTGTTTTCAATAAGGGTTTTTCATGCATATAAGCTTCTGCTTGAATTGCCAAATAATTAAAATTAAAGTAGTCTAAGTTATGTAGGTAGGAAATAACACTGAGGTTTATTTTAATTAATTTTGAGTTTTTTTTGACGCACCTCATATTTCTTCCATGCAGATCCAGGTTTCATCACTGCATTGAGAATGTCATAAATGCAGTGACGAAACCTGGGTCTGCATGGAAGTCTAGAAATATGAGGTGAGTAAAAAAACTAAATTAAAACATGTCTTTTCATTCTTACCTCTTATAGTTGTTTTTTGTCGAACATATGTTTCACGGTTTCTTAGCCCCATCGTCAGCGATTACAGACTGAATTTTGTCATGTTGTCAGCCCTGATTTTTTATGCCTGATTAAAAAAATTAAAAATAGTCTACTATAATCGAAAATTATATTAGGATGTCCAAGTTTCTAATTTTATTACTTTTTGGTACATCAAATATTAACTTACTTTCTTTTTGCTTTCTCCAGTTAATTTATATAATTATATATTCTCAATATAAGGCTCAGGTGGGATGCCTACTTCCTGACTAGTGGGCCCAGGTTAGATACCCAATCAGGTTGAGAATTTAATTGCAAAATTTTCAATATTGGAGCCAGGAGAGATGTTGGTATACAATTTTTAATTGCTAGATTTGTAACAAATTCCTGCATTAAACTGCAGTACATATGTTGAGAAGACATGTGGTACTGTTGACAGTGATTCATCCAGCAGATGGGAACATTGAGCCTGGCGGCCCCCTTGGTGCTTTTCGATAGGAGTAGGCACATGCTGGCACTGGGTTTCATCTTTCCTCTTCATCATGGCTCACACAACACACACATACTTTCATCATAACCTCTTTACACAATACAAGAATACATCATCTATGTAAAGTGGTTTGCCAAAGTGGTGTGTAAATTAAAAATAGACATTATTGGCACCTATCCCCTCCATGGTATCTTTACCTAGTCTGGTGGAATGGCTTGCATGCTTAAATGATACGGAGAGCTATGCCGGCAGTAGCATTGCTGCTGATAGGATTACCCATGCCAGACTGGTCGAAGGTGATAAGCCAGATGAAAAAAGTACCTTGGTCGAAAGAGTAACAATCTTTCACTGTAAAAATACAACCGTCAAGAAATGAACACATTGCTGATTTTCTTGCCAAAAAAAGGCTCCAATTTAATTCAGAATACTACTAAAAGCTTACCTTTCACATCCATAAAAAGAATAGTTAAAAACAAATATAAAATCAAACAAAACCAAGACCTATGTAATAAAGCCAAAGACAAAAAATGGAATATTTTAGTAAAGAAGCCAGATTATTATTCCAGAATTTCCACGTAAAACTACAGTAGCAACATTTAGACTGATTACAGAACATGACTATTTGGCCAAACATTTATATAAAATAGGAATCTACACGAATCCAAATTGTCCTCTATGCAATAAAGGCGAAGAAATGAATGAAGAACACCTACAAACCTGTGAAGTATTACCTGTTGGATCCACAATAGAGAAATATTGGAGAGCAAGAACGCTAATGGCTTCGGTGCCAAGGCCCAGCATTTGAAAACAACAACAACAACAACAGAAATGAACACATGGATTCAACTGGGGTAAAATTTTCCGGAGGTCAAATAGTCCCCCATTTGGTTCTCTGGGCGGGGACTACTTCAGGGAACCCATGCCAAAGGCTCAAACATACGGACATGTTCCTAGGAACAAGGAATGTTAGGACTTTATACAATAGTGGGGCACTAGAGGTATTAACCCCTGAATTAGATAAATCACCCTTGGATATAGTTGCTTTACAGGAAGTTAGATGGCCAGGAGAAGGTAGTCAGGAATCAGGAAGCTTTGAATTATACTATGGGGGTGCAGAAGGATCTGAATTTGGAACAGGTTTTTTAGTCCGAAGGAGGATCCTATCCCGAGATATATTGGCATCTATCTGCTGAGCACAGAACCAGAAGCATGTAAAGTGTAGTGGGTAGCATTAGAACATACACACGCATTTAAATTCATCGGAGAAATTTTTTTTATAAATCTCACCTCATAAATTTTGCGCTTTTCACAAAACCATTTATGAGTTGAGTTTTCAAAAAAAAAAAAATGTCTCCGGTGAATTTATATGATTAATACATCATAATGTTTACTTCCAACATTAATTTTAACACACTCAATATTTTATAAATAGTGAGTTGCTCTCTCTCTCTCTCTCTCTCTATATATATATATATATATATATACATACACACACCATACATAGTAATTCTGTCCAAGGGTAGGTCTTTCACTGCAATCACATCATTTTCATGCTATGTAGCTTTACTAGGGAATTAAAGAGATATGGTAGCTTCCCATTGCCTTCCACTCTGTACATATAGTGGACTGAATTCCTATTTAGTATTTAAGAACATAATATTTCAGGTTTTTACTGCCATAATTGAAAAATGGGCATAAAATGGACTAACAAATTTTGATCAGAGTCATAGTTACTACACTACAGCCGCCAGATCTCCGGCTCTGAAGTTTAGGTTATACGAGGAGTAAAGGGAGAAACTGCCCTCTACTGCCAATAAGGAAACAGTTGAGTAGGAGTAGATGTCTGCCACAACCAATCACTGCTCTTTACGGAGCTATAGCGTGCTAGTAAGGTTTGAAATTGCTGAAATGTTGTCAGTTGTATGTCTGCTAACCGCATACATAAAGTGGCCCCACCCACTGAATATCCATATCGGCAACACTGTCGGAGAATCAGTGGCTGGGGTATATTTATGATATAGGACCTATGCTTTACTTTTCTGGGCAGAAGATAAGATTACCAATAACATGATTGGTTAGTTGCTATGCTCAAGCATATTGGAGTTCTTCCATTTGCTTTCTTACTTCCCAGTAGCACGATGAAAGAGATCTGTAGCTATTAAATTTCAATACTTCTGAAGATGAGTGATATCAATTGAAATTTTTCTTTTCTACAAAGTACATAATTGGTATAGGAGGGATGTTTAATTTATGTAATTTATTACAGACTTGTAATTGCTGACTATAGGGATCAGTAGCCTTGAAACACATGTTCGACTAAAACAACCATAAGAGGTAAGAATGTACAGACAAAATGTCAATTAAATAACATCAGTCGACGAGATATTACTGAAGATGAAGCTGCCAAGGCTTTGAAACTGCAGTATAATTAGAAGACCAGATATGAGGTGAGGTATGAAGTATTTTAATTTAATCTTATTTTTGTAGAGCTTTAAGTTTGTTTATAAAACCTTGTTGGGTGTCCATGGGAGTACCTGGCAAGGAACTGTCAACCACTGCATGCCGAAATCTACCTTGAAGTTTATCCTAGAGAAAATGGAAATATGTATTAACTCTGAAAATTACTAAATATTTTAACTTCTGTTAAATTGCAGCATACGTTAAAATAATGAAAGCAGATGATTTATATAGGATTATGTAATGTAAACCAGAAGGGGGAAAAATGGTAGAAAATCTTGGAAGAAGCTAAAGCTGTTACCATGATTGAAATAAGTATATTAAAGTACACAACTAAATTATTGTAATCAAATGGCAAAGAGAAAAATTTATGCCTGAACCGGGAATCGAACCCCGAACCTTCAGCTTTCCGTGCTGATGCTCTTAACCATTGAGCTAATTCAGGCATCCTTCCCATCCAAGCACAAATCCTTCCTTTACCTTACTGCCTTGGTCCCACATTCAAATGCATTGAATCATCATTCACAAATACACAATGAATGGCTTCTACCTGAAGAAGACATGAAGGGACTCCACATAGCTAAAGCATTATTTATTAAATTAATATTAAGAAGCTAAAGCGGTTACTATGTACACATTCAAATGCAATGAATCATCATTCACAAATACACAATGAATGGCTTCTACCTGAAGAAGACATGAAGGGACTCCACATAGCTAAAGCATTATTTATTAAATTAATATTAAGAAGCTAAAGCTGTTACTATGTACACATTCAAATGCAATGAATCATCATTCACAAATACACAATGAATGGCTTCTACCTGAAGAAGACATGAAGGGACTCCACATAGCTAAAGCATTATTTATTACTAGGTAGTAACAGCTTTAGCTTCTTAATATTAATTTAATAAATAATCCTTTAGCTATGTGGAGTCCCTTCATGTCTTCTTCAGGTAGAAGCCATTCATGTGTATTTGTGAATGATGATTCATTGCATTTGAATGTGGGACCAGTAGAGTAAGGTAAAGGAAGGATTTGTGCTTGAATGGGAAGGAATCCTGAATTAGCTCAATGGTTAAAAGCATCAGCACCGAAAGCTGAAGGTCCGGGGTTCAATTCCCGGTTCAGTAATAAATTTTTCTCTTTACCATTTGATTACAGTAATTGGTTTATAATGCTGTTGCAAATCTGAAAAAAATAGTACAAAATAATGACAGTTGGAAAACTTAGTACAGTAAAAGCTCCTTATTCACGGTTCTGTAATTCGTGCATCCAGTCAGTATATTAGAAAGATTAGTATCCTTTATTAACACATTGGCAACATTGTTTTTACTGCAGGCACATGCCAAGGCAGTTCTTACAAAGAGTGATTCAAACCAATTGGACAAATAAATATCAAAGTAAAACAAATCTTCACTGTTCTACAAGCCAGAAGGTCCCAGTGGGTCAGGATTTTTAAACTGACCCAAACCTTCTGGCAACACTATGGCCCTGAGGTCGGCTCAACCTCTAATGGAAATGAGTACCAGACGCTCGTTCTGGGAGTAAAGGCGGCCGTCACGCGGGGTTGACATCAAGTGCCGATTGTCCACAAAAAAGTGGGAACCTTAACTTCCTACTACCCCAAGGGCCTCCCGAGGCATGTAGTGGGATTATTAAAATTAAAACAAATCTTGTCACTAAGCTTAAAGTTTGTTGTTAAAAGCCACCACCATATTTCAACTCACCATTCGTTATAATAATTTTGATTGAATAACACGTGTATCTTCTGCTTTGTTCCCAATTTATAATGTTGAGTAAAAGGAAAGAAAAATTAGTTCCGAAGAAGAGATTTCTACAAGCACAGAAAAAAAGTGAACTGTAACTTGAAAAACCTGAGTGAAAGATTGCAGATGGCAAATGAGGTTTGTGATTTCTTCATAAAAATTTATCCGTCTATGGAAAGAAGTCTTATTTTTAAAAGGCAAAATGTTAATGCCACAGCTGAATATCAATCTGAATTGAAAGGCCTTTTAAAAGCAGAAAAAGAGGAAAAAATTAGTAAGTTTTTTAAGCCCTTACCTAAGCCTGACAATAATAATTAATAGAAATTGTTCAAATCTCTCATTAAACTGATTTTATTTTGGAACATATTCCCTATATAATAATAATAACTCCATGGCACGATAGGCCTAGAAGACCCTTAGCCTACCAGCTGGCTGTTGGCCTCACATCCACATGTGTCAATCATAGAGGTATTACACATCCAAGTTAACTGTTCACGGGCGGAGGGGAAGAGTTTTAGCGCTAGTGTTGCCGATATACTGAATCTGTGGAAGGGATGTAGGAGAAAACTGTACATCCGATCACGTATTGAAAATTTTTAACTTCAAATGTTGGGGGAGAATCTCTAAACACGTGTGAAAGTTCTTAACATGGTTGTCAAATTAGTCATTTAAGCACGGAACACTCAAGCGGTCGGATCACTTAAAATCACAGTATTTGTCATCTCTCTGTTACCAGACTCGCAATAAATCACAAGTGGCAACATGTAATGAGAAGGGCAAGGAAGGGACAGCTCATTCCTAGACGTAACCCCAAAAGTAACAGGGTTGTCAAGTTAGTCATTCTGCCACTGACCGCGCAGAACGACGGATCATTAAAATACATAGTATTTGTCAGCTCTCTACCTGCTAATCAAACAACATAATACAAAGGACAGGAAGTGGCAACATAGTAAGGAATAGAAAGAGAAAGACAGTTTGTTAGTTAACATATCCGCCTCCACAAAACACTTGGATGGGTAATAGATGATCATCTAGCCAGTGTAGAGGTGACATGTTGAGTCCCCCAGCTGTTATAACTGATTTTCTCAACCTGGAACCACTACTTATTGTAGCTATCCAAATGACTCACAATGCTGGGTGGGCATCGGTCCCATACTGGTCGAAATACAATGAGAAAATTTCTTCCCCCATGGAGACTCGAACCAGCGTAAGTCCCATAGCTCTGCGCCAAGGGTTCCTGCCTTAACCACTCGGCTAAGGCGCGATTCCCTATATACCTATATAAATTACCATTCTATATTCACGGTTTCTGTATTAGCGTCATATTTACGGAACATATCCCCACGAATAAGGAGCTTTTACTGCACTCCCATTTTCAAGTGTGTAAAATAATCTTCAACTTAAGAAGACGAAGGAAACTTAACCAGATGCATTTTGTGTAAATTTATTTTGAAAGAAGTGCATTACAGGAATTTTTCTTTTTTCATGTCTTGAGACCAACCACTAATCCAGCATCAACAGTAACAAGCAGACAGGTTACATCACATTTTTATATAATTCACAAAACATTATCCATAAAATTAGGAAACAATACAGACTGCAAATATAAACTTTAAAACTAAGTTATTTTTGGCTAACGTGTGGAGAGCAAACTTGATTTGTGTAACTAAGAATATTTTAGGCACAAGCATTCTTGCAGTCTCTCGTTCACGCATTCCATCTTGTACACTAAACCCAGGCTTTCATCTGAACAGAATGCCCATGTAACTGGTTGGTCTGAGTTCCTGCTTTACTTGGTTACAATTGTACAGTACTTAATGATGGTGTCCACTTCAAATTCACTCATATAATACCAACATTTAACTATACAGATCATCATCTCCGTCATCACGGAAATTAGCCTGTTCTCCACCTGTGCCACCTTGGGAACTGTTTCCTGCATTGGCTGGGAATCTGTAAATAAATTTATTTTTATTCAATTACCAGTTGTAAATTTAGAAAAATCAATTATATAAATGCAATAGGTAATTATGTCCAGTTAAGAGAATCTGTCAAGTTTTTTTTTTTAAGTCTGGGCAAGCTGACAATGATATAGAGGATTATATCGAAACATGTTCAAATTGAACCAACATCAATGAGGTAAGATGTTCCAATTCTTAAAAAAAAACTTGATTAAAAGAACCTCAAATGTTACTTCCTAAAATAAGCCATAAGAGAATCTGTGTTTAGTAAATAAGAATAAGAGAAGAAAAAAAATTGTTTGAACAAAGAAGCCTGGATATCAAATGATCAGTGATGGTATGTAAAACCAGAGATCTTGGTTTCAATTACCAGTCCAGGCAAAAAATCTCTTCAAAAAAAAAAATTTCTGATTCATGTTTTGAATTTATTGATTATTACATTTGAAATAAAGTTTTTATACAATAAAGCATGAAAATTCTAATTGTGATTCATCATAGGCACACACAGTTGATACCAGTTATTGATATGGAATTCACATGCATGAAAATCAACATATCATTTTAAAATCATTAGAAAGTAACATTATGAGGTTTAATTTAATTGAGTTTGTATTTTTCTTAACATTCTTACCTCATTTGATTGTTTAGTTGGACATATGTTTAAGGCTGTTGCCCCATCAATGAACTCGCAATATGGGAAAAAAAATCTATATACAGAACAAGGAGAAAATTATGAACTTTGAAATTCCTGGAGAAAGGAGCCTCATTACCAAGTTCTTTGGAACACAGATCCAGGGCCGACAACTTGAAGAAAAGAAAAAATCAGTATGTCCAACGCTGAAGATGGGGCAACAGCCTTGAAACATATGTCCAACTAAACAATCATATGAGGTAAGAATGTTAAAATAATACAAACTCAATTATTGATATATCATTCTAATCGTGACAGATTATTTCCAAAGTACAAAATAATCTGATTCTCAATTACTAATATGACACCATATGACATAGGTATGTGTATGTATGTGTATATATATATATATATATATAGAGTAGATTTTCACGGATATAAGTATGATTAAGAAAGTTTTCTTGGGTTTTCCATATCATGGATTCAAGGTCAGCCTCTGACCACTGATTCTGACGTTTCGACATGATTCCACATGCCATTATCAAGGAATGATAGGTTTGAGTCACTGGTTTAAGTCTTACATAATTAAATGTATTGAGTTTTCATTGTGGTACATTTCGGAAGCTGTACACCCATACAAGGTTCAGGTCTTATATAGTTAAACACATCGAATTTTCATTGCGGTCTGGAAACCAAGGGTCGACCATACTCCATGTTGCCCAACCGTGGTTTCCTCCATATCTTCTACGCTGTTCTAGGGATGACATTGAAGATTTGGAGAAAACTTGGTTGGGCAATATGGAGCATGGTCAACTCTTGGATGGATTATGGCTTCCAAAACAGACTGCAATGAAAACTCAAGTGTTTAACTATATAAGACCTAAACCTTGGATGGGTGTACGGCTTCCAAAATGGACCACAAAGAAAACTCAATGTGCATAATTATATAAGATCTAAATCAGAGACTCGAACCTATCATTCCTTGATAATGGCACGTGTGATCATGTCGAAATGTCGGAATCAGTGGTCAGAGACCAACGTTGAATCCATAAAACAGAAAAACCAAGAACACTTTCTTAATCATACATATATATATAGGTCCCGAGTCTGAAGATTTTCAGGATTGTAAAATATTCTTAAGCCCGAATAAAAAGGCCTCTAAGCAAAATTGACTGCATTTTCCCATCCTAGTACTATCTTGGTTTCCTAGATGTCAGTATGAGGCACAACGCTGACGACTCCAATGACATCTATACGAAAACAAGTGTAAACTAAATTAGTATGGTTTGATTTCTTCCCCGTATGGGAAGAGCACCTAAATATCGTTGAGGGAAACAAGGGCTTACAATATACAAGATGACTATATATATATATATATATATATATGCCAGTTGGGAACTCTTGGTTTAAACTAACATTACTGTTAAAAAAATCCATTCAATCCAATAACTTACCTAAAATTAGTTCCAAATCCCCTAGACTGTTGTAATGTCTGAGCAAACATCTCGTATTTACGGATGTCATTGTCTGAAACTGATCTACGTGCAAATCTCATAGCTTCTTCAAAATGAGCTCTAGTTATTTCAGGGACAGGATCATCTTCGTCCATCTGTAAACAGAATACAATAATTACAGAAACAAAATAAATAAAAACAGGAATATAAAGAAATTATGCCACCTGTCTAAAGGAAAAATCAGTGCCACCTGTCTAAAGGAAAAATCAGTATTTCATATGATTTTCTACAATAGGATATTCATATTTTTTTTAGACCAACATTTCACTTGGTAGACAATGTTTCTTTGTCTGATGTTTCTCATGAAATGCATATCATGATCTTTAGAAAACACCAATTCGTAGTGCATGATTTTGAGCATTAAGTGTCCAAAATCTCAACCACACAATCACAATATCATACAGATTTATCCATCATTGAGATGTATGAAATAAAAACATCACAAAATCATTTAGAAGTAACAGGTCTACAACAGATCAGATTTTTAGCATAAGACAGATTTTAGAAAAGAAATGGGAATATAATGGCACTGTGCGTTATGTAGACTTCAAAAATGCATATGATTCACTCAAGAGGGAGAAGTTATATAGTATCCTGTTGGATAAATTAATGAGTCATTTTTACATCTTTAACTTTGAATATCCTGTTGGAGTTCGGAATTCCTAAAAAGTTAGACTTATATGAATGTGTCTAAATGGCACAAAGAATAGGGTGTGTGTAGGCAAAGTTTCCGGGTACTTTTGAAATTCACAATGGGTTAAAGCAAGGAGATGCGTTATCTCCTCTACAATTTATTTTTGTACTGGAGCATGCAATCAAATCATGAAGTAGGCCTGCAACTCAATGGTATTAATAAGCTGTTAGTTTATGCTGATGATGTAGTACTATTGGCTGATAGCAAGGAGATAGTAAGTGCCAACACATGCACACTATTGACTAACACTAAGAAATTGGGATTGGAAATAAATATCAATAAAACTAAATATATGGTCACACATAGAAATATATTATATAATGGAAACGGACAGCTAATGATAAACGAGGGAAATTTTGAAGAAGTGGCTGAATTCAAATACCTAGGAACAATAATCACAAATAGGAATGAGATGCACAAAGAAATTAAACATAGGCTCAATTCTGGAAATGCATGCTATTATGCATTACAGGGACTCTTGCCGTCCCAACTCCTTTCAAAAATCGTTAAAACTGAAAATATATAAAACTGTTATTCTACCAGTTATATTATATGGATGTGAAACCTGGACTCTTTCTTTAAGGGAGGAAAGGAGATTACACGAGTATTTGAGAATAAAGATCTTAGGAACATTTTTGAACTAAAGAGAGATGAACAGACAGGTGAATGGAGAAGACTACATAACAGTGAACTACGTGGTCTTTATAGGAAGCCAGATATAATAAGAACAGTAAAGTCTCATAGACTGTGATGGGCAGGACATGTGGCACAAATGGGGGAATGAAAGATGTGCATGGAAGTTTTTTGTAGGAAAACCACAGGGAAAATGCCCTGTATGTAGAGCAAGAATGAGATGGGAGAATAAATAATCATGATTGGAAGGAAGTAGATTATACAGGGAATGATTGGAAAACATTAGCTCAGGATCAGGATGTATGGAGAGCTTATGTCCGTGTGGCCATGAATCTATAAGTTCGATAGTGCCAGTGAGTTAATTAGTTTATGTGTAAAAGAAAAGGAATAAAATTTCCCAATCATATGAAAAGAGATAAGGAGTGTGTGATGTTGCATACAGATGATAAAGGAGCAGATCATATGTTGTGGTACTGAACAATACTTGTGCAGCATATTTCCATAGAATATGCAGAGAAATGTTTAATTTAAAAAGCAATATATGAGTAATTATTTTATGGTAATGCAGGTCAAACACCTGTATATTTTGAGAAAATTTTTAAGCCAACAACACAGGTCATTTGATAACACCCTAAAAACTTAGAACTAAACGTGCAAATACTGTACTACCGATGTTTGTGTGTCCTGACGTATACAACTAGTCGAATCTGCAATATTTTCATAACTACATTACAATTACATCACATTTGGGAAAATAAAATAGTTTTCCAAGTGAGATCAAAATTTTTTTTAGAAAACTTAAAATAATTAGTAAAAGAGAAGAAACTTACAGCCATAGCAACTTTTACTCCGTTTAATAAACCTTTTAAGATGGAAATTAACACTAAGGTAATTTATTTAACTTTCACAGGGAAAGAACACTATGAGGTTTAATTTAATTACTAAGGTAATTAATAATTTATATACGAACAAATACAGATCCATGAATAATTAAGTTCCCAGAGAGCAAGATTTAATCTCAAAGTTCATCAAATCGGCACCAGATGGCAGTTTAAAAGTTGTTGGACACAGCGGAAGTTCAACGATGGAGATTTGGTTGAGGATAAAAGCAATGGCTTTTGAAACCAGTGCTGTGAAAATCACAGAATTTTATGAGGTGAGATGTAAAAAAGTTATTTCCGACTCAAATTTCTACTCTGTTTCTCAAAAGGAATTAAGAAAAAGAAATAAACTTACATCCATGGCAAGGTTTTGATTGTTGGCCCGCTCTCTTTCACGTCTGATTTCAGCTTCGATGCTCTGGCGAATGGCTAATTTACAAGCTCGCTGACAAATTTCTGTTAGATCAGCTCCAGAATAACCATGTGTTACTTTGGCTATATAAGACATGTCCACATCCTGTAAACATATACATCAAATTAGTTTTACATATATTTAATAACATGCACCTTTTCCTGAAAAAAAAAAACTTTAACAAATGCTAATTTTGTTTTTTGTTTTAATATGGTGATCATTGAGAAATTCTGGATAATATTAACAAATAAATTAATGAGTCATTTTAACATCTTACCTCATATTTCATGTTTTATCAAACACGGTAACCATAGTTTTCAAATGATCTTGTCATTAATTTTCAACCGCCATTATGACTACCAGATATTCGTTGGAATCTCCCTCTATAACGTTGCCATCTGGTGTTGATTTGACGAACTTTGAGATATCGTTGCCATCTGGTATTGATTTGATGAACTTCAAGATGAGGTCACGTTCATCCGGAATGTCGAAATTCATAGATTTAAATTTGTTCTTCTGTATAAATATTTTCTCCCAAACTGTCAAGTCCAAAGGTTTTTCCAAATGTTTTAGAAGTTTAGCTTCTTTTTCAATTCTATGACCTTCCAACAAAACTATGTGCTGCAATAGCTGATTTTTCAATTTTATCATTTTTAATATTTCTAAAGTGTTCCTTTATGCGAGTGTCCAAATTTCTTTTTGTTTTTCCTATGTATACTTAGGAAAAACAAAAAGAAATTTGGACACTCGCACAAAGGAACACTTTAGAAATATTAAAAATGGTGAAATTGAAAAATCAGCTATTGTTTGTTGGAAGGTCATAGAATTGAAAAAGAAGCTAAACTTCTAAAACATTTGGAAAAACCTTTGGACTTGACAGTTTGGGAGAAAATATTTATACAGAAGAACAAATTTAAATCTATGAATTTCGACATTCCGGATGAACGTGACCTCATCTTGAAGTTCATCAAATCAATACCAGATGGCAACGATATCTCAAAGTTCGTCAAATCAACACCAGATGGCAACGTTATAGAGGGAGATTCCAACGAATATCTGGTAGTCATAATGGCAGTTGAAAATGAATGACAAGATCATTTGAAAACTATAGTTACCGTGTTTGATAAAACATGAAATATGAGGTAAGATGTTAAAATGATTCATTAATTTATTAATTAAGAACCTCATAATGTGTTTCCCAATTTTAATTTTGAATATTAACAAAACTGAATATCAGTTGATCACAAGTGTGACCAACAGTTACAAAATGAACTATGACTATACTTTTTATAATTTTTATTATTTCCACAACAATTCCAGTATAAAAAACAAACTGTATAGCCATGGTATAGATTTTGTCAGACTAACTGACAAAAACAAAATGATAACCACATTTGTGTATTTTTATTTATTTTTGTTGTGAAACCACTACCAGAGTTTTAAGTTTTTATGAGAAAAAAAAACTAAATATGTGTATAGGAGAAGAAATGGAAAATATAAATTTGAACAATGGAGAAGAACTAAAACCTAGCATTGAATGCACTTATTTAGGAACAAAATTAGATCATTAAGGTGATAACACAGTGGAAATTAAAAACAGAATCGCACAAATAAAACAAGCAATAAATGCTTTAAACTCTGTTTGGTGGAGCAAAAATATTACAAAAAATAGAAAATTACAGATATATCAAACCACTGATGTTTTTATTATTAATTTAACATTTCTCAAACCATTATTCAGAGCATTTTCACATATGGTGCTGAAGTCTGGCAAATTCCTACCAGGGAAATGAAAATAATTTTAAGTACAGAAATGGATGTTTTAAGAAGATCAGCTGACAAATCTAGAATGGATAAAATATGAAATAAAGAAATAAGGGAAATTATGGGTGTGCAAGAAGAGCTGGACATCATAGACATTATAGAAAAGAAAAGAAAAGATTACAGTGGTATGTCCATGTCAAAAGAATGCCAGAGCAAAGATTGCCTAAAATTGTTATGGAATGGATCCCAATGGAAAGGAGGAAGAGAGAAAGACCAAAGAAAACTTGGATAGAAGGGGTACAAGCGGCTATGAATATCAGAGGAATGGAGGAAGATCAATGGATGGACAGAGAGGAATGGCATTTGGTTTCCGGAAGACTGTGACAGCTGCCATGATACCAGATAATGATGAAAAAAATAACTTTATGTTTGTTATACATCCATACCTGCATACAGAACCAGACCGGTGTTAAGAACTTGGGGTAGTAGGAGGTTAAGACTCCCACTTTTTTTAGACAATCAGCATGAGATGTCAGCCCTATGTGATAGCCTGCATTTATCCCCAAAACAAGCATCAGTTACTGGATATGAGGTAAGGTATGAAGCATTTTAATTTAATCTGAAATTAAACCTCAATGATTTTTTCCTATAAAAGTTCAATACAAGTGACGACAAGTCTGAATAGGAAATCAAAATGGCTGACCGTTACATGTCTACGTGCCTCCCATTGCATTATTTCAAATATCCTTATCTAATTGGCCACAATCATTGGCATTGGTGGTGAATGTGAGTCCATGATTTAGATGCTGGTTCCCGATCTTGAGGAGAATTGTAGATTTACAAATAATTCCACACTTTTTTAGAATAAAGTCTTTATCTCCTTTGAAATTGATTTGGGTTCCTTTGCAATGGCTAGACATTCAGTTTTTTAATATTGTTTTTATGCAAAAGAATTGTATTTTACATAGCCAATAAAAACTCAAATCACCAAATTAAAATTTTAATTTTCAAGACTGATTATCGAGTAAAGAAAAACTAATATAGATAAACAAAATAACTGTTATTTTAGGAAGTAATATCATAAGTTATGTAGATAGGAAATACTGTAATATCTTACCTCAATTTAATGTTGATCTGTTCTCGAACATGTTTCGATTAGTCTTCTAATCATCATCAGCATGGCCAGACTGGTTAGATTTATGTTGTAAACCCTGGATGTCGATGTCAGCTCCCTCCTGCAGTTGGCCGAAGAACCTCCAAACGAGGTCACGGTTCTTCGGCCAACTGCAGGAGGGAGCTGACATCGACATCCAGGGTTTACAACATAAATCTAACCAGTCTGGCCATGCTGATGATGATGAGAAGACTAATCGAAACATGTTCGAGAACAAATCAATATTAAATTGAAGTAAGATATTACAGACTCAATAAACTTAAACAAAACAACAATTAAAATTTTGACGTGACATGATAAGATTAATAATTTTAAATTACTTTGTGACATAAATCTAATCCACATATCTTTTAATTAAAGAAAAGATTGTGCTTATTAGAATAGGGCCTCCTGTCATCATTCATAATTTTATCTTTATTTTTATAAATTTCTAAACTTTCAAGGATGCCTTTAATTAAATTACATTTTTTATAAAAAGAATGAGGCCAGTCAAAATAACTAACTCATACTAATTAAAAGAAACCTCATAGTGTTATTTCCTCCAAATATTAAATAAAGTTGACTATTCAAGTCATAAAGAAAACAAAAAGTGTTAAGAACTGTTTGAATACATTCAAGAAAAAAAATTAGGTGAATCAAAATAACTAACTTGTAATAATTAAAGATTTGGACTGTATTAGTATGCATAAACACTTTTTCCCCCTCCTATTACAGTGAGAAAAAAAAATCCACGAGTATCTGTCACATATATTCTACTCACTTTTGCAACTGGTGACTTCCTTAGATTGGCCCTAAAGATGGCTTCCCTTGATTTCTCATCAGGTAGTGGAATGTAGATAAGCTGATCCAGTCTGCCAGGTCGGAGGATTGCTGGATCAATAATATCAGGACGGTTGGTTGCTCCGATAATGAATACATTTTTCTTTGCTCCCATACCATCCATTTCAGTGAGAATCTGGTTAATTACTCTGTCTGCTGCTCCACCTGCATCACCTACATTTCCTCCTCGAGATTTTGCAATCGAGTCCAGCTCATCAAAGAACAAAACACAGGGAGCAGCTGCACGAGCCTATATAAACAAAAAAATTCTAAATATAGACACATCATATTTTTTATAAACCATTCATTAAACACCAACAAATTTAAAATTCTTTTCCATATTTTAATATATCACCGGTCTTAAGGAAAAAGTCACCAACATTTTTTGTAATTTTGAGAAAACTCAATGATTTTTTTCCTTGCAATAATTTTCCATTTAGTTTCACTTAGTGATAGCAACCATTTCTGTTTCTTCTATATTAAAAATGAGAAAATAAGGTTAATTCTTTTTTCTGCACAAAATTTAGCATACTTTCAGTCAATTGAAGACAATAAATGTTAGTGATTTTTTTTCTTAAGACTGTTGATATAATCTTTTATGGCTAAGTGAAATGACTTTTTTATTTCCTTCATAAACTCATACCAAGTTTTATTCTTAGGGTTTCATTTTTTAAATTATTCTCCACAACTTAAAATGATTTTTACATTTTTTCTAACAATTATTTCAATATATTTTTCTATGATATTTAACTACATATATATTAGTCATTCAAAATATCTCTGCAGGCAGAAGAATTACGAAGCTCTGTTTTGTTGCTACATGTGACGTCATGTAAGGCAGTGTATGCTGTCAGCATCCCACGTCCCATTCCCCTCTGCACTCATAGATAGCAGTGTCAGGTGTTCTATTCCTGCATAAACATGACTGCAGTGCCCTCCGTAAACAACTGCGCTTACTCCTTAAATGGGTAATAGCATGAAGACATGGATATTGATTTTAACAAATATTATATACAACAACAAAGACTTCCAGTGCAGCCAACAGAGTATATACTAATTAACTATACACACATACTTCAGAATTTCAGTACTACTTATTTTTGTTGCATTCTTTCACAAGTTAGAGGGCTTAAATTATGTTATGTTAGCTTTTAGGTTGGTCTTTCACAGATTAGAGTACTTAAATTGCATTAGGTAAGCTTTCAGGTTCGTTAAATATTGTGTATATGTTGGCTGCATTCTGCAATTCCATAGTGTAAACTGCTTCGCATTTGTTGTCACATGCACATAGTGTATGATTGGAACTTAGAAAAAATTTTCGCGCCACATGTTAAGAATCCCCTCTTTTAAATATCTTCATTGTTGTAATGTCATATTTTTTATTGCCTTTATTAAACTCCAACAAATTTTGAATTCTTTATATAAAATAATGAAGGTACACTAAGAGATAAAAAAATAAAATAAAAATATTAATTGAAAACTTTACATCTCATCTCATAAAAAACTCAATCACAAAGCACATATATCATCCTCTGGGGGGCACAAGAAAAGCTGATAACAGCAACTCAATTCAAACACATGAGAATATATGTAATGCAGTGGGGTATAAAGTTTCCTCATCATATCTATATTTTTTACAAAATTTTGTTTCTATATTTTTATTAGTCACATAATTTTTTTTTATTAATTCACTTATTAAATTCCCCAATGAACTTAAAACCTATTTATATAGTTTGTTATTGTCAGATCTTATTTTTCCATGGTGCGACAGGTGTCTAAGGCACTTGGCCTACCATATGGCTGCTGACCTCTCCTCCATTGTCATTTACTGAGATAGATGATGATCTAGCCAGTATTGTGATTTTTAAGTTGCAATTAAACATAAAATAATTAAGTGAATAAATATAATCTTTTAGTTCGGTTTTTTTTACTAAAGAAATCATCCCTTTACCTTCTAGATTGTAAACTTACCTTATCAAAGACATCCCTAACATTTGCTTCAGATTCTCCAAACCACATTGTGAGCAATTCTGGTCCTTTAACTGAGATGAAGTTAGCTTGACATTCATTAGCTATAGCCTTGGCTAGAAGAGTTTTACCACAGCCTGGAGGTCCGTAGAACAGCACACCCCTGGATGGCTGCATACCAAACTTGAGAAATTTGTCTGGATGTTCCACCGGATACTGCAATAATATGTTTTAACATAATACACCATTCCAAGATTACACTGTAATATGAATTTTTAAACTTGCAAAACATGTGATGTCAGTCACATCAAAATTATTTCTGCTGTAGAAAATAAAATACTAAAAAAAAAAAAAACCCTTACATGTATTACCAGAACATAAGATGTCCTCTTTTTTCCAAAATTTGAAATTCAAAAAAGTAACTCATCAATCATGATTTTATTGCAAATGTTAAAATTCATTATTGAGTAACGATAACCATATAAATATGAAAAAGTGTACAGTAGAAGTGAAACACAGAACTAATTTGGTATGCCAGGAAACAAATGAAGTAAATCTTCAACATCTGCTGGAAAGGACAGGACAGAAAGTTTCTCCCTCCACTTTTTTAACAATAAATTTACAAAAAGAAATTTTAATTTACGAAAAACTAATTTCTATAATTAGAACACATTTGTAGGAATCACACAATGCACTTTTTCAGTACTTTGTATGACTTCCTTCAATGTGGAGGCATTCTTCCACTCGTCTGGCAAAACCCTCAGCGAGCACTGTAGTCTCATCAGTGTGATGGAGTCCATTCCTCTTGAACACGTCCAAAAAGTTGATTTTTGTTGTGTGGACGAGGCTCCTTGAACACTGAATCCTTTAATTGTTTCACAGGATTGAGGTTTAGGCTGTTTCCAGGCCAGTTCTCCCAAACAGTTGGAAACATTCTATTCAAAAGTATAGCTGATAGCTGGGCTGTGTGAGCAGTTGCTCCATGCATCAAAATAGCACTGCCTGGATCTGGGAAAAGACCATCTCGAATTGTCTTAGTATAGACAGGAACAATATTTTCCTGGTAGTACTGACCACTGACACTCTTTTTGGCATCCACCATAAGCAGCTGTGTTTTCCCAATTCCACAGATGCCACCTATTCAGTCATAATATTAAAACAACAGTACTTTCGTTCATTACTTGAACACCTAAGAATGCTTAAAAAATGATAAATCAAGATTTTTGTTAACGCACACCAAGTTAAGGAATTTTAAAGTTGCCTGTCTTCTCCAAAGAAAAATGCAGTACAACAGAAATACCTGCAACTATCAAACAACCAAGCATGGGAAAGCCTACACAATGAATCAGGAAAATACCCTAGACTAGTAGCAAGTTTTTGTTACTTCCACCATCTATTGGGGAGTAGTAGTACTACAGCAACTCTGGAAGAAATTTTGGTGATTGAATCAGTAGGGAGAGAGAAAATTTCAGTCCACTCTCTATATAAAAACACTAAAATGATACTAACCTGCACCAATTCTTGCAGTTCTCGTTTTACATTCTCCAATCCTCCAATGTCATGCCATGTTACATTAGGTACTTCTACAACTGTCTCACGTAGAGCACTTGGACTGCTCTTGCTCATTGCATACTAAATAAACAAAAATCATATATCACTTGAAGGAAGATTTTTTTATTTACGAAACTAAGCACTAATAACACTGGTCAACATAATTTTTGTCTCATGAGTACCAATAGTTGTACTTAATGCAGTTTTTTATCGTGTTTTCAAATATGTATTCCGAATTTATCCATCACCCACAGTTTTTTTTATTTCAATTTCAATTAATGGATTTAAATAATTATTTTTTTAATAAACATTTTTTCGTCCATTGTAAAATAAAACCAAATGAGCTAACTCAGGAGATCTCAGCTACGGAAAAAAGATATGGAATCCTAATATGTTGGCCGATTATTGTTGGACCATCAAGAGGGATGCTCCACAGGCAAAATATAGCAGAAAATCGTCATTTCTTACTTTCTAAGTGAGTCACGAATGTTTGAACATTATGTAGTTACGAATGTAGAAAATATTAAAGTGTTTGAAATTAAAAATTCCTGTCTTTCAGAAACCTTATGTGATGGAGAAAAACCAATATCATATTTGAATTCAGGAGAAAAAATATAATCAGAATCACATATTTTTCTTCCTGAGAAAAAAAAAAATTTTTTTGTTGCTCAGTGTAATAAATTAAAGTATATCAAACTGTTCACTAGAATACATTATTATAATATCATGGATTAATTACTGATTTGTACTCAACTTATGCCCAATTTTTCAAAAGTTGAGATAACCCTCCAGTAACTGTCATTTATTAAAGTTGAAGATTTGATATCTTTTGCTGTGATATATGAACACTGTGGCCGATAACTTTGCTGTGTTACATGAACATTGTAAGCCAATAACTTTACAGTTTTATTGCTGCCATATGTTCCAATTAAGAATTATAGGAAATAAGAAGGAAGAGGGTACCCTAAAGAAATGTTCGTCTTGAAGAAACGACAGAACAACGGTCGTGACGATACTGAGGATGGAACAGAAATTATGTTCCGAAACTAGTTTATAATCAAATAAGAAGAACAATATGAGGTGAGTGATAAAAATATTCTACCTTAAGATTTTAGGTACCTACCCTGAAGTTCTCCATTGTGACTGCCAAAGAACTTAATACTTCTGCATCTATCTGATCATCCTCCAAATCAATGAGATCCATCTTCTCTCTGATCTGCTGCAATGCAGCTTCAGAGCACAGTGATGCCAAATCAGCACCTACATGACCGTGTGTTTCTGCAGCAATTTGCTCTAGATCTACGTCATCAGAAAGCTTCATATTCTTTGTATGAATTCGCAAAATCTCTAATCTTCCAGTGGCATCAGGTATGCCAATATCAATTTCACGATCAAACCGTCCAAAACGCCTAAGTGCACCATCAATTGAATTGGGCCTATTTGTAGCTGCCATTACTATAACATGGGAACTCTGTTTCAGTCCATCCATCAATGTAAGGAGCTGTGAAACAATACGCCTCTCGACTTCTCCATGTGTCTGTTGGAAGAAAAAGAAGTAACTTTATTTCATATAAATAAATCATATAAATGGAATTGCTCTATTCATAGATACATACCTGAATACATTTTGTAATATTTTAAAGAAAAATTAACTAAAATATATAACTTCGCATTAAGAATAAAGAATATTTATATATAAAAATTTAATATGTGTATATTTGTGTTCGTAAAACTCATTGACTGACTTGAAATTTTGACACAACTTTGCATTCAAATAAAGAGTTCAAACAACTTCAATTTCTAATGGCTTGCATTCACTATAACTATCAATAAAGCACAAGGGCAATCTTTGCAAGTGTGTTGTCTGAATTCAGAAAATACATCATGTAAATTTATTCAAATCAGAAAGATGGACAAAGTTTGCAAAGCAATGAAATTTAAAGAAGAAACTCCAAAAATGTACTGCACGAGCAGAATTAATTAATTTATATTTGAATTAATGCTGGGAAGTAAACATTATGAGGTTATATCATTAATAGTGAGTGGAGAACTTATGTTTTAATGACTCACCTCGTACATTTTCAAATTTCTTTGATACTGACGGTTTCAGGCAACATCTTGTCCCTCTTCAGTCATGACTTCCACTGATGAAATTCTCTGGTTGTAATAGAGAAATCAACAACCAGAGAATTTCATCAGTGGAAGTCATGACTGAAGAGGGACAAGATGTCTGAAATCGTTGGTATCAAAGAAATTTGAAAATGTATGAAGCGAGTTGTTAAAATATAATTTCTCCACTCACCATTAATTAATTTACTTAAACTGCTACAAATCTTTATGAAAATCATTTTTACTTTATCAACTAAAAATAAAAACACATATTTATTTAATACTGAGGTAAGATAAACAGACTCAAAATAATATAAATAAATAAATGACATTTATTTATTTAGGCATAACAGCACATGCTGGGTATTAGCTAGTATTTAATAAATTCACTTTCTTCCTTTTCTTCTTCTTTTTCTTATAATATAATAATTGCCATTTACCATGTGATAGTTTATATACTCTCCTCACCCTAACTTTGTTATCTAGGTTTTTAAAGACTGAAGTAAATTATATACTTTCAGTTATCACTTTTAATGCTAACATTTCACAAAATCAAAACTAATTTAAATTTAAAAAATACACTACTATCTACATGAGTTTTATTGAACTCTCAGTTCCCTCAAACAACATTGTAATATTGTACAAACATCATAATAAGTACATTAAAAATAAAAATTCATACCTTTTCTCTCTTAGGAGCTATTGCATCCAATTCATCGATAAAAATTATAGCAGGAGCATTTTTATCAGCTTCCTCAAAAGCTTTACGTAGATTACTTTCAGATTCTCCAGCCAATTTACTCATTATCTCAGGCCCTGAAATGTACAAATGTTCAATTAGTGAAGAAGGAATAATGTACTAAACTTATATTACCCAAGTACTCTGAAAAACTAACAAATGTATTTAATATATTTGAAGAGAAAAATTTTCGCTCAGACCGAGACTCGAACCCGGGACCTTTGGCTTTCTAGGCCAATGCTCTACCATCTGAGCTACCGGGACGAGTTCCGATCTAGATGCAAATTTTTCTCTTATATACGTTGTAATTCCCAGCACCAAATGTTATGAAGCCTTTGCTTCTATCTTTGCAAATGGCAGCTTCTTAGTTAAGAAGACATTTATCGGGAATTTAACACTACTTTGTAAAGCCAGTAGGGCTTCAATTGATGTTTTTATTATTAATTTAACACTTACTGGCTTTATAAAGTAGGGTTTAAATTCCCGATAAATTTCTTAACTAAGAGGCCGCCATTTGCAAAGATAGAAGCAAAGGCTTCATAGCATTTGGTGCTGGGAATTACAATGTATATAAGAGAAAAATTTGCATCTAGATCGGAACTTGCCCCAGTAGCTCAGATGGTAGAGCATTGGCCTAAAAAGCCAAAGGTTCCAGGTTCAAGTCTCGGTCTGGGCGAAAATTTTCTCTTCAAATATAATTTATCCTTCAGTGAGAAGCGTTAAATTAATAATAAAAACATCAAATGTATTTAGTTTTATATACTAAAACATATTAGAGAAGGGAGTGAAATCTTGATCAACCATGAAAACAAATGAAAATGTAACAACCTAGATAAAAAGAACCAAGATCTGAAAATATCTTTGCACCTTTCCATCTCAATACAAGTCATGATTGTTTAGTTGCACACTTGCAAAAAAATACACGTCCTTAACCCTTAAATTGGCAAAACATTAATTTCTCGTGTCAGTTATTTGAATGTTTAGGACCGCACTGAAAACGTATCCATGCATAAATGTTATGTAATTCAATACACATTTAAGTAATTTCTATTCATTTGTTTTCTTAAAATTATTAAATAAATTAAACCAGTTGATGTATCTTATAGAATACATTGCCAATTTAAGGGTTAAATTACAAATATTTGTTTATTTACTAATGCCCAGCACTTGGAAATGCAGCCATCAGCTCTCTTGCTTTCCAATATTTTTCAAATAGTTTTAGATGAAATAGCTGGGCATTGCTGAAGGCAGTCCTGATCCAGATCTTGTAGATTGCACAAGGAACAAAGTGGGAAAGAGAGAATTCCTATTCTGTGCATATTCTTTAACAAACAATGATGATCTGTAGCCAAATTAAAAGATGCAACAGCATTTTTCCTTGGTTACTCAGGGATTTTAAATAATTGTGTGTTAAGGCACTCCCATATTTTATTTCTTCAAACTTCATCAAAATAATTAGATAACATAATTTTAAATACTGAAGTGATTAATCTCTTAGCTGTTACGAATGGGAAATCTGATGTAGGTTTTCGCAAATACTAAATCTTTTCTTTGCTAGATAATCAGCAATTTCATTTCCAAATAAACTGCAGTGTGCTGGAACCCACAGAAAACTGCCTTTATCATTAATTTTTTTAAATTATGTATTTTCAACAATCTATTATTTTATTGCATTTAGGTGACCTAGAGTTGAGAAGGCTGAAATTAAAATAATAATGGAATCTAATTTCTTTTTATTTGTGGCATACTGTTACAGCAATAATAGCTGCTCTTGAATCACAAAACATTCTTGATTATATTTGAAGAGAGACCAGCCTCACGGGCTAGTAGTCAGCATGATTATATTTGAAGAGAGACCAGCCTCACGGGCTAGTAGTCAGCATTTGTGACTACTGTTCATGAGGTCCCGGGTACAATTCCTGGTCAAACCATAGGAATTTTTCCTTAAACTATTCCTGTGGTTGCCTATGGTCTGGAATTTAGGTTAAGAAGTCTCGTAGTGCTTCATTATCATTTATCACCTATCATAACATTGTGGTAACGTAACTCCGCCTTCTAGGTGACCCAACTTCAGAAGTGGGTTACAATTATGCCAATGCCAGGAGATAACTCCAGAAATGTCGAAATGACAACCTGGGGAATTGAATAAACAAAAATTATTTGAAGAGAAAAATGTATTCATAATTTAATGAGCAATTTTTACACCTTACCTCATAGTTTATGTTTTCTTAAACACAGTAATTGCAGTTTTCAAGAGAACCATCTCTCTCATTTTTAACCGATATTATAACTACAGGATTTTCATTGGAATCTCCATCAATAATGTTGCCATCTGGTGTTGATTTGATGAACTTAGAGATCAGGTCCCATTAAAGATGGTTCTCAATGTTTAAACTATGAGGTAAGATGTAAAAATGACTCATTAATTTATGAATTAAGAACCTCATAATGGTATTTCCCATATTTAACTATGAAGAAAAATTTATGCCTAAACTGGATTTAAATACCATTGCTCTGCCATTGAGATAATTTAACTGGAAATGCTTCTCTCTTAAATAATCCCTGCACGCCAAAGGCAATGAACCTTCGTTCCACACACCATCTGGCAGCTTCTTCTCAAGAAGACTTTAAGCAGGATTAAAACCATCTCTATAGCTAGTAAAGCTATATTTTTTGTTTTTATTTTTACATTTATTACTTCTCACAGAATGACAAATTATACAGGGCTATTCAGAAAGAAGGAACAGACTTCAAATATTTATTTCTTCTAAACCACAAAAAAATATAAACACAATTCCTACGTTTTTGGAAAGAGAAAAGTTCAAATTTCACTATTTTATTCATTCGATGTGAGCACCATATGTTACATGAAAGATATCAAAACCAGTGGCTCATTTCTTGCCACACAAGAATCAGCTGGTCTCTAGTTATTGAATTCACAGCTTCAACAATGCAATGTCGCAAATTTTCAAGAGTGTCAAGCATAGGGGGGGATAAAAACATGGTCTCTTACGTATCCCCACAGATAAAAATCACACGGGATTAGGTCAGGTGACCTGGGAGGCCACTGGTAATGAAGTTGATCTTCTGCTCCTCTTCTAATCCAATGTCCTGTTGTGTCGCCATTTTAATACAAGCAACAGCGCCAATGCGACCGTGATCAGAACTTCAAACTTTTCTTTCCAGGAGCGTTGGAACTGTGTTTCTATTTTTTGTAGTTTGGAAGAAATAAATGTTTGAAATCTGTTCCTTCTTTCTGAACAGCCCTATATTTTAAAAGAAAAATTTATGTCTAAACTGCAATTTGAACCCAAGGTCTCTGGTTATACACCACTGCTCTGCCACTGAGCTACTTTGGCACATCAATTTAAATGGAAATATTTCTCTCATATACAATCCCTGCAATGAACCTTTATTCCATTTGCCATCTGGGATTTAACACAATTTTTATACTTTTCTGATGACACCATAGCCCTGAGGTTGACTCAGCCTCTAATTCAAATGAGTACCAGATTCTTGTTCTAGGATAAAGACAGCCATCAAGCAGGGCTGGGGTGAGAGCATTAACCTTCTACTACCTTAAGGGCTTCCTGAGGCTTGTAGTATGATCACGTTTAATAATAATAATAATAATAATAATAATAATAATAATAATAATAATAATAATAATGCAATTATAGTTATTACCCACCATTTATAAGAAAGAAGAAAGCACCAGTTTCGTTGGCCACAGCCCGGGCAATAAGAGTTTTTCCAGTGCCTGGAGGTCCATACAAGAGTATACCACGTGGTGGCTTTACACCAATAGCTTTGAAAAGGCTGGGATGTCTTAAAGGAAGCTCCACCATTTCCTTAATCTGCGCAAGTTGTTTGCGACAACCTCCGATGTCATCATATCCCACAGCATTTAATGCTTCTTCCTCTTCTTCACGTTTGATGGGATCACCTTCACAATGTATTACAGTGTCTGGGGCGACAATGCAATATGGAGACGGATCTGTCTCCACCACCTTAAACTCTACTGCTCTCATACCACCACGTACAATGAAAGCATCATCCTTGTGAATGGGGCGATAGGCTTCCAAAAAATATGGTTTCAGATAAACTTCAAACAAGTTCCTAAAAATCACAAGATTTAATATAACAATTAAAGTAAGCTAATATTATAACAAAATAGCATAACTATAAAAAATAATACAATACATACTACACTTACTAAGTAGTAATGTTTAATATCGTCTATGTTAGCTGCAAGGCTAACCATGAAATTAAAAATATGGTCTACTGTATAAAAATATTTGAAAACAATGTATTTAATAAATAGGTTTTCCCCAGGGGTAGTGAATAAGCAATGTGATTTTATATTTGAAGAGAAAAAACACGCCCAGACCGGAGTAGGCATGTATTTTTCTCTTCAAATATAATTTTAACTTCAATGAGAAAAATGTTAAATTTTTAATAAAAACATCAAATGTGATATTATTAATTTTCTCATAATACATATATGTCTATGGTTGTGGTCTCAAGGTAGTGTGCTGCCTTGCCACACAGCAGGCCCGAGTTCGATTCCCAGTCGGGACAAGCTTTCTGGATGAGGTTTCTCCTCACCTGTAAGACAAATGTCAGGTAGCTTTAAGGCCCAAAAGGTCCCTGAACATTATCTGGCCATCATCATCATTCTTCACTGGTGTGGAAAGCAACAGAAAACTACCATACCTATAATTCCCTAGTAAAGCTGCATAGCATGAAAATGTTATGATTGCAGTGAAAGACCTGCCCTAGGGCAGAACACTATAGAACAGAATACAAATACATAATGATGAAAGGTTTTTTGAGTTTTCCAAATCAAAGATCCAAGGTTTGACTCTGGCGACTGGTTATATCGACATCATTCCACAAGCCGTTGTGCGTGTGTAAATATATATTATACACACACACACCAATTCATCCACCATGTCAAAAAATATTAAATCATGAAAATCCTAGCCTAATACAAAAAAAAACTTTTTCTCGGATGCAGTGACCCCAAGTTCAATTCCTGGTCAGGACAAGTGTTTCCTTACCTTTAAGGCAAATGTCAGGAAACTTTATAGTTCCTGAATTCATTTGCCATTATAATTGCCTGTATCATATTTTCCTTGTTAATATGAAATATAAGTAAATGGTGTCTTATCTAAAATACATGTGTTGTCACAGAGATGACATTATCCTCCATACACCCGTCTAGTCAAAAAAGATGCATGTGACCTAGAGTAAAAAAAAAAATAATAACTCCCTTCAGGTCATGTACCTATTAGGCTCAGGAGGTGTAGGACACACAAAAATACTCTAAAGAGGAAGACCTAAAGCAGAGAGAGAGATTAAGAGAAAAAATGGAGGGAGGGAGGGAGAGAGAGAGAGAGAAAAGAGAAAGGGAGAGAAAAAGAAAGAAAGAAAGAAAGAGATCACTTCAAAATCATCTCTCAGAAAGAAGTCATAATTGTAAACAATAAAATGTTTCTGTATCTTACCCTGTGAGACCTTCAACAGTATCATCTATTGGCAATACATGGATTCGTTTGCCATACTTAACATCAGGACAAGGTTGAACAGAGACAACATCTGATAGACGAACACGCAGGTTGTTCCTAACAACTCTATTCATTCGGATCTTCTCATCTGGACAGGATTCATCTGACAGTACAATGCATACTGTCTCCTTCCTTCGCTTGCCTTTGAGGAGAACTGTATCTCCTCTAAATAGTTGCAACTCATCCATTTTGTGCTAAAACATTAAAAGGAACAATGAATAATCAGAACTCATTCTCAATTTGAAAATTTTCAATTTTGTTTTTTTTTTTACATGTAGATGCAATACATTTTTATTTCTCTTTGAAATACACCAAGAAAGATCATAGCTGATAGTAAATTAACTCAATTATACTATTAAACCTGTAAGCTCATGGTAGCAAGGACAAACTCTCCATACATCCCTATTCCGATCTAATGCCTTCCAATAATTCTCATAAGTAATGCCACGAGTGATTTCCAATTTATCTAGAGAATTTGGAAATCAAGAGTGGCATTTGTTAGGACTATTTAACGAATAAAATTAAGCTGTTTACTCACAAATCATCATTTATCTATAGTTATTTTAAAATATTTATATATTTAATGTAAACTGCGGTTTGAAAACAAATGAGAAACAATAGGTACGCTTCATCTTCTTCTTTTGTTTATCACTGCAACCAGATCATTCTATTTATTGCCAAAGGAACGCAATATTGTAAGAATGCTCTCTAGTGGAGAAAAAATGAAACACGTCAACTGTATATTAATTCATTTCTGATGTCGTATGATGTAAATATGACAATTATATTTTTCTGGATTATTACCTGGGAAAAAATACATTTGAGAAAGTGCAAACAGTGGTTTCTTTTTTTGGTGGTATATTAAATTGCTACAAATGTTTTTATATTAAATTTGCTACAAATGTTTTTATATTAACTCCTGCAAGCGCTATGTATTGGCATCTATGCACTATATATACAATCTGGTAGCCGTATTTCTTACAGGCTCAGTCACTGCAAAATAATGGTCAGACCTGTTCAGAATATTAAAAAGGAGGAGCTTTCTTTAATATGATAAATTTAACACTGATAAATATTTCGTGAAACACGACTCTGATTGGTTGTAAAACAGAAATAATTGAAACGTGATTGGTCATTGACTCCCATTTGGGGCATGAGTTAAATAGTCTGTATAATTTACCTCCCTCAAATCATGATTAATGTTATTCTTCTACCATATACATTTAAGAACACAAAATCACGTTGTTTACCCTCTAGAATTATGTCTGTATTCTATCGCAGACAAACTTTACAGCTGATAGGTTTCTCCTTAAGACTAAAAAACCTGTTCTGAATTCAGGTCTCGCTGCATCCCATAGTATGATGTAAAGCTTCCTCATTACCTTCTGGTCATCTAACTTCCTGTAAAGTGACTATAACCATGGGTTGTTTATCTAACTCCTGTGTTAATTTTTCTAGTGCCCCACTATTATATAATGTCCTAACATTTCTTAAGTAAAATGTAGCAATTTATACCATTTCCTTTATCCCATCTCTAACTAACTCACTGACACTATTGAACCCATAAGTTCATAATTGCACAGACATAAGTTCTCCATACATCCATATCCTGAGCAAATGTTTTCCAACCATTCCCTGTATAATCTACTTTCCTCAAAGTGTTAATGTTATTCTCCCACCTCATTCTTGGTCTACCAACTGGGTGTTTTCCCTCAGGTTTTTCTACTAGAAGCTTCCATACACGTCTTTCATTCCCCATCCATGCCACATGTCCTGCCCATCGCAGTCTAAGAAACTTAACTTCTTATTATATCTGGCTTTCTCTAAAGACCATGTAGTTCACTGTTATGAAGTCCTCTCCACCTCTCTTTGGTCCAAGAATTTTCCTAAGTACTTTATTCTCAAATACTAGTAATCTCCTTTACTCCCTTAAAGAAAGAGTCCATGTTTCGCATCCATATAATATAACTGGTAGAATAATAGTTTTATATATTTTCAGTTTAACATTTTTTGAAAGGAGTTGGAATGTCAAGAGTCTCTGTAATGAATAATAGCATGTATTTCCAGAATTGAGCCTATGTTTAATTCTTTGTGCATCTCATTCCTATTTGTGATTATTGTTCCTAGGTATTTGAATTCAGCCACTTCCTCAAAATTTCCCTCATTTGACATTAGCTGTCCATTTCCATTATATAATGTATTTCTGTGTGTGACCATATATCTAGTTTTATTGATATTTACTTCCAGTCCCAATTTCTTAGTGTTACTCAATAGTGTGTGCTTGTTGGCCTTTAATATCTCTTCGCTATTGCCCAATAGTACTACATCATCAGCATAAACCAACAGTTTATCTCATTACACAAATTAATGATAAACAGGCAACCATAAATTTCAGACAGATTGCAATTCTGTCTTCATTTCCCTGATAGCAGCAGCAGGATGAATGAAGAATAGAGGTTTTATTAGGATAACCATGCAAGAAATGGATGGAAGGGGTTTCAAAAATAGGCTATATAATCTACTTCATCAAGTTTATTGAGTCTGTACCATCTTACCTTAATTACCTAAAATAAAACATATAATCTACTTATTTTGTTGCATGGATTAAAGAATGTTATATTAATATAAATGGTTCCTACATTTACAGAAACGACAATGTTGCAAGCTGGATTCAACATAATACAACCATCTAAGTGCCAACTTAGCCACATAGACTCTGTGCAATTTTTTTATTGAATGTCATTGATATTTAGAGAATTTGTAATTTTTTATAGTGGTGGTAGTTCCTATCACTCCTCTTGGAAGCATAGGGCCTTTGTGAAAGCACACCACTACCACAGTTTTTTTTGCCAATTCCTGACTACATTCCTGCTTTTCCCTTATTCTATTACTGTCATGCGCTATGCAATTTTTTGTCTTCCTCTTTCATATGTCATCCCTGTGGATCCCATTCCAAAGCTCTCTTTGACACACTGTCTAGTTCTCTTCTGAGAGTGTATCCAATCCATTTCTATTTAAGGTTTCTAATATCCTTCCAGATTCCATTTTGTGATTTTATCTTCCATACTTCTTTCTTTGATATGGTTTTTGGCAATCGGGTTCTCAAAATAAATCTCAAGCATCTCTTTATATATATATATCTGTAATTTCTTTATGTAATACATTATATATATTTTTAAATGTATTAACCAATACACATCACAATTCTTATAGCAGGATTTTAATATCATAATAAATATGAAAGTTAAAGTTAATAATTTTGTATTTTAACATTCTTTTAATATTTAAATATAACTTAAATAAAGAAAAACATCTAAATAATTAATTGGTGTTCATTGTTGAATAAAAATGTCTCAGTAACAATTAAAGAAATTGTATTACAGCCTTTCTAAATAATGCTTTTAAAATTGTTTTAAGTCATTGTTGTCAGAATTATAAAGCTCATCATCATAGTACATTCACGAATTTAGGCCATTTGTTGACCTGTTTCGGCCTCAAGAGAAACACCTCCAGAAGTCTTTTGAGTGGACGTCCTGGTCTTCTTCTTCCTGCAGGTTGATATCTTAACATTTGTTTGGGTATTCTGTGATCTTCCATTCGATGAACATGTTGCATCCATCTTGACTTATAATCAGAAATTTTGTTTTCTAAAGATTCCATGTGTAATTCTTCTAAGATGTCTTCATTTTTTTTGTGATCTAGTAGTGTGTATCCTGCAGTCCTCCGAAGATATCTCATTTCAGCAGATCTAAGTCTCTGTATATCCTTCTGTTTCAACGTCCATACTTCGCTACCATACAAAAGAGTTGGAAGAGCCAGTGTTTTATACACTTTCAGTCTTGAATGCAAAATTATAAAGCTTTCTGTTATAACTGTAATAAGAACACCGGCTTAACTTCATATTTTTAAATGAAAGTATACTAAACTCTGATTGGATGTTAAAACAATTAACTTTTTGATTTAACAAATCAAATTTAAACCAGGTATTTAATGGGCTATTAACCAATAGAATTTAAAATTACTATCATGTGATGTAATAATGTTCTTTAAAATTATAAAAGAATTACCTAGTCATTCTGCATATAACTTTCAAGAAAGATAGAAACAAGAAAAGTTCTCAAGATAAAATATAATATTTAATACAAAGAATAACTGATTCAAAAAAAGAATTTATTTTAATCGACGGTGAAGAATAATTCCACCTACATTTATTTAATATGCTGGGAACCTACAAAGTGAATAAATTTGTAATTATTTCTACAAGAAACATTTTTTTTATGATTGTGAAGTGTTTTCCTATCCAGTGTACCAACTTCCGACCCTAAGAACAGAATCCAGCTCTACCGAAAATAAAACCCAACCTGAAACTAGTAATTCTTTTTGGGACACCAATCCTTCAAAATGTTACTACAACATCGGGCATGAAGAGTATTACTGCTTCAAGATGTCACCACTACATGAGAAAAGAATTACTTCTTCAAATGGTTTCTAATATCCTTCCAGATTCCATTTTGTGATTTTATCTTCCATACTTCTTTGTTTGATATGGTTTTTGGCAACCAGATTCTCAAAATAAATCTCAAGCATCTCTTTATATATATCTGTAATTTCTTTATGTAATGCAATATATATATATATATATTATATATATATTTTTAAATGTGTTAACCAACACACATCACAATTCTTTGAGAAATGTGAAAACTAAAAAGTATTTAGCTAAATATCATCAAGTGAAAATCTAAATAAAAAAACACAAAGCAAATATTAGCGTGAGATAGTTATCGTCACAACTCCTTCAAAAAGATGTTATACTGAAAACATATACAACTGTTATTATACCACTTACATTATATGGATGCATAACATGGACTTACTTTAAGGGAGGAAAGGAAAACATGAGTATTTGAGAATAAAGTTCTTAGGAACATTTTTGGACCAAGGAGAGATGAACAGACAGGTGAATGGAGAAGACTACTTAACAGTAAGATAAACAGTCTTTTAGGAAGCCAAATATAATAAGAACAGTTAAATCTCATAGACTGTGATGAGCAGGACATGTGGCATGAATGGGAATGAAAGACATGCATGGAAGCTTCTTGTAGGAAAGCCAGAGAGAAAATGCCCAGTTGATAGACCAAGAACGAGGTGGGAGAATAACATTAACCATGATTTGAGATAAGTAGATTTCACAGGTAATAATTGGAAAACAGCTCAGGATAGCTTATGTCCATGTGGCCATGAACCTATGGGTTTGATAGTGCCAGTGAGTTAGAACTAATTTTGGTTAGTCTGATAGTCTTTCTATTACAACTGTAATTTCAGAATGCAGTAAATTAATTTGCTGAAGAATTTTAGTCTATTTATATACAAACATATATGTTTAAGTATCTCCCAGTCCTGCTGTTTAGTCAACTGAATGCTTACGAAGTAAATAATAATTCCATAGCATGACAGGCCTAGAAGGCCCTTAGCCTACCAACCGGCTGCTGCCTCTCATCCACATGTGTCAATCACAGAGGTAGATAATCATCAAGCCAGTGTAGGGGTGACATGTGGTCAGCATGTTGAGTCCCCAGCCGTTATAGCTGGTTTTCTTAACTTGGAACTGCTACTTATTGTAGCTACCCAAATGCCTCACGATGCTGGGTGGGCACCGGTCTCATACTAGCCGAAATACCATGAGAAAATTTCTTCCCCCATGGAGACTCGAAGCCGCCCAAGTCCCATAGCTCTGAGCTAAGGCATCCTGCCTTAACCACTCGGCTACGGCGCTTATGTAAAGTATCTATATAAGGTTTGAACTTTTTTTTCAGCTATCTGAATTGTTTATAATAAGAATATAAAATAAGGAAATTGATTTCTTCCATAGCCAGTCTGTGTAGCTCTTTTGCAACATTACATTATATAGTTAATTAAACTTTAAACTATTTTTACATGAACATAATTTGATGTAAGCACACTTGTCTCTTTCATTGTTTAAATATGGTCAAGTACATAAGTTCGAAGGTCATTGAAAAATAATATTCTGACAAAATAAGATATGGAGCAAACATATTTGGCAAATTTGCTATTGTTATTAAATAGCTGAAACATGTTTTATACTATTGATCCTCAGAGTTCAATCAGATCTCTGCAAATGATGTATGTATGTAGCTAATGCTCTGGAGTTAACAACAAAATTATTCTCCGTCTTGCTTCCCAATATTTGGATGTCATATCTTGATAATTTTGAAGAGCTACACAGTTTGTTAAATGTTCTCTGTCCATTTCCACACCTTGAGAACACAATATACACTCAGGAGACATTAATACACCAAATCTATGAAGATGTTTTCCTAAGCAGTCATGTCCTTTAGTAAGCTTCAGTATAGCAGCTGCAGATTTTTGTGGTAGTTCCGGAATATGGATTTTCTAACAGTATTTTTATATTTTTGTTTTTGACTTTTTCAATTACATTGGAATTATCACTAATTTTTTTCTTTATAATTCCTTTAATTGATTCATAAGAAAATGCATATGTTACCTTCTGCTTAATTTTACATAATCTTTTTTGATAGTATATCAGCTTTATCATTTTCTTGTATTCCACAATGGGCTGGACTATATGTTTACCTGTTTCTCAATAGTCTGAATCATGTTTTGTATTTCTAATATTTTTCCCATTTTTAAATACATGGTTAATGCTATGGCCTGAATTGCAGTTTTGGAATCTGATAGAATGACAATATTTTTGCAATGTTGTAGCCAATTAAAAATGTTTTTAAGAGAGAGATTAATAGCTTCAATTTCACCATCAAAATTAGTAATATTTCTTCCAGCATGTTTATAAAAGGAAATGATTCTTCATCAAATAGTGGTGATCTTTATGATATTTTGTAAGTATACTCCCAATAATTATTTGTTTGCATAAACTCTAATAGTACAAAAGAAAGGAAATTAAATTTAGGATTGAAATAACTGCATACAAACATATTTTATTCAATATTACTAGCTTTGGTTCTTTATGGGAATTACAGTGGCATATATCAATCTATAAGACTGAATTTTTTTTTTTTTTAATTTCATCTTTAGGAGCAAAATTCAGATTCAAAAAGAAAATGGGACGTTATTAGTTATGAAGATACAAAATTATTTTGCAAGTAAATAATTACACTATTTTATTACACACAAAAATTGTAAATTTTACTTAGCAACTAAAACTCAAACAATTTAGATCATTACCATTGCAATTTAAAGCTGGATGTAAAATTTTGCTCAAAGGCCTGATATCAGACTTGAGGTTCTTTTATGTGCCATAAATTTACAAGGAACTCAAGGCTTTACTTCATATCCAAGGGAAGCCATGCTCAGGACTTTTATGACCTTAAAAATCCATCTAACATGGCCCAATTCAAAACCATTTATAATAAAAATATAAAATAGGAAAATTGACTACATACATAGATAATAATCTGGCAACTACATTACATAGTTAACAAAACTTCAAACTATATTACATTAATATATTTTGAGGCAAGCAGACTTGTCTCTTTCATTATTTGAAGATGATCAAGTATGTAAGTTCAAAGGCTGTTGAACAATAATATTCTGATGAAATAAGATATGGAACAAACACATTTTGGCAAAGTTGCATAGTGTTATTAAATAGATGAAAGATGTTTTACTTTATTAGTCATCATAGAATTTAGTCAGATCTCTGCAAATGATATGAACTTTATAATTGAAAACAGATCTAACCCATAAACTACAAATTGTTGGGAAAATGCATCATGTTAATTTTGAGGCTATTACCCTAATTGTATCATAGACATTTTAATCTCTCATCTTATTGGAAACATATACAGCCGTTGCTATGACTCGTAGCATTTGGGGTTAGGGAATTAACTATATGTAAGAGAAAAATACACGTTTAGATTGGAGGCTTAGGTGGCTCAGATGGAAGAGCATTGATATAGAAAGTCAAAGGTCCTGGGTTCAAACCCCAGTCTATGCGTATATTTTTCTTTTCAAATATAATTTGAGATCACTATTTGCTTGAAAGCCAACTATTAAAATTAAATAAAACATATCTGGAAGAGAGTAGGGATAGTTTTACATCCACCATACTGTGATATTCTTCCGACAGATCACTAATCCACACAAAACTCATTTCAAATTTTTGTTAGATCTCTTAACGGTCCCCGAAATCATATGGCCATCATCCTTATCATTATCATCATCATCCTTCACCGGTGTGGAAAACAACGGGAAGCTACCACACCTACACAATTCCCTAGTAAAGCTGCAAGCATAGCATGAAAATGCTATGATTGCAGTGAAGAACCTGCCTTCGGGCAGAATTACTATGGATGGAGATCTCTTTTCAGGGCAACTATTCAATTTATTAACAGATCTTTCACAATACAAAATGTCTGGAATGTCACTCCACAGTAAGTTGAACTGTATAACATTAGTTACATGAAAAACATTTTCAAATAGTATTTCTGTCAAGTCATTCACAGAAGTAAATTTTAATTCTACGTCCGTAATGCCATTTAATGTCAATTATAATTCTGAATTTATACTACAAATATACTACATTAAGATATAATAATAAATGGTTGCTAATCTACTTATTGCAAAACAACTTTGTGGACACATTGTAAATGCCCAAGATGTTTGACAGTTAATTTTTATTATTATTTGCAAAACAAAAAGGGAATATCTAACCATAAATATTATAACAGAATGAAACATTGATTATTATCAAAACATCAATTGTCAAACTCATACTTTTTTTATTTGAATAATGGGCAATTGAATAGTTACCCTGAAAACAGATCTAACTCAAACTGCTACTCATGACTACTAACTTCCGCCATTTTGTTACATAAAGATCACTATTAGCTTAAATGCCAACTTTTAAAATAAAACAAACAGGCCTGGAAGAGAGCAGGGATAGTTTTACATGCACCATGTCATGATATTCTCCGGATAGACCAATCCACTGACAATTCAACTTTCAAACTTTTGTGGTATAGATCTCTTTTTGGGGCAACTATCCAATTATTAACAGTTATAGCATAGTGTCTCTCTTTGGTCTAAAACTGAGAACTTTATTCTCAAATACACATCTTTAGGCCCTACTACTCCCTTAAGGATAGCCATGAGTGAATTTTGAAACTCCGAAACTAATAGAGATATTTCTTTCAAATTTTTACCACAGATGTCTACCTGTATAAACATTTATGATAAATTTCAAGTGATTTGTTATATTAGTTCGCAAGTTACATTATGTTTTCTATTTTTTATTTTAATTAATTAAAAAAGTTCCTTGCAGTACAATTTTCAATATTTTGTCAGGATATTCATTATTTCTAAATTTGCATTGGATTTTTCTGTACTGTTGATACTTTTGAGAAAAAAAATGTTTTTCAACTGATTTTTCATGTTGGCGGAAATCGAGATAAATATGACAATATAAAAAATCATAACTCATGAGCATTTTGAGTATGATTAAAATCCAATGCAATTTTGGTTCTTTGTATTCTTACAGATAAGTGCTGAAAATTTCAGTTGAATAAGGCAAAAATTGCAGTGCAAGGAACTTTTTTTAAATGGGCATGCGCTTGAAAAATACACTTTGAGAAAAAAGGCTACAAAGTTTTTCATGCTTCTGACTGCTTTAATAACACACAGTTCCAATTTCTGTGTTGAAACAAATATTTCTTTTGGACATTTGTGCCAAATTGTATGGTAGAGACTCTCATTACTATTTTGGGCTTTTCCTTTTGTGCCTCTCTCCAATAATACATCTGATGCCAATCTTTGATATATTGGTACCATTTTTGCCACTAGTTCTGGGGGAGTTTAAAAATGGCCACTACGGCTTTAATAATGGCAAAATAGCAATAAGTTATATATTTTCTAGAACAGGAAGCTTAGGAGAATTTTATGAGAGATAAAACACAAAAATACGTGTTTTCGTCAATTTTCACTCAAAATTTACTCATGGCTACCCTTAAAGTATATGTCCACAAACTATAACTGGAATAATAACAGTTTTATATATCTTCAGTTTAAAGTTTCTTGAGAGAAGTTAGAATGACAAAATATCCTATAATGCTAAGTGAAATACATATAATAAAATAAAATTGTTTATAAAATAAGAATGTAGGATATATTTTTTTTTTATTCTAACACTTTACCTGTGACAAAGCAACGACTGAATTATCATCATTCACTGCTTCCTCTACCAAAAGCCTATTTGGACGATCCTTCTTACGCAGAATTGCAGTTGCCAAATCATCAGGACTATTAAAACCAGAACAAAATAATTAGTAATCTTAAAATAACTATAGGGCTACTGTTAAACATTTCTTACAGATCAATGTAAAAATGTATGTAGTTTTATAAAGTGTTCAATTCACATAATAAATAAAAAAATATTTATTCTGGAATTCTTGAATGTAATATATCAGTTGTATAATGATATCAAACTGTTAACACATATTTTTGTCCATATAATAAAGTTGGGAATTTTTGCATTATGAAGTTACCTTATTAAAAATCAAATCAATCCTGAATTCTTCTTACCTCATACATCTATGTTCTTAAACACAGAATCGCAGTATCGGGAAACAACATCCCCATCCTCAGCCGTTGTCACGACTGTCGATTCTTCATTATGCCAGTCATTTTCTAAACTGCCATCTCGTGTTGATTTGAAGAATCAAATTTGGTTCGTCTGGAAACTCAAAATTCATGGTTCTAATTTTTTTTTGGACGTATATCTTTTTCCAAACCGTTAATTCCAAAGGTTTAGATAGATGTTTCAAAAGTTTAGCTTCTTTTTTAATCCTATGATTCTCTAATAAACTATGTGCTGCTATTGCTGATTTTTCAATTTTACCATTTTTTATATTTCTAAAGTGTTCTTCTTTGCGAGTGTCCAAATTCCATTTTGTTTTTCCTATATATACTTTATTGCAATCTTTGCAATTAATATGATAAATTTATCAAATTAATTGCAATATATAAATATATATATATATATATATATATATAAAACACACACACACACACATATATATATAGGACAAAAAGAAATTTGAACACTTGCAAAAAAAAAACACTTTAGAAATATAAAAAATGTTGAAAAGTCAGCAACAGCAGCGCATAGTTAATTAGAGAAACATACAATTGAAAAAGAAGCTAAACTTTTGAAACGTCTATCAAAACCTTTAGAATTAACAGTTTGGGAAAAGATATACATAAAAAAAAAAAGTATTAGAACCACGAATTTAAGTTTCCAGACAAACCAAATTTGATTACAAAGTTCTTCAAATCAACACAAGATGGCAGTTTAGAAAATGACGAGCATAATGAAGAATCAACAGACGTGACAACAGCTGAGGATGGGAATGATGTTTCCTGATACCATGATTCTGTGTTAAAGAACATAGATATATGAGGTAAGAAGAATTCACAATTCTTTTGATTTTTACATGTTTTTTTATTGCACAAACTTAACTTTCAAGCTATTCTCACCTCATATTTTTTCTTCTTCACCAAAACATGTTTTGGTGCACAACCCGGCCACTTTCGGCCAGAAATTGACTATTGTAAAGTCTTGTATATTCTTTCCCTCTGATGGTATGCAGATGAATCTCACAGTTTAATCCTTTTCCCCGAGAGAGTTCTATTGGTTTTTTTAAGTTGTTTCAGCAATTTTAACTTCCCTTCAAATTACAATTTTCTGTCCACACATAAGCAGCACTGTGATTTTTCTATTTACTATATAGGAAAATTCCTCCAAGGCATCTCTACTTCCCTTTGGTGGTGGAATTTGTGTGATCAAATGAACCTGAAAGCTGTGCTGGTGGTAGCATAGCTACCGAGAGTCTCTGTGACGGAAATGTTGGATGTTAAATTATAGGGGCTGACATTCCTAAATTCGTAAATAAACCTACAACATTGTCCAGATATCCATATAGCAGCCTTGGAATAAGGATGGATCCCCTATAGTATGAAGAAATGATAAAGGCAAATGAAGGGAGGAAAAGATGGATGGATGATAAGGACATTGCAAGTCTGGGATTGAAGAATTGGAAAATGGAAGTTAAGGATAGAGGACATTGGAGAGCTGTTGTAAAATAAGCCAAGGTTCACTTTGGACCATAGAGATACAAATAATAATATAGGAAAATCAAAGAGAAGTCAAAATTACTGAAAGAAGCCAAATTTTTGGTCCCATTTTGCTGATTTATGGATTATATATTTTGTTAAATTGGAGAAAAATCAATTTGTGATACCAGCTTATTTAAAAGTGTTGGATTGGAAGAAAAATTCACGTATAACCTACTGCATATAACAGAATTCATAGTATAGGGGGGAAAAAAAATCTATCCCTCAAAATATATAGAACTAATTAACTCAATGACTCTATCGAACCTGAAGGTTTATGGCTGTGTGGAATAACCTCTCCATTCATCTCTATTATTATTATTAAACAAAAATGCACACAAGTTGTGCATAGAACTAACTAGGGTTAACTTAGCTTTCACAGTTGTTATGAATATGTGCAGGCCTCAATTAATTATTTGGGTCTTTTTTTTTACATGCTGTGACATAACATTCACAAGACAGTTCACAATTCACATACACATGTTGCGTTTGGGTCTTCACTTTACACATTTTGTGACAGTATCTATGTGTTGCTAGAGAATTTACAAAATGGCATAGATCTTGGTTAGTTTCCATCCACATTCTATTTACTATTGCTTCTACTGCATAAAATTCTATCCAGATTTCTTTCTTCTTAGCTTGGAGCTCTGCTAGGTGGTCTTGGTAGGCTGCGGTGGATGGTAAGAGTATCAGCATTCGCATCTGTTCTATTAAGGTCTCTCCTGAGACTATACTCAGCTGTTTTCCAATTGTCCCCTCTATAATTTACCCCCACCCCCTCAATTCGTGGTTAGTTATTCTCCCACCTCATTTTTGTCTTACCTACTAGGTGCTTTCCCTTGGATTTTCCTACTAGGAATTTCCATGCCCCTCTTCCATTCTCCATTTGTGCCACATGTCCTGCCCAACACAGTCAAAGAAATTTAACTGGTCATATTAGATCTGATTTCCAATAAAGATAATGTAGCTCACTGTTAAAATTCATTGGAGAACATATTGTTTAAACAACTCACCTCATAGGATTCATGCTTCCATGATATCGCGATTTCAAACATAGTCATGTTCATCGTCAGCCATAACTCCGACTGACGGCCGAAGAATTTCGTCAGTCAGAGTTATGGCTGACGATGAACATGACTATGTTTGAAATCGCGATATCATGGAAGCATGAATCCTATGAGGTGAGTTGTTTAAACAATATGTTCTCCGATGAATTTTAATGATTATACCTCATAATGTTTACTTCCCAACATTAATTAAATATAGCTCACTGTTATTTAGTCTTCTTCATTCACCTGTCCGTTTGTTTCTTATGCCGAAAAATACAGTCAAAATAATTAATTTTGAACTTCCTAGGGAAAAGGATTATTTGTGAGATTTGTCTGCTCTATATCAGACAAAAATCTTGATAATATCCATCGAAACATGTTCTAGGTGAGAAAACAAAATTTTAGGAAGGTGCATATTACTGATTCAATCTCTTCATAAATTATCTCGAAGCGTTACTTCCTATCAATTTTGAGAATAACATAGCTCTATCGGTTCAATGTAGGATCTGCTAAGTTAATAGTTCCACAATAAACAGAGAGAGAACAATTTTATAACAGGTGAGTGCATACATAGTCAGTATAATTTTCATAAGTAATGCCACGAGTGATTTAATCTAGTGAATTTGCAAATAAAGAGTGGCATTTGTTAGGACTATTTAATGAATAAAATTAAGCTGTATACTCACAAATCATTATTTAACTATAGTTATTTTAAAATATTTATATATTTAATTTCAACGGCAATGTTTGAAAACAAATGAGAAACGATTGGTATGCTTCATTTGTTCATCACTGCAACCAGATCATATTATTTATTGCCAAAGGATCGCAATATTGTAAGAATGCACCCTAGTGGAGAAATTTATAACCAACATTATAGGTATTAATTTCTGATGTGCTATGATGTAAATATGTCAATTATATTTCTCTGCAACGTCATTTCTTGGAAAATAATTTGTTTAAGAAAGTGTAAACAGTGGTTTCTTTTTTTTGTGGTATAATCAATTGCTATAAATGTTTTATATTATCTCCCTCATGTGCTATTTGCTGACATTCATGCACTATATATATAATCTGGTAGCCGTATTTCTTAGAGAGTCAGTTACTGCAAAATAATGCTATGACCTATTCAGAATGTTAAAAAGGAGGAGCTTTCTTTAATATGATAAACTTGTTTAATAAATTTGAGGTGAAACACGGCTGTGTTAAAAAATCATTGAAATGTGATTGGTCATTGACTCCCATTTGGGGCATGAGTTAAATAGTCAATGTAAAAATTCTGATATGGCTTTTAATCATCACCTGAAATGAAAAGGAACATTGAGCGACCATAATTTTATCAAAACTGGCTATGGCGATACACAGTGTCAGTGAGTTAAAATACAACTTAGGGTTAAACAAAGAAGTGATTAGTTGAAGTCATGTGCAACAATTTCCATTCTATAACTGTAGTTATTCATTATCTCCTCTTCATCAATTATTAATAATAATCTGAGCTTTTAGGTCAATGGTTCTCAAATTCTACACAATGACAGCATTCATGTCCACAAAAGTACAATATGGAAGATAATAAAATATGGATCAAGGAAAAATTTTTCTTCATTTTATAAATTATTCAATATATTGGATTGTTAAATTATAAATTCAACAAGAAGAGAAGCATTTTCTGCGGACCTTTGGCAAAAGAATTAAAGAAGAGGCTAGCAAAGTGCTTTGTGTGGAGTGTAGCATTGTATGATGCAGAGACTTGGACATTACGACGGAATGAGGAAAAGCGACTGGAAGCTTTTGAGATGTGGATATGGAGAAGAATGGAACATATAAAATGGACGGACAAAGTAAGAAATAAAGATGTGCTAGACAGAGTGGGTGAAAGAAGAACAATGGTGGAACTCATAAAGAAGAGGAAAATAAATTGGATTGGCCATTGGCTAAGAAGAAACTGCGTGCTGAAGGATGCTCTAGAAGGAATGGTCAACGGAAAGAAAGTTAGAGGCAGGAAAAGACATCAGATGATAGACAATATTAAAATAAATGGTTTGTATGCAGATACAAAAAGGAAAGCTGAGTTAAGGAAAGAGGGGAGAATGCTGAGTTTGCAGCGAAAGACCTGCTCTTGAGCAGAACACTATGAATGAATGAAATAATACTTCATTTTACCTTGTATACTACCATCTTCCTCAACCATTATAATTTAACAATCTAATATATTGAATAATTTATAAACTGAAGAAAAATTATAAATTTGTTTTACCTTGTATACTACCATCTTCCTCAACTATAAGATGAGGAAGACAGAAGTATACATGGTAAAACAAATTTATAATTTAACATTGTTATAACATCAACGGTATAAAAAAAAAGTATGAACTTAAAAAGTATAGATATATATTAGATTGTGTTGGTAGAAGTTATTTTCCTATTACTTTTCTTTTATTTCCTCATGATAAACAAAAAAAAAAAAAGAAAAGACTAACCCATTTGTATTTTAACTGTATGTAAAGATGTCTGAACAGACCAGCCTCATGGGATAGTGGTCAGCATTCCTGAGTACAATTCACAAGGTCCCAGGTTTGATTCCCGGTCAGAGCATAGGAATTTTTCTTTAAGGGGAATTATTCCTGTGATTGGCCATGGTCTGGAATTTAGGTTAAGATTAAGAACTCTCCTGGTATTTCATTATCATTTCTCACCCATCATATCATCAGGGTAACGTAGAAGTATCTAAACGAAGCCGGCCATTGGCGATGGCAGTGTCATCTACCTGACGTTCATCAATATCATAAGAAAACCATCAGTTGATCTCGAATTCTGACATTTTGTCTAGTTATACAATCCTTAAACAAGGCCGGAGGCATGTTACAACGATTCTCATGTAAAGTTGTACACCTCTTATACAATGAACAGCTAATACAGTGTTTATTAGTAGGAATTTTCAACTGAGATCTGTATAAAAGTTATATATGGATTATTAGTAAGAGGGTATGTCTTTAAATGCATGTAAAACCCTTACACTGAGTGAGAAAATTCAAGCTTGTAATTTGGGAACCCTTTATAAGAAGGAAAACTGCCAAGACGGAAATATATTTAATGAACCGTCATGTTCCTTCATAGACAGGTTTTACTGTGTATATATAATGAGGTGATTATTAACATTTCTATAACAAAATTTGTCTTTTTTGATTAAAATAAACAGAACATTGCTAGAACAATTAACAATCAGATGTTATTGACTGTTACCTTAGATTAGTTTAGGTCCATAGGTAAGCTTCCGACATAAGTTAGGAGCGCTAAAGTACAGGATTGCTGCTAGTTTCGGCTATTCACCACAAATGACTTACCCTTCATTTTTCAGTTTATTATTGTGAATTATAGCTTTTCTTCTGTATTTACTAATATTTTGAACTTTTTCAAACAATTTTTATAACATTATTTGACAATTTTTAAGTATTTATTTGGCTGAGGTTGACTTTAAGATACACACAATTTTCATTCTAACATTCTTATGCCACTGATGCACTAAACACTTTTCAACCATTTATAAACAACGTTTCGTACTATTTTAAACCATTTTATAAATATTTCTTACGATTTTTAAATATTTCTAAATTACGCGAATATTGTACATCGAGTTCTACAGGCATGAAAATGCTTCATGTAATAATATCCGCTAGGTGGCTTAAACATCAGAGTTACCAACATTTGAAAATAATTCCAAACCATATTTAGTGTTAGTATACGTAAAATTAGTTTATTAAATAATATGCATGTAAATTGTTTTGTTAGGTTAGGAAATGGGAAGTTAGTTTAATTATATTAAATGAATGTTGGGAAGTAAACATTATGAGGTATAATCATTCAAATTCATCGGAGAACATTTTGTTTAAACAACTCACCTCATAGGATTCATGCTTCCATGATACCGCGGTTTCAAATACAGTCGTGTTCATCCTCAGCCATAACTCTGACCGACGAAATTCTTCGGCCGTCAACTGTTCTATTGTCGCCATCTTTAGTGCTGCCATGTATGGTTGAATTTATGAACTTCGAAATCAAAGTAATTTTGTTAGGGATATCAAAATTCATTGATCTATCTTTATTTTTCTGAATGTATATTTTATCCCAAACTGTCAATTCCAAAGGCTTCTCTACTTGTTTTAAAAGTTTATAGCTTCTCTTCCAATTTTATGATGTTCTAATAAACTATGTGCAGCAATTGCAGATTTTTCAATTTCACAATTTTTAATATTTCTGAAATCATCTTTTCTCAGAATTTCTAAATTCCTTTTTGTTTTTCCTATATAAACTTTACTGCAATCTTCACAACTTATTTGATAAATTACAGATTTCTTACTGTCTGGGACCTTGACTTTTTTATTGGTACTTAGAAGATTACCCAGAATAAATTTATTTATTGGTGCCAAAGAAATGTATTTGTCAATTTTTTTTTGAAATTTTCTATGCATTTCAGGATGGTAAGTAATTTTCTTGTATTGTTTCTTTTCTTTGCAATTTTGTAGAACTCATACAGGTAATTACATTAAATCATCAGGCTTCAATCACATTGCTCATAAGCATTTAATATTCAATAGCTTAATTTATAGATTGACAAATGTACCATTAAATGAAGAAAATTTCAACAAAGAGTATAAACATATCTTAAACACTGCTAGATTAAATGGTTGATAAAGAATTAATTATAAATAATTTGAAGAAATTCAAACACAAAAAAATACTTAATGAATATACTACTCTACAAAGTTGCAAAGAAAAGAAAAAATACAAGAAAATTACTTACCATCCTGAAATGCATAGAAAATTTCAAAAAATTTTTGACAACAAATACATTTCTTTGGCACCAATAAATAAATTTATTCTGGGTAATCTTCTAAGTACCAATAAAAAAAGTCAATGTCCCAGACAGTAAGAAATCTGGAATTTATCAAATAAGTTGTGAAGATTGCAATAAAGTTTATATAAGAAAAACAAAAAGGAATTTAGAAATTCGAACAAAAGATCTTTTCAGAAATATTAAATATTGTGAAATTGAAAAATCTGCAATTGCTACACATAGTTTATTAGAACATCATAAAATTGGAAGAGAAGCTAAACTTTTAAAACAAGTAGAGAAGCCTTTGGAATTGACAGTTTGGGAGAAAATATACATTCAGAAAAAGATAGATGAAAGAATTTACGAAATTACTTTGATTTTGAAGTTCATAAATTCAACCACAGATGGCAGCACTGAAGATGGCGACAATAAAACAGTTGACGGCCAAAGAATTTCGTCAGTCAGAGTTATGGCTGAGGATGAACACGACTGTGTTTGAAACCGCGGTATCATGGAAACACGAATCCTATGAGGTGAGTTGTTTAAACAAAATGTTCTCCGATGAATTTTAAAGTTAGTTTAAGTCCTTTTTTTTTTTTTTTTTTTTTTTTTTTTTGCATTTGGGAATAAATAATATGCGTGTAAATTGTTTTGTTAGGTTAAGAAATGGGAAGTTAGTTTACATCCATTTTTATTAGCATTTGGGATTTTTTTCCCCCAAAGTTGGTAATGCTGACTTTGGAGCCATCTACCGGAAGCTACATTAACCATTACAGCAAATCCTTCAACTCGTGCATGTGCACTGCGATTCTGTAGAACTTAGAAGAATTTGTGTGTACCCATTTCTCAACCTTGTCCATTAATTTAAATATGCACATCACAACATTATGACACTGTTAGACAATATTGTGATGCTGACTGCTATTTCCTCCACAGAGTATATTACTTTGTCTATGTTTTTCTATTGCTGTTTTGTGTTATTGCTGGTTAGAACGGTGTTAGGATAAGTGTACACCCATTTTTAATAAGTGTTTGGTAATTTTAATATTATTAGTGTTTTCTTTAACATAGATTTAGGGATTTATTGCAAAGATTGGATATTTAAATCTCATAGTGACGTGCTGCTATCTAGCATAAGCTGTATAAACTTTAGTACGATATTAATAATATGGGAAAAACTGCACTTTAACTAGCGTGAAACATTTTCAAAGTCCTATAGAACAACAGTGCCCATGCGCCAGAGTTTATAGAGCCAGCGATAACCCACAATCGAACCACATATCGATTATCACCCTCGATTATTAGCCGTTGCAATAAAATTTAAATTACCAATATTTGCAATAAATCTCCAAATCTATGTTAGAAAACATATTAATAATATTAAAATTACCAAACGTTCATTAAAAATGGGTGTACACTTACTTATCACTCCCTAATGCTGATCCAACCAGCAATAAAGAGTGATAGGAAAATCATAGACTAAGTAATATACTCTTTGGAGAAAATAGCAGTTAGCATCACAATATTGTCTCATAATATAGTGATTTACATATTTAAACAAATACTTCAAAATTGTCTAATAATGTTACAAAAATTGTTTGAAAAAGTTTAAAATATTAAATAATGTTAGTAAATACAGAAGAAGAGCTATAGTTTACAACAATATAACTTGAGAAATCAAGTGCTAGTAGAAGTGCAGTTGAGCCATAATGTGTAGCAAGGATAATTGATATGTGGTTTGATGGTGGGTTATTGCTGGCTCTATAAACTCTGGTGCATGTGCACTTTGAAAATATATCAAGTAAGTTAAAGTGATGAATCCCCCTAGTTTCCCCTAATGTGTTTAAAAAATCACTTGGATAAGGTGTACTTACCGTCGCAAAAAAATTCTTCTAAGTTCTATAAAATCGCAATGCGTATGCACTAGTGCTCCATGTAATCCCAGAAAGATAAATGCAACCTCCAGCAGTTGGAGGTATATGTATGTGAAATCAGTATGACCAACATTGACACAAAATTTCCAGAACTTGTCTAAATATGTATAATTAACATGAAATGAACTAGTGGAAATATGATTTTACGTGGTAACCGTCCGACATTTTGAATTTTTCATAGAATAACAGATATGAAGAGGTAATTTATTTTACATATTAAATCACATTTAAAAAGCAAGGAACCTAAAAGCTAACCAAACCCAAATCAATTATTGTAACACAAATCAATTACTCTAACGTAGGTGAAATCCAGGGAACATGGAAGTGATGTTGGTAACATCTGGAGTATTTTGGGTTGTCGATGGTGGCAACGTTGGAACAACATAGGAAGAGGAGGGAAAATAGCAGAAAGTAGCAAGTAAGCAATGTAGAATGATCATGCTTTACGTAAATATATAAATATAAAAAAAATTGTTGCAACATTGGAAGAAGTTTAAAAGTGTTGCAAAATGTTTTAAATGTGTTTAAAAGTGTCACAAAATGTTTTAAATGTGTTTAAAAGTGTTTAGTGCATCAGTGTCATAAGCAGTTAGATTGAAAATTTTTTGCGACGTTAAGTATACCACACCCAATCACATTACTTAACGATGTAGGATTTAGTACCAGAGATGTGAAGTTTCATTTCTGATGTATTGTGGCAAGATTGCTAGAGATGGGAATACTAGCAAGTAAAAAGTGCATTAATATCTTTTAAGAGTGCTGGTTTGGAATGTTCAGACAACAGGTACTGATCCAATATAAAATTTATGATGCAATAATGTTCCAAGACAAAGAAGTACTCATTTTAATTGATGCAGCAATGTTCCAAGACAAAGAAATCATTATTTTGATAACTGCTTTAGCAGAATGTCTTGTAGCAAAAAAAAAAAAAAATGTTATAGATGAATTATTGTCTTAAGAATCTTCAAAATAACTGTAAATAAGACTAGTCAGTTAATACTAATAAGGAAAATTATATTCCTCTTGGCCATTACAAAAAATAAAAATATGCAATTCGCTATAAATTTAAAAGCATCACGCAGAAATAACATTCAAATATCCATCGACATATTCTTAAATCAATCATAAGCGGATGCAATTTTGTTAAAATGGGGAAGTACCTTAAAAGATTCACCTTGTGCTTTTTAACTACATATTTAATTCCTAAAGATTTATTTTATGAATTAAGAATGTGTAGGTGGTAAAAATGAAACGATTTAAACGAATTTAAAATAAATTAAATAAATGACAAAGCATTTAAGTTATCCTCTTTCGAGTAGAGAAAACAATCGAAGTACGGAAAGATGACAACGTAAATTTGATGCACTTCTGCTGACCCCACAGAGTTAAATTAGGAGTCTTTAACATGTTATATTTGCTACATTTTAAAAAAATGGTTCATAAAATTTATATTTGTTACCAATAATACTTACTTCCGAACCTCTGCCATAATTAATCTTCTAAAATTGATAAAACTTCGTGTGAATTTCAGCAACCCAAACTCAGCACTTTATTTCACATACACAATTCACCAATCTCTTCTCTCCACACAATGTGTTTTCCAATGTTGCCAGATAACTCCATGAGTATTAGAATCATACAAGTACCACACCACATAGAGGATCAAGGATGGTTAGAATGAACAGGCAGGAATCAATTAAAAGAATAATAATTAAATGTATTCCCATTAAAAGTGATATTTTATTATATAATAAATAATTTACGAAATAATGTGCATTTTTACATAAAGATTCAATGTTATCTTATTAATATATCATAAAATATTTATGCGCGTGGAAGCCATTTTCGGTCGAATGATATGATCATGTTAATAATCTAATACTCACTTACACCATCGAACCCGTAGGTTCATGGCCGCGCGGACATAAGCTCTCCATACATCCCAACCCTGAGCTAATGCTTTCCAATCATTCCCTGTATAATCTACTTCTCTCAAATCATAATTAATGTTGTTATCCCACCTCATTCTTGGTCTACCAACTGGGCGTTTTCCCTCTGGCTTTCCTACAAGAAGCTTCCATGCACGTCTTTCATTCCCCATACGCGCAACATGTCCTGCCCATCGCAGTCTACGAGACTTAACTGTTCTTATTATATCTTGCTTCCTATAAAGACCATGTATTTCATTGTTATGTAGTCTTCTCCATTCACCTTGTTAATAATCTAATACTCACTTACTCACTGGCACCATCGAACCCGTAGGTTCATGGCTGCGCGGACATAATCTCTCCATACATCCCTACCCTGAGCTAATGCTTTCCAATCATTTCCTGTATAATCTACTTCCCTCAAATCATAGTTAATGTTGTTATCCCACCTCATTCTTGGTCTACCAACTGGGCGTTTTCCCTCTGGCTTTCCTACAAGAAGCTTCCATGCACGTCTTTCATTCCCCATACGCGCAACATGTCCTGCCCATCGCAGTCTACGAGACTTAACTGTTCTTATTATATCTTGCTTGCTTCCTATAAAGACCATCTCTCTTTGGTCCAAAAATTTTCTTGTCTGTCTGTCTGTTGGCAGCGCGTAGTGCTGCCCAGTGTGCCGCGTTTGGAACCAGTTGTAGCTCCCTAGCGGCTAATACCGTAGTGGCTATCGTTTTGTGGTTTCATCATTTGGCGCTAGTTAGCGGCATCAGTGTTCAGTAGGATTTATTTTTGTTTTCATTTTTATATTTATTTTAGAAACTAAGGGTGAAATGAGGTGTTTCCCCTCTAGAGCAAGGCGTCGGAAACCACTGGCCTGACAAGCAGAGAATCCGAAAACCGACCAAGTGGAATGAGCCGCGCTACTCTAGCTTAGGGCATTTATGGGGTTCTGGGGAATATATTTCTACGTACAGCACGCCGCTGTAGCATATGTCCTATATTGCGAACTATTGAATTCGTGTGGTTTAGTATTTTATGGTACGTATTGTCCACATGATTTTCTATTTGGTTCACAATATATGGCATATTTGCTAGATCGTGCAGCTCTGTGATCCTCGTGTATAGCGGGACCGAAAATATAATTTTGAGACATTTGTTTTGGATAATTTGAACTTTCTTTTTGTGGCAAGGAGCGAGGATGCTCCAGGCTTCACAACCATATATAGCAGCATGCTGCGGATCACTGCTTTATAGAGAGTTAGCTTGATCCTGGTTGGCAGGTTTGTCGATTTGAAAAATGGATATAGTAGGGCAATTGCCGCATTAGATTGATGGAGAAGATGTTGAATGTTTGAAAATAAGTTTGGAATCCAAGTGGAGTCGAAGATACTTGACTGAAGTCTCTAGGTGGAGTTGATGGGCTCCCAAGGTGAGTTGGACTGGACATGGTCTGTTGGATTTATTGAATAAAATAGCTTTAGTTTTATTCACATTTAGTTTGATGTTCCAAAGACGGAACCAGGAATGGATGGTGTTTAGTGCCGATTGTAGCACTTGGACATGTCTATGGAGTAACCGGAAAGGTGTCTGATGATATACACAGGTATCAGCGAAGGATGCTATATGGATTCGGTTTGGAGTTGGTATATCCGATACATATAGTGTGTACAGGATAGGTGAAAGGACTGCACCTTGGGGAACTCCTGCCAAGAGGGGCTTGCAGTCAGAGTTGACCCACTAATCGACACACAGAAGTGTCTATTAGTTAGGTACGTGGCAATAAGTTTGATTAAATTGGCCGAAATTTGATCAATTTGAATATTAATCAATTTATCCAAGTCGTATCGAAAGCTTTCTCAATGTCTAGAAAAACTGCTAGAGTACTTTTCTTGGTATTGAATCCCGTAACAACTTGGTCAATCAGTCTAGCAAGCGGGAGTGGAGTACTATGGGTTTTTCGAAATCCGAATTAATGATTTGGTATTAAGTCTTTCGTTGAGACTTCTCTTTTTAGTTCAGCCAAAATGAATTTTTCCATTATTTTTCCCAGCACAGGTAGAAGACTGATTGACCTTAGGTTGTCCGGATTGGAATGGTCTTTTCCAGGTTTGGGAATAGCTATAACTTTGGCTTTTTTCCATACTTCAGGGAAGTACTGGAACTTAAAGCAAAGCTTAACTATTTGCAGAAATAGGATTAGGGCTTTAATCGGTAGGTGTTTTACCGCTAGATAAGGTATTCGATTGTGACCAGGGCCACGGTTCGATGGGAGTTTTTTGATTACGTCTTTCAATTCCGAGAGCCGTATATCAGGAAGGATGAGTGGAATAGGTCTATCAAGAAAAGTACTTACTGTATGGTGAACCTCAGCTTTGTGAGCGGGTGTGGTGAGCTCATGTGGTTGGAACCTTAGTGCCAAATGATCCGAAAGAATTTGCACTTTCTCCCGAGGGAGATAAGCCCAGGTGCCATTATGTTGAATGGCTGAAGGAGGAGCCGGTGCTCTACTTCTTTTAATTCTATTGAAAATCTCCCAAGGAGGAGTTTTCCTGTCTGAGAATCGCTCAAGGGAAGTTTCCCAGTCAGCGGTTCTCATTTCTTTTAGTCGGTTCCGTACCAGATGAGCGTATCTGTTGTATAGCTGTTTATGTTGGGGTGTTCCTAAAGTTTGGTATAGCTTTAGATACCGTCTTTTTTCATTTAGTAAATTTTGAAGTATTGGATCGTGTGGTCTTGTATTATCAGTGTTATCTGTTCGTATTGTGGAAAGTGTAATGGCCGTTTTGATAGTGGCCTGTAGACTAAGGACTTCGTGTTCTAGTTATTCTGTAGACTGGACAGATAGTGTAGGTTTAACCCATTGGCTAAGAGGGCTCATACACCATTACAGGTCAAAATTTTCAATTTTTTGTTTTTGGTCTCATTTGAAAGAGCATACTTTAAATTACATATTTCTGAAATTTTGTGATGATATCTTCTGTTTTTGTCGAGATATATAATGTTGAATGCCAATGTGCGCTCCAATCCCCAGCACTATATGTGTCCACTGGGTGCAACGTCGTGGTGTGGATATCGACAAGCCCAGGCAGAGGGTAGAGAAGCAGTATATAAACATCCACATCCAATACTAATGGCTGTTATGAATGCCATAAGACCTACCTTCAAAGACCTTTCAAAAACAGAACTTCTAAGAAGGTGCTTGAAGGGCCGCACTCAAAATTCAAACGAGTCCTATAATAATAAAGTGTGGACAATTTGCCCTAAAACAAGTAATGCTGGGAAAACAGTTGTCAAAATAGCAGCAGCTGATGCTGCAGCAACATTCAATGATGGGGATACAAACAGATTAAAAGTTTTAGAAGAGTTTGGAGTGAATGTAGGAAAATATGCCAAGGCTGCTTTTAAGCATCGTGATGTCCTGCGCATAAAATCTGCTGATAAACGCCCACGAGAATCCTCGAAGGAGTCCAGGAGAACTAGAAGACGACTGAGACTTGAGGAACATGGCAGGAGAAGTGAAAAGGAGGGCACAACATATGCTGCAGGAGCTTTCTAATACAGACTGTAAGTAGAAACATGCGTAAACTTTAACATCGTTTTCCCAAAAGTTAAAATTTTAAGAACATAAAACGCAATAACTCAAAAACTAATCGTTCCATTTCCATGAAAGTTTGCACACACACTCCTCTACTTAGTCTGTATCTGACATACTAAAATCATTGCAGTTTTTTTGAATATTAAGGTTAGGTAATGGGGAATATATAGTGTAAAAATTAATTAAAAAAATTATTAATAAAAAAAATTTTTTGCTCTAAACCAATAAATCTGGGGCACATCATAATAGTTCACAAGCTTTATTAGGGTGTTATATTTATTTAAAAAAATTGTTTATACTGGTCAGGTTATTAGTTTTTAAGTAATAATGTATGATATGATATATAAGAAACTGAAATTATGCAAATTTTATTTTCCTGCAATTACAAACATTTTGCTTCAATAATAACAATTTTAATATCAAATAAAAGCCGATAGTGTATACTACCTGTGTGCAAATTTTCATAATTGTATGTTTTATAGTTTTTTTTATATTGTAAAGTAATGATGTGTGTGCATATGTACCTCGTGCTGGGTGTATGAGCCCCCTTAAGCATGTTGTGTATTTCTGCCAGTCTGTGTGATCATGATATGTGTTCAGGGGAGAGGACAGTAGAAATGTTGGACTGGTTTTAAAAAGTATTGGACAGTGATCTGAGTCTAGTGCGTCCGTTATTGTGGTGACGTGTGGAGAGATAGGAGCATTCTTTGATAACGCAATGTCAAGTATGTCTGCTCTAAATCCCAATCGAGTGTTTCGGAAGTGTGTGGGATCCCTTGGAGCAGAGATTTCAATGTTGTGAAGTTGACAATATCTTTGTAGTGCTACACCAGATACATTTTGGACACGACAGTTCCAATAATGATGTTTGCTGTTGAAGTCTGCCGCTAACAAATAGTTAGGAGAGACACATGTGAGTGCATCTAGGTCGTGTCTCGTTAGTAGTCTGGTGCGAGATTTATAAATCGACGCAATATAAATAGTTTCCCGGTTAGAAATGGGCAGAAATATGGCTGTGGCTTCCATAAATTGTAGCCGAGGTGTTGGGGCGACTCTATGGTCAATGGACTGTTTAATGCAATATAGCAGTACCTCCAAGGGGACCATTTAATCGGTCATTTCTGTAGGTGTGATAATTCGGCATTTTGAATGTATCCCGTGGCTTTAAGTGCGTTTAGTTTAACAGAAGAATGTCTATATCTCTCTCTTGTATGATAGTAATTAGCTCTTTGACCTGCCTGGTTAAGCCATAGGCGTTGAACGCCGCGACATTGAGATATCTTCTATAATTGAACCTAGCCATTGCAGCGGTAGCATAGTTTTACGAGAATGATTTTCCTGAGAACTTTATTCTAAAAAACTCGTAATCTCATTTCCTCCCTTAAAGTAAGGGTCCATGTTTCGCACCCATATAATATAACTGGTAGAATAATAGTTTTATATATTTTCAGTTCAACGTTTTTTGAAAGGAGTTGGGACGGCAAAAGTCTCTGCAATGCATAATGGCACACATTTCCAGAATTTAGACTATGTTTAATTTCTTTATGCATCTCATTCCTATTTGTGATTATTGTTCCTAGGTATTTGAATTCAGCCACTTCCTCAAAATTTCCCTCATTTGTCATTAGCTGTCCATTTCCATTATATAATGCATTTCTATGTGTAACCATAAATTTAGTTTTATTGATATTTACTTCCAGTCCTAATTTCTTAGTGTTACTCAATAGTGTGTGCGTGTTGTCCTTTAATATCTCCTCGCTATCGGCCAATAGTACTATATCATCAGCATAAACTAACAGCTTATTAATACCATTGAGTTGTAGGCCTTCTTCATCCTCTAAAAATTTAATGGCATGCTCTAGTACAAAATTAAATAGTAGAGGAGATAGTGCATCTCCTTACTTCAACCCATTCTGGATTTCAAAGGTGTCCGAAAACTGTTTGCCTACACGCACCCTACTCTTTGTGCCATTTAGACACATTCGTGTAAGTCGAACTAACTTTTTAGGAATTCCGAACTCCAGCAGGATATTATATAACTTCTCCCTCTTAATTGAATCATATGCTTTTTTGAAGTCTACATATAGTTGATGTACAATACCATTATATTCCCATTTCTTTTCTAAAATTTGTCTTATACTAAAAATCTGATCTATTGTAAACCTGTTTCTTCTAAATGCACATTGATGATCTCCTAGAATGTCATCAATATAGGGAATAAGTCTGCTTACTAATATATTTGTTAGAATTGTGTATGAAGTTGATAGTAATGAGATGCCCCTGTAGTTGTTGCAATCAGTTTGATCTTTTTTGTTATAAATTGGTACGATAATCGATTCTTTCCATTCATCTGGAAAAGCTTCTTTTTCCCAAATCATACTAAGCAACTGGCGTATCTTCTCCATCAATTTTTCTCCTCCTGATTTTATCAGTTCTGCTGAGATCTCATCCGAACCTGATGCTAATACTAATAATAATTATTAAGAGCGCACAATGTGCATAATGTGGATGTCCCTATCTGGAATTATAAAAATAAATTAGCGCCGCCGCCTCGCGTTGTAGAGAAACCACATCCATTTAAATACACGGGCATCCCAACTAATCCCTGACACGGGGAGCAATTTTTGCGCTCGAGGAAGCCATTTTCGGTCGAATGAATGTGAATTCATTAAGTAAAAATAAAATGAACCGATGTTCTCACGTAAAAAAAATTATTGTTGATTAGAAATCAAACGCATAATTATAACATGACCTTTTAACTTTTGATTTATAATATTAAAGTATTTTCAGCTACACTGTACAAATTTAGAACAAAAGAAAATCAGATTGCGATCCTGCCCACAGATCAAATCTATGAACCTGCCAATATCGTATTCACACGTGTTCACATGCATAGAGAACCGATTATCTCTGGAAGGAACTAACAATTTACAGATTGCTGTATTACCGAAAAATATCAACAGCGTCATCTGTTGGGTTCAGAAAATTAATATTTTTCTTAATCTCGGTAGCTCAGTAGTTATTTTCGGAGTTTACCATATCATAATTATAATAGTTTTCCCAAAGTATTTATTAATAAAAATAACATCTCACACCTTATTTTGTTTTGCTTTTAGACTGATTTTTAGATGGAGCAAGGAGAAGTATGGGATCTAGAGATTTTGAGGGAAGAAAATACTTTAGACAGGAACCTCTGGAGACAAATCACTTTGAGTTAAAGGAGAAACACTGTATTGTGGAATATTCCTGTTTGGATAATAATGATAATAATAATAATAATTATTATTATTATTATTTATCCAAGAAAAGCAACAAAAATGGTACGGGCATCTGAAGCGAATGGAGGATGAAAGATTACAAAAAAAAAAAAAATTAACAATAATGATAATGATAATGATAATAATAATAATAATAATAATAATAATAATAAAAATAATGGGATGGACATCATCAGTAAAGCTAGGATTTGTATGTAATTACATATTCTTTCTCTTTGCTCATACGCAGCTAAAAATTATAAATGTCCACAAATTAGGAACTTTCTTATCAAATATCAAAAGTTATCATTACATATTTTACATATTTCATCATAATTACATATTTTTACATATTTTAATATTTTTTTATCTAAAACTACATATTCTGTCCGTTGATTTAAAATATTTTTTTTTTCATAAGCGGAATAAAATTTTAAACTATATGTATGACAGTATTTTATTCACACTAGAAACTCAGGTACATGTACACTGAAATGAATTTTGCAAGCTATCCAAAAGCTACAAAAAAGAGGTGAAGGAAGAATTCCATTCAATTATTGACACCATAAATGTAGCTATACAAAGACCACTGTGACTTGGGTAGGATACCACTGAAGCTCTTTTTAAATTGTTTTTTTGTGTTTTACAACAGACCCATCTGTTTTATGAATGAATGAAATAGTAGAAACATAACAGTTTCTCAATAAACATGTGTGGTAACAATTGTGTATCCTTCCCTCATATCTGCTCTTCTATCCCTTGGAAAGAGAATACAACCTGTTTTAAAAATGTTTGTTTCGTTGTAATATGAGTATAAAAAATTATAATTTTGTACTGTATTTATAATATTGTTTGTTGATGCAATAGAGATTGAGTCCATGTAGAAAAAACTTAAAAAAAATAGCACAGAAGTAATTGTCATTGTCTCTCACCCATCGAATCCAGGATCGATTCAAGTTAATTTTCTGGATAGGGTTTTATCTGCGTCCCTCCCAATTCTAATATAAATATCAGGTAATTTAGGCCACTTGCATTTGCTATCCCACTCATCTAAACATATTCTTTTCATTTACTGATATCCCCATAACAAATTATCATAAAATAAAAACAACAGGCAATCAACACTTTTTAAAATTGAAATTATGCACTATAATTTGTTGTTAAGATACAATGAGATATTCTAAATATTATCATATCAGGCTTAACATATATTTTATTTATTTAATTAATTAGATTTTACACCATAGCTGTTTGATCTCTAACAAGTACTGAAAGTTGTGAAACTTCTTAAACTCCTTATACATCCATTCAAACATTTCGTCCTTTTCTGTTCCTACCTCTTTTTCCCCTCTCATAATAAAAAGTAACATTGCGATGCTCTCTATTTTTCTTCCACAAGACTTTTTAGTTCCAGTGTCTTCGTCAGTATTATTTTGACTGTCACAGTGTTTCATTGAATTTCGTGTCATGGCTCCTGTAGCATCAAAATTATCGTCTAAGTTAAAATCGTAGGTTAAAATAGATGATTCGTTCACTACTGATGGAGATGTGGTTCTGTACCAGGCTTGTAATAACCAGATAGGTTGTTCAATGCTATCTCAACTTGAACAACATGTTCGCAGTACTCTGCATGCTAAAAACAGAGGACTACAAACATCTAAAAAAGCAAGTGCTTCTATCTCAAATGCAATAGTCTTCAAATGTAAGGAGTGAATTCTTCCATGGCATGTGTAATGCTATGGTTGCCGCAAATATTCCTTGGTACAAACTCCAGGTATCTAAATATCGTGCATTTTTAGAGAAGTATTGTAGGAGGCAGATTCCTAACGATTCTACACTCCGAAAAAACTACATGCATTTGTGTTACGATGAAGCAATGACATATGTGCGAAGTGATATAGGCAACAACTATATATGGATTGCTGTCGATGAAACAACGGATGGAAAAGGTCACTATCTTACCAATCTTGTGATTGGTAAGCTGGATGGAAAAGAATCCCCCACACCTTTCCTGATTTCTTCGAAAACGTTGTAGCATGCAAATCACGCAACAGTGGCTCGTTTTGTGAACGATGGACTTAAAGTGTTCAAGAAGATAAAGTCTTTGTCCTTTATTGTGATGCTGCGGCGTACATGCTAAAGGCAGGAACTGCTCTACATGTGTTTTACCAAAATATGATCCATTTCATCTGTCTCGCATATGGACTGCAACGTGTTGCCGAAGAAGTGCGAAGTAACTATCCACAAATCAATAGCATTATTTCAAACACTAAGAACGTGTTTGTTAAGGCCCCCTAACGTGTGTTACACTATAGAGAACAATTACCAAATGTGAAATTGTCCCCTGAACCTGTCCTCACTAGATGGGGACGTGGATTGAGGCTGCCTGCTTTTATAGTGACTATTTTAAAGAAGTGAAGTCCGTAATAGACTCGTTTCCAAGTAAATCAGCAGTTTCTATCAGAGAGGCTCAAAGTGCCTTCAGTGCCAATTGGCATATGTTAAAAGCAATTTTGGATTCATTTCTGACAGTATTGTAAAATTAGAAACTTGTGGCATGACTTTGAAGGAATCACTGGACACTGTGTTGTTAAGGGTTGTTCAAGGAAATGTTGGAATAAACATAATGAAGAAATTTGAATCTGTTATGGAAAGAAACCCTGGCTTCTCGACATTGACTACAGTGTGTAAGATCCTCAACGGGGAAGAAGAGAATCCTCCACATGACATCTCTCCTGAAAAATTCAATCTGCTTAAATTAGCACCAGCAACTTCCTGTAATGTGGAAAGAACATTTTCTGTTTATAAAAACAATATCTCTGACCGATGACATTCCATGACAATGGACTTGGATACGTGTCTCATAGTTCATTGCAAATTAAAGTGAAGTGAGTAGATAGTTCCTGTATTCACTGTAGGGGCTGAAGATTGGTTAAAGAGTGACTACGAAAAGGTTTTATAATTATAATATAACTAAAAATACATTTTGCAACGTGATTTTTTTTTATTTAGTCATTTTATTAATTGTTGCATTTTCAAAAATAAATAAATTTAATACTTTTGATTTATTAAATCAACATGCTTAATTAATAATTGTCCCACATTTTACTTTTCATTAATAAAATCAGGAATCAAGTAACTTAATATTTGGTATAAATTTACATAAAACTTAAATTTTGATGTATTTAAAATTACATATTTTAAGAATTTTTTATGTAATATTACATATTTCACCAAATATTATTACATAAATATGTACATATTTTCATGTTAATATTACATAAAAATCCTAGCTCTAATCATCAGGAACGAGAAGGAAATGACGACCAAATCTCACGTGGATCCAAGGGATTACAAAAACTTTGAAGCATAGACTGGGAAGGACTGGGAAATAGAGGAAGAATTGTGTTATAATAGAGACGAATGGAAGAAAATGTAAAACGAAATTAGATACAAATCACTAGTGCCGGAAAAATGTGTCAACATTGTTAAAACCGGATATATATATATATATATATATATATATATATATATCTCCACACTGTGGTATTGAGCCTTGTCACGTAGTCGACCCGGGTTCGATTTCAGGTCGGGACAGGCACCTGGATGAGGTTTTTTTTGACGTTTTTCCTCACCTGTAAGACAAATGTCAGGAAGTTTAGGGCCCAAAGGTCCCCGAAAATCATCCGGCCATCATCATCATCCTTATTATCATCATCAACCTTCACCGGTGTGGAAAGCAATGGGAAGCTACCAAACCTGTAATTCCTTAGTAAAGCTGCAAAGCATAGCATGAAAATGCTATGATTGCAGTGAAAGACCTGTCCTCGGGCAGAATTACTATGGATGGATGGATATATTATTATTATTATCATCATCATCATCATCATCATCTTCAAGGTATGGGCCTGTTGGCCCGTTCCGCTCCCCGGCACACTACATGCCGCAGGCGCAGGTCCTCCTTCCAGCGACGTTTTGGTCTTCCTACATTTCTTCGGCCTATAGGCCTATAATGAAGCAGCTATTTTGATAAACAATTATTTGGCATTCTTTGTATATGTTCAAACCAATTACGTTTATTTGTGTGTACTTTCTTGTTTATATTATAGGTTTGTAGTTCATCTCTGATATCTTGACTTCTCCTTTGATCTCTTAGAGATACACCTGCAACTGATCTGAGAAATCTCATTTCTATTGTCTCAATTTTATTTTTATCAGAGATCGTTAAAGGCCAAGTCTCAGACCCGTATATTAATTATATTATTATTATTATTAAGGCGAGGATTTTTATGTGCTGAAAGTTAATTTTGGAACAGTATAATAAGAAGTAAGACTTCTGACTATCTTTTGTCTTAGTTACACATACAAACAATCAGTAATATAGGCCTTTACTGTGTTACTATCTTAACTTTTAGTATATACCTAATTATTAATATTATATATCCCTTGTTGATATATGTGACATACAAACAATCAGTAATATAGGCCTTTACTGTGTTACTATCTTAACTTTTAGTATATACCTAATTATTAATATTATATATCCCTTGTTGATATATGTGGGGAAATAAGCATAACTAAATTAGCCCAGTTAAGAAACTCCCTCTAGGGAGCACTCATGTGCCCATATGGGACTATGGGATATTACATATACGATTGAAAATCAGACACTATTAAACAGATCTAGGGCGAAAGAATACAGAACCAATTTGAGGTTCCCGAACTAATGTTTTAAATGTCAGGAAACGTGTAATTATGTAGGTATTTTCAACGACTTTTTAAGTTGAAAATTAGACAGTGTGGTAAGAAAAGAAAACCAAAACGACTATCTCTTTTTCTTTTCACTGCAGGTGATCCTATATATATATATATTAAAACTCAGCAATTAAGATGGTACGGACATATCCAGCGAATGGAAGAGGATCGACTACCAAAATCTGTTTTGTAATGGAAACCAGAAGGAAGACGAGACAGAGGAAGACCTAAACCTCCTGGAGTCGGGGAATGTGTCTATACATGAAGGAGAAACATCTACAACCAGGAGATTGGATGGACCGACAAAATTGGCTATTAGGAATCGGACGATGTCAAAGACATTATTCAACCGATGATCTATCTATCTATGTAATATTATATCATGTACAGGGAATGTGTCTACTAGTTATACTGCTGTAAACAATCAGTTTTCCAAACTGATAACAGTACGTAGGTGAAAGTCTGTAACTGTTTCGGCGAGAAGGGTGTAATGGCTGTTCCATTTATTGTGTTATAGTTTACATATAACAAATTAACGTAAAAATATGTTTTTAATAAATAAAAACTTTTCTTTTTATTATCTATTAATGTCTATTCAATTCTATTATTTTATATACTTCATAATTTCGTCAAATGTTACCTATATTTATATTATGTAGAGGGAAGGTGTCCACTAGATGTAACTGCTGTAAACAAAGTAATTATAATATTTTCCAAACTGATTACAAAATATAGGCGTAAGTCTGTACCTGTCTCGGTAAGAAGGGTGTAATGGCTGTTCCATTTATTGTGTTATAGTTTACATATAACAAATTAACGTAAAAATCTGTTTTTAATAAAATAAAACATTTCTTTTTATTATCTATTAATGTCTATTCAATTCTATTATTTTATATACTTCATAATTTCGTCAAATATTACCTATATTTATATTATGTAGAGGGAAGGTGTCCACTAGATGTAACTGCTGTAAACAAAGTAATTATATTTTCCAAACTGATTACAAAACATAGGCGTAAGTTTGTACCTGTCTCGGTAAGAAGGGTGTAATGGCTGTTCCATTTATTGTGTTATAGTTTACATATAACAAATTAACGTAAAAATCTGTTTTTAATAAATAAAAACTTTTCTTTTTATTATCTATTAATGTCTATTCAATTCTATTATTTTATATACTTCATAATTTCGTCAAATGTTACCTATATTTATATTATGTAGAGGGAAGGTGTCCACTAGATGTAACTGCTGTAAACAAAGTAATTATATTTTCCAAACTGATTACAAAATATAGGCGTAAGTCTGTACCTGTCTCGGTAAGAAGGGTGTAATGGCTGTTCCATTTATTGTGTTATAGTTTACATATAACAAATTAACGTAAAAATCTGTTTTTAATAAATAAAAACTTTTCTTTTTATTATCTATTAATGTCTATTCAATTCTATTATTTTATATACTTCATAATTTCGTCAAATGTTACCTATATTTATATTATGTAGAGGGAAGGTGTCCACTAGATGTAACTGCTGTAAACAAAGTAATTATATTTTCCAAACTGATTACAAAACATAGGCGTAAGTTTGTACCTGTCTCGGTAAGAAGGGTGTAATGGCTGTTCCATTTATTGTGTTATAGTTTACATATAACAAATTAACGTAAAAATCTGTTTTTAATAAATAAAAACTTTTCTTTTTATTATCTATTAATGTCTATTCAATTCTATTATTTTATATACTTCATAATTTCGTCAAATGTTACCTATATTTATATTATGTAGAGGGAAGGTGTCCACTAGATGTAACTGCTGTAAACAAAGTAATTATATTTTCCAAACTGATTACAAAACATAGGCGTAAGTTTGTACCTGTCTCGGTAAGAAGGGTGTAATGGCTGTTCCATTTATTGTGTTATAGTTTACATATAACAAATTAACGTAAAAATCTGTTTTTAATAAATAAAAACTTTTCTTTATATTATCTTATTAATGTCTATTCAATTCTATTATTTTATATACTTCATAATTTCGTCAAATATTACCTATATTTATATTATGTAGAGGGAAGGTGTCCACTAGATGTAACTGCTGTAAACAAAGTAATTATATTTTCCAAACTGATTACAAAACATAGGCGTAAGTTTGTACCTGTCTCGGTAAGAAGGGTGTAATGGCTGTTCCATTTATTGTGTCATAGTTTAATATAACAAATTAACGTAAAAATCTGTTTTTAATAAATAAAAACATTTCTTTTTATTATCTATTAATGTCTATTCAATTCTATTATTTTATATACTTCATAATTTCGTCAAATATTACCTATATTTATATTATGTAGAGGGAAGGTGTCCACTAGATGTAACTGCTGTAAACAAAGTAATTATATTTTCCAAACTGATTACAAAACATAGGCGTAAGTTTGTACCTGTCTCGGTAAGAAGGGTGTAATGGCTGTTCCATTTATTGTGTCATAGTTTAAATATAACAAATTAACGCAAAAAAATCTGTTTTTAATAAATAAAAACTTTTCTTTTATTATCTATTAATGTCTATTCAATTCTATTATTTTATATACTTCATAATTTCGTCAAATATTACCTATATTTATATTATGTAGAGGGAAGGTGTCCACTAGATGTAACTGCTGTAAACAAAGTAATTATATTTTCCAAACTGATTACAAAACATAGGCGTAAGTTTGTACCTGTCTCGGTAAGAAGGGTGTAATGGCTGTTCCATTTATTGTGTCATAGTTTATATAACAAATTAATGCAAAAAAAACAGTTTTTTATGAATAAAATCGTTTCTTTTTATTATCTATTAATTTCTATTCAATTCTGTTATTTTATATACTTCATTATTTTGTCAATTTAAATGTATAATTATATAATGCAGAGGGAGGGTGTCCACCAGTTAAAACTGCTGTAAACAAAGTCAATCCTGTTTTCCAAACTGACTAAGCGCAAGATTATTACAATTTTCTCAGTAACAACGATGTAGTGGCGGTTCCATTTATTGTGTTACTGTATCTAAAATAATTATGATATAAATTTTTGCTTTTACTTAAACAAAAAAACGCATTAATTTTCGTCTTTCAATTCATTTATGCCAAGAAGATCGGAATAACTAGATTCCTGGGCAACGCCGGGTAATCAGCACGGGGTATCTAAAAACAATTACGATAAAAATATTTCCTTTTACTTAAACACAAAAACATATTAATTTTCGTCTTTCAGCTCATTTATGCTCAGAAGATCGGGATAACTAGATTCCCGGGCAACGCCGGGTAATCAGCACGGAGTATCTAAAATAATTACGATATACAATTTTCCTTTTACAAAAACACATTAATTTTCGTCTTTTAGCTCATTTATGTCAAAAAGATTGGGATAAGTAGACTCCCGGGCAACGCCGGGTAATCAACACGGGGTATCTAAAAATAATTACGATATAAATTTATAATTATGTTTCTTTTACTTATTCAACTTATCATAAAAACATAATTTTTTTATTTATTTAGGCATAGCAGCGCACGACGGGCATTAGCTAGCGCACAATAATAAAAAAAGAGTTATTTGTGTTCCTATCACTGGATTCACATAAAAATCACATTTGTTGTTTGTAACAAAACTAAATGAATAACAAGGGTACAGGGAAATATACACGTTAAGTCACTTTTTAAATGGAGTTTGAAGTGCCATGAAATTCTCCGTGGAAAGGACTATCTTTTAGAATTGTGAAGCAGTTTACTCATGGGTTTATTTAACTTCAAATTTTTGGCATGCAGGAGTTACGGCATATTATTAAAATTCTATATTTTATAGAAAAAATGTATTTACTTGTTTTTTTCTGCACCTTTTATACAGGGCTTCCAATATAAAACCGGACACGCCTCACGGGTTTTCACCCGTCAGGCAGCGCTCTCTCCTCGTCCGCATTTCACTCTGCCAGCCGCAGAGTGTCCGGTTTTATACTGGAAACCCTTTATATGGATATATTATCAATAGTAAATAAACTATATAAAAATATCGGCCGCGGTGGACTAGTGGTGATGCTCCTTGCCTCTGGTCCCGAGGGACCCGGGGTCGATGGATTTTTTTTTAGGCCGGAAAAATCCAAGGAGCAAGTCCTCCGGGAGGGACTTTAAGCCGTGGGGTCCCGAGTCTGAAGATTTTCAGGCTCGTAAAAAATCCTTAAGCCTGAATGAAAAGGCATCTAAGCAAAATTTAACGAATTTTCCCGTCCTAGTACTACCTTGGTTTCCTAGATGTCAGTATGAGGCGGAACGCTGACCACGTACCCACTCAAAATGACATCTATAGGAAAACAAGTGTAACTAAATTAGTATGGTTTAAATTCTTCCCTGTAGGGGGAGAGCGCCTAAATCTCTGTAAAGGGAAAACATAGGCTTACAATACAATACAAATAAACTATAATTTTTAATCTTGTTTTATTAATACAGCGAGTTTCACTCGACCTGCGGCCGATAGCGGGAAAAGTGACTGCAAGTATTGAGTCATCAACTCGCGTTGCCCATGCTAGTGGCCACAACTCGAGTGAAACTCACTTGTGCAAGTTGCCATATGCGATTATTTCCATGAAAAGTCCTTCAATAATTTTTTGTTGTTGTAATGTCAGTATTATTTTATGCAAGGAGTCCTGATCAACTATTATTCAACCTCTTATCATGTTCTTCTTTTGGAAGGTCGATTCCAAATATTCCTTCATTTGTCTCCATCCTCCCGTGCTTTTCATCACATGTGTATCCCCTCTCTTGTAAGTTGGTTTATCCATCTTCCTCATGGTCATTTTCCTTGTGCCTTGAGATTCTCTGTGGTAGTATTTCCATATCATTTAAAATTATTTTCTCTTTATCCGTTGTCTCCCTAATTTCATAATTTTGTGTCTTATCTCTTCTTGTTTTTATTCTCCCAGTTGAAAAATTGACTCTTATGGGGGGAGAAAATATTACGAGTAGGCTATTTGAGAATACATTTCTTATAATTTTTGGATCAAAGAGAGTTAAACAGACAGGCGAATGGGGTAAGACTATATAACAATGATCTACATGATCTTTATAGGAAACCTGATATAAAAAGAACAGTTAAGACTTGTATACTGTGATGGACAGGACATGTGGCATGAATGGGAAATAAAAGTGCAGTGAGGTGGTAATAGAGAGATGGCAAACACTGTGATTTTAAAACCGAAAACTTCAGCGGTCGTCGACTAAATTATTAATTTGGCAACCATGTGATGATCTTTCACATGTGTTTAGGGATTCTCCAAGAAGCAAGTCCACGGGATGTACTTTAAGCCGTGGGATCCAAGCCTGAAGATTTTTAGACTCGTAAAAGAACCTTAAGCCTGAATAAAGAGGCCTCTAAGGAAAAATTTAACGACCTTCATCATCCTAATAATACTTCAATTGCCTACTAGATGTCTCATGCCATTCATGACATCTGTAGGGAAATAATTATTTTAATAAGTTGAACAATGTCGAATATTGTAAGGTACAACTTTTATATGGTCACACATAGAAATAAGTTACATTATAGCAGGTCCACGGGATGTACTTTAAGCCGTGGGATCCAAGCCTGACGATTTTTAGACTCATAAAAGAACCTTAAGCCTGAATAAAGAGGCCTCTAAGGAAAAACTTAACGACCTTCATCATCCTAATAATACTTCAATTGCCTACTAGATGTCTCATGCCATTCATGGCATCTGTAGGAAAATAATTATTTTAATAAGTTGAACAATGTCGAATATTGTAAGGTACAACTTTTATATAGTCACACATAGAAATAAGTTACATTATATAACAGAAATGGACTGCTAATGACAAATGAGGGAAATTTTGAGGAAGTGGCTGAATTCAAATAATTAGGAACAATAATCACAGATAGCAATGAGATGCACAAAGAAATTAAACATAAGCTCAATTCTGGAAATGCATGCTATTATGCATTACAGGGACTCTTGACGTCCCAACTCATTAAAAAAAACGTTAAACTGAAAATATATATTATTATTCTACCAGTTATATTATATGGATGCGAAACATGGACTCTTACTTTAAGGGAGGAAAGGAGATTACGAGTCTTTGAGAATAAAGTTCGTAGGAAATTTTTTTGACCAACGAGAGATGAAAAGGCAAGTGAATGGAGAAGACTACATAACAATGAACTACATGGTCTTTATAGGAAACCAGATATAATAATAACAGTTAAGTTTCGTAGACTGCGATGGACAGGACTTGTAGCACGAATGGGGAATGAAAGAGGTGCATGGAAGGTTCTTGTAGGGAAACCAGAGGGAAAACGCCCAGTTGGTAGACCAAGAATGAGAATAACATCCATCATTTGAGGGAAGTAGATTATACAGGGGATGATTTGGAAAACATTAGCTGAGGATAGGGATATATGGAGAGCTTATGTCCGCGCGACCATGAACCTACGGGTTCGGTAGAACCAGTGAGTTATTCCGAATGTTGTAACGTACAACTTTTATATATCATGCATTATGTCTAAATATGTGATAATTTTTATTGGTTTTTTTTGTAGGGTTAACAAAATGTAGACGATATAAAATTACAGCTGTATAGAAATAGTTGTAACTTTTCTCGCGAAACAGCATTTTATCAGGAATCCTCGGCCTAGTTACCGATAAACACCCGTCCGTCACTGTGGCCGTAGTCCGGCGATTCCCAGAGGGGTGGGAGATTTGAAATCTCCACCCTGGGTCTGGGTGTGTGTCCTGTCCTTGTTTTATATGTGAGAATAAAATAAAGTTAACGAAAAGGTAAAACAAGAAGGAAAAACGGTGTAAAAAGGAAATGAAAAAAAAAAAACAGGGATCAAAACTGTGCTGCCATCTTACAAATAAATTAGATTACCTTATGGATTATAGATGGCACGCCACGCAATAGCGGTGTGTTTAAAATTTCTCTAATGAAGATGCCAATGACATAAGATCCCTGAATCGACTATATTATTTTCAATTACCCAACATTCAATAGGGTTCTTCTTGAAACGAGAAGCTCTTTCTTCCGTAATTCTTATTTCTACTTTGGAGGCCGCTGATGCAACAGGTTGAACAGTATTGTGCGCGATTTTAATGTGTGTCGCATTTTTAAGAAAAAATATCTTCATGACGCAGTAAATTTACTTTTTTTGTGAGTATTATATATTTCATATAAATAAATAGAAAGTATAATTTCATGTATTAAATTTTATACATTCTGAAATGTTCTAAAGATGCTCTAGCAATAATTTTACGAAAAATGTCGATAATAAAAATTTGTCTTATCGTAATATGTAACGAACTATATTTAAATATAAATCAGCTAATACGAACATTCTAACAACAGAAAACTAAATTTTACAGGAACTCGTATCCTCGCTGAATTAGGTCACTTTATATGTGACATTTAATGAAGTTACACTTAGAATTAATCAGTACGAATATTTTCAACATGGAGTAATTGTATCACTACTTCAAATATAGTTTAGAGCAAAGGAAAACGAAATATATATATATATATATATATATATATATATATATATATAGTTGGAATGCTTTGCATTTTGGGTTATTCATAATTTATTATAAATTTTTGGTAAATATAGTTTCTAATGATCGATTACCCACTAGAAGACGCATTATCACGAAATAAGTTTGGGACAAAATGACTGACTTATGATCTTTACATGCCCTAGTATTACTGATAAGGCTACACAACATAATATAAATTTTAATAATTATAATCTTTAACTATATCTTTCTCGACTGAGAATTATATTAAAAATATATTTGTTTAGACGCCCAGTTTGTAGACCAAGAATGAGGTGGGAGAATAACATTAACTATGATTTGAGGGAAAACATTAGCTCAGGATAGGGATTTATGGAGAGCTTATGTCCGCGCGGCCATGAACCTACGGGTTCGATAGTGCCAGTGAGTTTGTTTAGATTGTTTGCAGTGCTTCAAATGTTATAGTTAAAGCTATTACTATATTCGGCATAGATACTTTTTTTTTCACAGCGTAGTAATCGAACAAGTGAAGCAGAAAGGCTTCTTCTATGAAAGCCATTTTTATTCAGCCTACATGCACAACAACGCTTAACACAACCGTCATTGTTAGACATCTGATTTATAGGCTCAAATAATGTATTTAGGCGCTTAAGAAACAATAAAATTGTAAAATAAGTTTTAAAAATAGGTAACATATTTATCATAATAATGAAATGGATGCAAAATTACGAAATAAATATTTTTTTATTTAAAGACGCCTTTAACATCCAGGTCACCTAGCGTCCTTTCATTTAATATATTTGAATATTATTTTATTTTCATTAAATGTTTTGAAATTAATAATATGAAATTATTGAATTAAAACCCAGCACATGCCTTGTCGTGTGAAGAAAACCAGGAACATCTCAATCAGATTTGTTGGCACTGGGATTTGAACCCGGGACCTTCCAACATGAGTATCAACAGCTACAGCTTGACCCAACTCGCTCGGTATTAAAATAAATTACGTACGTTAAATGTTATTTATCGAGTACAAAATAAAAAAAGTATAATTTTGTTTGAATTTTTTTTTCGTTGCTCTGATAAAATTTTTCGAAGATATTGAGTCATGACAACTATGTGATGGGACGAATTTTGTAAATAGAGTAACATTAAAAAAATTGGGACTGGAAGTAAATATCAATAAAACTAAATATATGTTCAAATATAGAAATACATTATATAATGGAAATGGACAGCCAATTTTGAGGAAGTGGCTGAATTCAAATATCTAGGAACAATAATTACAAAAAGGAATGAGATGCACAAATAAATTAAACATATGCTCAATTCTGGTAATGCGTGCTAATATAACTGAAAATATATAAAACTATAGGCCTATAGGGAATGAAAGACGTGCATGGAAGCTTCTTATAGGAAAACCAGAGGGAAAACACCCAGTAGGTAGGTCAAGAATGAGGTGGGAGAATAACATTAACTATGATGTGAGGGAAGTAGATTATACAGGGAATGATTAGAAAACATTAGCGTAGGATAGGGATTATGGAGGCCTTATGTCCGCGCGGCCATGAATCTACGGGTTCGATATTGCCAGTGAGTAATTTTAGGTCAAAAAAAAAAAAAAACAAAATATACACCGAGTAAAATAAGTATAGTATAACCAAACTAGGCATGTAACTAATTCTTTGGATCTATTGAATCGGAGGTTCATGCCCTCGCGGACTTAAGTTCTCCACGTATCCCTATCCTGAACTATTTTCCAATCGTCCCCTGTATAATTTACCTCTTTCAAATCATGGTCAATGTTGTTGTTCTCACCTCGTTTTTGCCCTATCTACCGAGCGCTTTACCTCTCGTTTTCCTTCAAGTTTCCATTCCCTTGATATATAGTAAATATTTTTTAAAAGTAAGGTCGAGTTCGTTAACTAGCAAACTCGGAGCTTTAGGAGCAGGCATTCATCTGAACTATAATTTAAAAATCCCTCTACCGCCTTGCGATTTTAGAATTTTCGCGACCAAACTCATAATAAAACGAAGAATATATTTTCAAAAAAAAAAATCCTAAATCTATTAGAAATGGGGGATTTACCTGAAACCCCTCCCCCCCCCAAAAAAAATATAAATTGGCACTATCGGCCATCATGTTTGTTCCGTCGCAAATTTAACTATATACCACACAATTTAATGTTATCAAAAGAAAAATCATATAATCCGTGGCTATTCTATGCCACCTATGAATATTAGATCGGAGAACAAATGACTTATAGCGTCGTGTTGGCCAATGTAATATCTAAGGCTTGGAAGTTGAAGAAAAATCCTTTTTTGCGCGATAATGCGTTATGTCGTACTTACAGCAATGGCGACCATGATTGAAAGTTCAACTTCCTACATTTCGTGGCTGTAGCCTAAATACTGTAATAAAAATAACTATACTGTAATATTACTTATTATAAACACGCCCTCTACGTATACTACATAGGACCTACAATGTACATACAAAAAAATATCCAAAAGGTAGTGTTAATATACATTATACGAAACAAATCACTGCATTTTAAATGAACTGAACTTTATTTGAAATAATATAAAACAATAAATACGTACTTGCCACCATTTTATCATTAAATTGGTCTCACGGCTTCCTGTTGTTTCAACTAATAAACATTGCCCACACTGTTGACGTTAGTCTTATTGTTTATAATGAACGCAAATATTTCCAACAGAGATGTAATTAATTATTTGACTATTACTTATTATTTTGAAAACATCATCGCGCAAAAATAATGTACAACGCCGTTTGTGAAATGTTATACAGAATATTGAAAACTAAAAACCTCGCTATCACTCGGGTTTTAAACATTTTCCTCCATTCTGTAAAAACCACTTCCCAACCTCGCATCGTAATATACTATTTTCTTTTTATGTTTGAACACGAGGCCCAACTTAATACATCTTGGGTCATTGTAGGCCAGAAAATGGTAGGTTTTATCCGTCCCTTTTCGGTGTTTATTATTTTGTTTTGTATATTGGCCCTTTTTTAGGTCTTGGCGGTTTTTATTGCAACTTTACCTTCTTTGATCCCATACATAGCATTTGTATAATTCAAGAATACGCAGAGTCTAGTGCCAATTCAAACTGTCATGTAAAAAGACAGATGCAGTAAACAACATAAAGAACGATGTTTCACAGTAAACAGGCGGAGTTGTTGAGTACGTTGGTAGTTGATGTTGCGCGTTATCTGATCGTACGTATAGTGAACTGCCACACAAAACGAAAACAAAGCGCATGCGATAGGACAATATTTGTCTTAAAACGTTTCATTACCTCGTAAGAAATGCACCTTATATTGCTTACTAATGTTTATATTACAGCTCTAGTACAGTCAATACCAGTATAAGAAACAAATTTCGCTACTTATTACGAGGACTCGAAAGTCGAGGAGAAATCCTGTTTTCATTTTATGTCTAAAGACGAGGCCCAACATAATATACATGTGTGTGTATGTATATACGAGTATATACATCCATAGTAATTTTGCCCGAAGGCAGGTCCTTCACTGCAATCATAGCATTTTCATTATATGTTTGCAGCTTTACTAGGGAACTGTAGGTGTGGTAGCTTCCCGTTGCTTTCCACACTGGCGAAGGATGATGATAAAGATGGCCATATGATTTCGGGGACCGTTTGGGCCTTAAAGTTTTCCTGACATATGTCTTACAGGTGAGGAAAAACCCCGATAAAAACCTCACCCAGAAAAACTGCCCCGACTGGGATCGAACCCGGGCCCGCTGCGTGACAAGGCAGCACGCTACCCTCGAGACCACAGCGGGACTGTATATATAAGCCATGATTGAGAGAAGTAGTTTACCAATCATATTATATGGATGTGAAACAAAGTTCTTAGGAAAATTTTTGGACCAAAGAGAGATGAACACGCAGGTGAATAGAGAAGACTACATAACAGTGCACTAAATCGTCTTTATAGGAAGCCAGATGTAATAATAACAGTTAATTCTCATAGAATGCGACGGACAGGACATGTGGCACGAATAGGGAATGAAAGACGTGCATGGGAGCTTCTTATAGGAAAACCAGAGGGAAAATGCCCAGACCAAGAATGAGGTGGGAGAATGACATTAACTATGATTTGAGGGAAATAGATTATACAGGGAATGATTGGAAAACATTAGCTCAGGATACGGATATATGGAGAGCTTATGTCCGCGCGGCCATGAACCTGCGGGTTCGATGGTGCCAGTAAGTTAGAATTTACGCCATTATGGTACCGGCGCCCAACCAGCATCGTGAAGAATGTTTGTAGCTACAATAATTAACGGGTATTATTGAAAAAACTAGCTATTATGACTGGGGACCCGACATGCTGACCAGATCATCCCTAAACTGACTGGATGATCATATACTTCTGTGATTAACACATGTGGATGTGAAGCCAGCAGACGGATGGTAGGCCAAGGGTATTCTAGGCATGTCGCGCCATGTTTTTTTTTGTAAATTGTATTGTTGTACCCTCAGGTTGTGTGGGTATGTATTATATTTCTTAAAACGTCCGGCGAGTTTGTAAAGAGAATTCATTATGGATTAGTGATTTTTAACATTTTGTTTCATCAAAAAATGACATGCTGTATTTAGTTTACTTATGCTCTGAACCTTCGAGTAATGAGCCAATCACCGAAAAGATTTTAAAACAATCGCTCTTTAGTTATCAACCAATCAGGGAGGATATTACAAAATGACCGCTCTTTTAGTCATCGGAATAGGAGAGGAGGTTTCAAAATGAGCGCCTTTTTTGCTGTTTTGACGGGTCCGAAAAACGCGATTATTTTTAAGTGTTCTAGCTTGAATTATTCCGTCTGATCCCGAAATTTTGGATGTAATTAGAACGCACAACAGCAGGAGGTATGGCGGTTCGATTCAAGGTAAATATTTCACTAAATATACCCCATTGTACATTGCTATTTTACCGGGCTTCATTCTAATTTTAGTAGAAAAAAATCCCTATTATTGCATCAATAGTATTCGGGAGGTACCGAGTTCAGGTCCCGGTGCCGACCACAACTCGACACTTTTTTTTTTCTTTTTGTCAATTATTAAGGCAATGTTTGAGACTAGTTTACGGGAGGTTCCGCGTTCAAGTCTCGGAACCGACCAATCCGAGTTCAAGCCCCAGTTCCGACCCTAACCTGACTTTTTTTTTTTTAGGTTTTCTCAATCGTCAACCAGAGTTTGAGACTTGTATTCTGAAGTCCGGGGTTCAGATCAACCTGAGGTTTTTTTCTGTTAAGACAGCGTTTTGAATTTTGTTTTTGGGAAGTTCCGAGTTCAAGCCCCGGTGCTGACCACAAACTGACAGGGTTTTCTCAATTGCAAAGACAAATGCTGGGTTAAAACTTGATCACCAAAATAATTAATAATTTCGTAATATGCTTAGGTCATTATTATAATACCTAGGTATGTATATGTATGGGAGCATGCCGGACCGTCGGGGTTCGATTCCCAGTGGGATCAGGATTTTTAAAATTGGACCAAACCTTTTGACTGTACCATCCCCTGGGGTCGACTCAGCCTCTAAAGGAAATTAGTACTAGACGTTTGTTCTGAGAGTAAAGTCGGACCTCAACCAGGGTTGACAATATGGCTGACATCTCGTACTGATAGTCTATAAAGATGAAAAGCTCCTAGTACCTCAAAGGCCTCTGAAGGCCTGTAATATGTCACCTTTATGCACACACACACACACACACACACACACACACACACACACACCCACACACACACACACACATATATATATATATATATATATAGATTTTTGCGGATATTAAGAATGATTAAGCCTCAGGGATCCTCATCTAGGGGTATGTGGATGGCGACCACAAGGTGCCCAAGCTGTGCAAAACATTTCTTCCACTTACTTGTGTTTTGCACTCTTTTAACTTTACTATCTAACCTCTCTTGGTTAACTCTTGTTTTTTCGACCCCAACGCTATTAGGGCATCCGAGGGCTAGGGAGTCCTTCCTTTTTTCCATTTCGTCTTTCCTTTATTTTCTTTTCTTCTCCAGAAAAGCCTGACCAGAGGCTATAAGATGGCAGCCCCATCACTGGTCTTGCCTTCCTTTGGCCAGCAACCAATTGAAGGGACTATTATTATGCTTTCAAATCTTATACGAGAATTTCCCATAAAGGAAAATTTTCTATAGGATCGTAACAGGCCTTGGCCTAATACTTGGAAGGAAGAAGAAGAAGAAGAAGAAAGATTTCTTGGGTTTTGTGCATCATGGATTTAAGGTTGGCCTTTGGCCACTGATTCTGACGTTTTAACATGATCACACATGTCATTATCAAGGAATTATTAAGAAACTGGCTCAACAGTAGATTACCTTTCCCTAGATTTTCCAGTTTATTCTTGTAGTACTGTTACTCTTCGTACTTCTTCTGTCTTTACTAGTATTTTTTAATATTTTAAACATTTTTCAATGATGCTTATAACATTCTTTTACAATTTTTATGTATTTATTTATTTATGCAGAACACAACATTACAACAATCTTAGACAATATTCTGATACTTGCTATTTTCTCTCCTCTTACAATCTTTCCACCATCAACTCATTTAACCTATTTTGTTAGGTTAGTGTTAGTCTAAAGTTCAATAAATAATATACATATAATTTATTTTGTTAGGTTAGGAAGGGAGAAGTTAATGTACATCCATTGTTATAAACATTCAGGAATTTATTTCAAAGGTTGGTTATACGAATTTTGCAGTCACATGCTGCCATCTAGCGACAGCTCTATAAACTTTCTGTAGGACTTCAAAGATAAGTGGTTCCAACTAGTGATGGCTTTATAAACTCATGTGCATGCACACTGTTATTCTGGGGAAGGTAAACTACAGTTTTTCCAAGAAAACTTTCTTAATCATGTTTATATATATATAGCCTATCATGTGTAGCTAGTTTAAGATATGATGCGTTGTTGAAGAGCAACGGGACATATGCTGGTATAAATTCCCCTGAGGGAAAAAAATTCTCATAAAATTCCAGTGCCTACTCAACATAATGAGCAATGTGGAGCTCCAGGTTAAGAAAACCAACAATAACGGCTGGAAAGTCATCCACTTTGTAAATTACAGCAATAGCCTGGTAGACCAAGGGCATCATGGAGTTACTTTATTATATATATATATATATTAGCTAATACATGGCATACGTTGCTACGCCTTAATAAATGAAATATTGAAGGTTAATTAAATTGTATGATACATGCTGAAACAAACCAAACATGACGGTTGCCAGTCAATTTTTAATTTAGGATTTCAGGTAAATATCCACTTCTAATTGTCGGATTTTGCTAATTTTTGGATAATACCTACCTCAGTTTATTTTAATATGATATACTGAGTTTCGTTGTGGTACATTTAAAATTGTGACTGCTAGAACAATTTTTAAATTTTCACTTCAGGTGAACTCCTACACCTCATTGTTTTAGAGAGTCCAATTGTGAATCTATTACATCCAGGGACCCACTTTTCCCATTAAAAATAATATCTTAGTTGAACTTTTATAGGAAATATCACTATGAGGTTTAATTTAAAATTTAAAATAAAATTCTTTACGCCTCAACTCATATCCTATCTTCTTATTAGGCCAGGTTAGAAACTTTATTGGTTACATCTTCAGTAGTTACATGACCGATGTTCTGTTGTCCAAGAGCACAGCTTCTTACTCCATCTGTTGGTGGACCGATGAACCTCCCAATCAAATCAACTTATTGGGAATTTCAAAATTCATTAATTCTTACTTATTTTTTTTTAAGTAAGAAAAGGTATGAAAGAAAAAAATCCTAAATTATCTTTTTTTAGTTTTTTGAAAAACTAATAAAACTAAAAAAGAAGAAAAATTCAAAAACAATTAATTTTTTTCTTAATATTTTGAAAAAGTAAGAAAGAAAAATTAATTAATTTTGAAATTCCCATGGAAGTTGATTCAATTGGTAGGTTCATCAGTCCAACAACAGATTGAGTAAGAAGCATGCTTCTGGATAAAAGAACATCAGTTGTATGACTACTGAAGGCATAACCACTAAGTTTACGAAAACGGTCTAAATAGAAGACAGGATATGAGGTGATCTGTAAAGAATTTTATGTTATATTTTAATACTTTGGTTGCCTACTATGGGCTTCTTTAAGGCAATGTCCTAAACACATTTCACTCATTAGGATCTTTAGAGAAATAAGCGTTACTAAATTAGGTTGTCTATGTAGGACCCTTGTCCCTACATGGGAATTACAGGTATATATTTTATTGACCAATACTCACTAGGAGAAAGGAAAATTACATTTTACATACTTTTTACAAAGAATACAAGAAAATCACTAATTGAACAGTTTCCCCGAAAAGTGATCTAACCCACAAACATTTGAAAGTTGAGTTCTTCTTCTTCTTCTTCCTTCCAAGTATTAGGCCAAGGCCTGTTACGATCCTATAGAAAATTTTCCCTCCAGTGTTTCATGTTTCATAGGATGGCCCAGAGATCTTCGTCCCCTTGGTATATAATTATAAATAGCTTTGGGGATCCGATTTGAACTCATTCTTTCAAGATGGTGTTTCCAATTTAGTTGGTACTGTTTAATATATTCCAAAATTGGCATAGTCTTCAATTCTTTTAAGATATCGGTGTTCCTTTTCCGATCCCATCTGGTGTAACCCGCTGTTCTGCGCATGAATCTCATTTCACAAGCCGTTATTCTGCTTTCATGTTGTCTTTTTAGTGTCCATGCTTCACTACCATAGGTCAACACTGGTCTAGCCAAAGTGTTATATAAATGTAATCTGGTGTTTTTTTGTACAAGGGATGGTTTCATAACTTGATTAATAATTCCCAAACTTTTATTATAACTAGTAATTTTTTCAGGGATATCCTTTTCATCCCAGATAGAGAGATAATATCCAAGATATTTAAATTGATTAGATCTCTCTAAAATTTTATTCTGGAGACAGATTTTACTTTGTATGGGGTCCTTCCCATGAAATGCCATAATTTTAGTTTTGTTAATTGATATTTCCATATTAAATTTGGCACCTATTTTTTGTAAATTATAAATTGATCGTTGCAAATCATTTTCGGAAAGTGCCAGAAGAGCTAAATCGTCTGCAAAAAGAATAGCATCGAGTTTGAGGTTCCTATTGATGGGTATATATCCCTGTTGTGTTTTCCTCCATTTGTTTATTATTCTATTCATATATATAATGAAAAGCACCGGTGAAAGTCCACATCCCTGTCTTACTCCAGTGTTGATCTTTTCCCAAGAAGATAATTTGCCATCTTGTTTAACAGAGATTTCATTATCTTTATAGATGTTGAAGATATTAGTAATATATTGTTGTGGAACGTTATCATCAGCTAAAATTTGTAATAATATATTTCTGTCTACTTTGTCAAAAGCCTTTATGAAGTTAACAAAGGCAATATGAGTTTCTATATTAAATTCCTTGTGCTTTTCTAATAGTAGTTTTAGAGTGAAGAATCCATCTGTACAAGATCTACCCTTTCTGAATCCATTCTGCTCTTCTCCAATTATATTTTCATAAATTTTTTTTCAATTTATTCTTAACTATATTAGCATAAATTTTATATCCAGAATTCAACAAGCTAATTCCATGATAGTTATCTTGGATTTGGCGACTTCCTTTTTTGAAGATTGGTATTACAATGGATTTGTTCCAGCTTTGTGGTAGTTCTTGAGTTTTCAGTGGATAAGTGATCTATCCGGAGAGTATCATGGCATGGTGCATGTAAAATTATCTACACTCTCTTCCAGACCAGTTTTATTTACTTTTAAAAGTTGACTTTCAAGCGAATAGTGATCTATATGTAACAAAATGACAGAAGCACTTAGTCAAGTCATGAGTATCAGTGCAGAAAAACAATTATTGCACATGTGCAAATTCATTCCACTACAGTTCCATGAATTCTAATCAGAATCTTAGAGAAATTGAGTGAAAATAAGAAAGACACAAAGAATGTAACAAAATAACATTAAATGGAAAATCAACACTGAAAACTGATTAAGTTAGAAATTTTTTCTAACTGAATCAGTGTTCAATATGTATTTTCTATTTCTTATTATAGCATTTTTATTTAAATATGTGTTAGATAATTTTTCCACTCTATACAGATAGATCACTTTTGCACTAAATTCTGTATTAAATTGTTAATATTTAGTTAGTAGCATGTTATTTTGCATTCAAATTGGCTGTATATAAGTTCAATAGGACGAGAGATTAAAATGTATATGATATATTAAAGGTAATAGCCTGAAAATGAACATTATACGTTTTTCTTCCCTCCCCCCCCCAACAATTTGTAACTTGTGGGTTAGATCTCTTTTCAGGGAAACTATTCAATTTTTGCCTTTAATAGTTTAAATATGTTGTGTTATAATGTGTGCATTTCTTTGTTTGCAGGTGTGGTGTAGATAGCTAGTCTTTTAATGGCAGTTAGGGCCCCTTTTAAGGGGTGAAAACGGTCTTGGTTGTGACCGAGGCCATGTAGCAGCCTTCCATCGTTGGAAAACAACAAACATCGTGGGAAATATCCTCATCGAATAGTAAGAGAAGAAAAAACAAAAACCACAGACAACCACGCACAGCAGTACATTGCGCGTACGAGTGTCAGTGCTTCTGGTTTAATGCTGCTAATGCCCAGGTTAAAACAGAGCTAAACCAAATCCAGATTACGGAATGAAATAATTCTGTTTTCTGGATCTAACAATTTGGCTGGTCTGGTACTTGCAGACCTCGCTGACACTCAGGGAAAAGATCTGAGCACCGAACGAGTACTGACATGGCAAAGGGTGTTCCCCCCTGACGCTATGTCTCTGCGAGTATGGTGCTAGGAACTTCGTAGATATGATGTTGCAAGCATCTGGTCTGCGTACTAAACAGCACTGATGAAGTCCAGGCAAGTCCCCCCCTGAACTACATCTCTGCGCACCTGCTGCTATGATCATTGAAATGATGCTGCAACCATCATGATCTGTGCACAGACTAGGACAGATGTAGTCCACCAGGTAAGTCCCCACCTGACCCACCTCTCTCCTGGTCTGCTGCAAGGATCTTTGTTGTTATGATATTGCATTTCAGGCATCATTTGTCGGCCAGAGTGTAAGTTTAGGTAGGGTTTATGTTTAAGAAGTCGACAATGATGCTGGCTCTATCACTCCTATCTGTGCTTATGTGCAGGGTGGTCTGTGGTTTGCAAGGCATGGCTATATAGCTGTGTCTTGCATAAAAAGAGGACGATGCATTATGCATCTTCCTCAAACCACATTCATATACTAATATGTTGTTTGCTTTTTGTTTCAGGTCACCAGTTACTGCAGATCTACAAGAAGGGATTAGATTGTCATTTATTTTGCTCAAAAACATGTCTCTTGTAATTTGTTTCATTAATATTTTTTTTTTTTTACAGAATTCACATTATGGCTCATCGGAGAACATCACTCCTCTTGGAAACATAGGGCTTTTGTCAAAGCAAACCACTGGACTCTGTTTCTTGCCAAATTTCTGGCTTAATTTCAAAGCTTTCCTTCTTCAGTTTCTATTGTTACAATGCTGCACCATATAATTTTTGGTCTTCCACTTTTTTATTTTTTTTTAGGCAATTCCTATGGATTCCATTCCAGTGCTCTCTTTGGCACACTGTCTAGAACTCTTCTGAGAGTGTATCCAATCCATTTCAATTTGCGATATTTAATCTTCATCTAGATCTCATCCTGTGATGTTATCTTCCATAATTCCTCATTTGATATGGTTTTTGGCCACCAGATTCTTAAAATAAATTTCAGACATCTGTTTATATATGCTTGTAATTTTCTATATAATGTGATAGTTCCTTTTCAAGTCTCACACCCATATAGAATTATACTTTTCATATTACTATTAAATAGTCTTAATTTAATTACAGTTGAGATTTGTTTAGATCTCCATATGGGTGACAAATTTTGAGAATACAGCTTTTGATTTTCTAATTCTATCTTTAATATCTTACTCTGGTCCTCCTTTTTATATTCTGCCTCCTAAATTATGGAATTTGGCTATCTCTTCTATTTCATTACCAGTGATCTGCAATCACATTTCCGTTACATTATTTACTCTCATTATTTTGGTTTTTTGTTTATTCAGGCACGGTTGAGCTGTGTCTGCTGCCTTCTCCAGAACTCTTAATTTGCTTTCGATGCCAGAGAATCTGGATGCCAATAAATGAACATCGTCAGCATATTCTAGATCTTCAAGCCTACTGTTCAGATCTTCTTGAATCCCTCTATATCTTTGGTTAAATGCATTTGGTATTATGTCATCTAAGACCAATATAAATAACAATGGTGACAGCAAACAACCTTGTCTTACTTCACTGTGACAGGAAAAAATTCAGGTAGTCTGCCTTAGTGTGATATACAACATATATATGTAATCACGTAGACTTTCACGGCCGGAGTTGCTATGATGATCTTGATGAAGATTTTCGGGCTGTAGGCCATGGTCGTGAGGCTTGTAGTTCCCCGACATACATAGTTTTCATACATATTGTAGAATGCAGCCTTCACAGCAGATATTCATGGCATTAGAAGATTCTGGGCTATAAAACCATGGTGTTTCACCCTCCACTATGGAGGGCATCTTCAGTGGAGAGTTCTTCTACGTTGTGTTCCCTGGTTGGAAGCTCAGCCATGTATGAGTAACAGACTATTGGAACCTGGTATTTATACTTGTGCCAGTTCGTGAATGGCTGAATGAAGTCAAAGCTGACTGGATGCCATCTGATTGGTTTGTTTCTGTATCTTCACTATTAAGTCGGCTTATACGCCTGTTATTTCATTCATGATACCAGGCTTTAGCCAGTTTTATAACTTCATCTTTTCTATTGAAATTGTCCTTATGTTTATAAATTTCTATGCCCTCTCTGTATAGTCTATGGAAATAATTGGATGTTGTGGCTAAATCCTGAGTATCCTCGTACAATCTGATGTCCATTTTCCATAAAAATGTGCTCTGCTAGAGCCAATTTTTCTGTTTCTCCTAGTCTGCAGTTTCTTTTAAGTTCTGACAAACACATAGCTATGCTTCTTTTCATAGCTCCTATATATGTTTTGTCACATGAACATGGAAGCAGATATACACCGCAAGTGGAGATACATGCTTCTAATAAGATTAGTCTTTCCTGACATTGCTATTTGTGTTAACTTTTTCCATATTTCTTTGTCTTTTCATAGACAAAAGCTTCAGAAAAGTCCACAAAAGTTAAATATAAGGGACTTCTCCATTCTAAAGACTGTTCCATGATGATTCTGATTACATTTATAAGGTCTAAACTTATGGAATATTCACCTGAATGGTCCATCTCCTCAACTTAACTAGTTATTTAACTGTAGTGCTTTCAGGACTTGTCCCATCATCGGCAGGATAAGTTGATTTATAAGGTCAGTACATGATCTCTGAAGTCTAAAGCAGAATTGTTTTCCACTTAGTAACTTTTCAGTTGCCCCTTGTAAATGTTTTAAGATTAATCTCAAAAACATTTTGCTTGGAGTTGATAATAATATTAATGCCTCTCCAATTATTAGATATAAATGTATCTCCCTTTTTTGGGGATTATTAGCTATTTTCCATTTACTTTATTCTTGAGTTTTTTTTTTTCAGATTCCTCTATTTCTGTACCAATGAGCTGCAATCACATTTCAGTTGCATTATTTACTCTAATTATTTTGGTTTTTTTGTTTATTCAGGTACATCCAGCTGTGGTTGCTGCCTTCTCCAGATCTCTCAATTTTCTTTCATTGTCAGAGAATCTGGATGCCAATAAATAAAGATCATCGGCATATTCTAGATCTTCAAGTCTACCAATCATATCCCATTGAATGCCTCTACATATTTGATTAAATTTATTTGACAATGTCATCTAAGACCAATATAAATAACAATGGTGACAGCAAAAAACCTCGTCTTCTACTGCATTCTGACAGAGAAAAGATTCAGAAGTTTGCCCTGATGTGATATACAACTTACATAGTTTTCATTCATACTGTAGAATGCAGCCTTTCATGGCCAGTATTCATGGTATTAGAAGATTCTAGGCTATAAAGCAATGGTGTTTCACCCTCCACTACGGAGGTCATCTTCAGTGACGAGTTCTTCTATGTAGTGTTCCCTGGTCTGAAGCTCAGCCACGTATGAAAAGCATACTATTGGAACCTGGCATTTATACTTCTACTAGTTCATGAATGGCTGAACAATGTCAAAACTGACTAGATAGCCATCTGATTGGTTTGTTTCTGTCTCTTCATTATTAAGTCGGCTTGTGTGCCTGTTATTTAATTCATGATACCAAGCTTTAGCCAGTTTTATATCTTCATCTTTTCTATTGAAATTGTCCTTGTGTTTATAAATTTCTAAGTCCTCTCTGTATAGTCTATGAAAATAATAAGATGTTGTGGCTAAACCGTGAGTATCGTTATGCAGAATCTGATGTCCATTTTCCATAAAAATGTATGCTGCTACAGTCAATTTTTCTGTTTCTTCTAGTCTGCAGTTTCTTCTATGTTCTAATAAATATGTAGCTATGCTTTTCATAGTTTCTACATATGTTTTGCCACATGAACATGGAAGCAGATATACACTGCAAGTGGAAATACATACTTTTAATAAGAGTAATAATCTTTTCTATCATCCCAATTTATGTCAACTTTTTCCATTTTTCTTGTCTTTTCATAGACAAAAGCTTCAGCTCAGTCCAAAAAAGCTAAATATAAGAATTCTCTATTCTAAAGACTGTTCAATGAGGATTCTGATTACATTTATAAGGCCAGTACTTGATCTCTGAAGTCTAAGGGTGGATTGTTTTCCACTTAGTAACTTTTCAGTTGGCCCTTGTAAATGTTTTAAGATTATTCTGGAAAACATTTTGGAGTTGATAATAATATAATGCCTCTCCAATTATTACATATAGAAGTATCTCCTTTTTTTTGGGGGGACTTTTTTAAGCTATTTTCCGTTTACTTTATTCTTGAGGGATTTTTCAGATTCCTCTATTTCTGTACCATTGAGCTGCAATCACATTTCAATTACTTTTTTTTGTTTTTTTGTTTATTCAGTACTCCAGCTGTGGTTGCTGCCTTCTCCAGATCTCTCAATTTTCTTTTGTTGTCAGAGAATCTGGATGCCAATAAATAAAGATCGGCATATTCTAAATCTTCCAAGTCTATCTTCAGATCCCATTGAATCTCTCTACACCTTCAATTAAATTCATTTGACATTGTCATCTAAGACCAATATAAATAACAATGATGATAGCAAAAACCTTGTCTTACTCCACTCCGACAGGAAAAAGATTCAGATAGTGTGATGAACAACATAGATTTCATACACATTGTAGAATGCAGCCTTTCATGGCAAATATTCATGGCATTAGAAGATTCCAGGCTATAAAGCCATAGTCCATAATTGATGTTTCACCTTCGATACGGAGGGCATCTTCAGTGGAGAGTTCTTCTACATAGTGTTTCCTGGTAGGAAGCTCAGCCATGTATGAGCGGCATGCTATTGGAACCTGGTATTTACACTTCTACTGGTTCGTGAATGGCTGAACAAAGTCAAAGCTGACTGGATAGCCATCTGATTGGTTTGTTTCTATCCTTCGTTATTAAGTTGGCTTATATGCCTGTTATTTAATTCATGATGCCAGATTCAGTTTAGCCAGTTTTATAACTTCACCTTTTCTATTGAAATTGTCCTTATGTTATAAATTTCTATGACCTCTCTGTATAGTCTATGGAAATAAAATGTTGTGGCTATAACCTGAGTATCCTCATACGGAATTTGATGTCCATTTTTCATAAAAATATGATCTGGTACAGCCAGTTTTCTAGTCTGCAGTTTCTTCTTTGTTCTGATAAATATATAGCTATGCTTATTTTCATAGTTCCTATATATATTTTTTTTCACATGAACATGGAAGCAGATATACACTGCAAGTGGAGATACATAATTTTAATAAGAGTAATAATCTTTTCTGACATTCCACTTTGTGTCAGCTTTTTCTACATTTCTCGTCTTTTCATAGACAAAAGCTTCAGCAAAGTCCACAAAAGCTAAACATAAGGGACTTCTCCATTCTAAAGACTGTTCCATGATGATTCTGATTATATTTATAAGTCAGTACGTGAAATCTGAAGTCTAAAACTGGATTGTTTTCCACTTAGTAACTTTTCAGTTGCCCCTTGTAAATTATTTAAGATTATTCTAAAAAAAATTGCTTATTGTACTAATAGCAGTACAATGCCTCCTCAATTATCATATATAGACATATCTCCTTTTTGAGGATTTAACTATTATCCCTTACAATGTGTTTATTATTCATTTCATGCATATAAATGATGGATAAATTATATTTGAAGGGAAAAATATATGCTCACACTGGCATTTGAACCCAGGACCTTTCACTTCCTATGCAAATGCTCTACCAATTGAGCTATCTGAAAAACTCCAATCTAAATGCAAATTTGCAGCCTTCGTGTCTATAATAAACTGTTTTGATAAACGACTATTTGGCTTTCTTTGTACATGTTCACACCATTTATATTTATTTCTGTATATTTTCTCATTTATATTATACACTTGTAATTCATCTGATATCTTGACTTCTCTTTTGGTCTCTTAAAGATACACCTGCAACAGATCTCAGAAATCTCGTTTTTATTGTCTCAATTTTATGTTTATCAGAGATCATTAAAGGCCAAGTCTCAGAACAGTATGTTAACATTGGAACGGCTACTGTTTTGTAAAATTTCAATCGAGTTTCTCTTGTGGTTTTATTTCTCAAATAGCTTCTCATTTTCTTTTATCTTTTCTAAAATTACATTTTACTCTTTGTTTTGGAATTATGTTCCTTGTTAAAAAGATCTTTTTTTTTGTTCCAAGTTTGAGAGAATTTAATTTATTCTTCAATTTTTTTTCCATTCCTCAATTAAATTCTATGATTCTTTAGAGATACAGGGTTTTCTGTTTCTCTATAATGTGGAATGTCTTCCCTAACTTCAACATACATGGGATTTCCCAGATTTTTTCAACAGATTGATCTGGCTTTTCTGGTGATAATGTGAATTACATGTTTTGCAGTTCAAGAGAAAATTTTGTGTTAATCTTCTTGTCTTTCAATTTGTTTGTATTGAACTTTCTATTTTTTACTTGGGTGCTATTTTTGTCATAATTTTAACCTCAATTTTGCTACCATAAGATGGTAGTCACTTCCAAAAACAGCACCTCTCTTATCTCGCACATCCATCAGCGAGAATCCAAACTTTAACTAATGAAAAATTATTAATTATATTTTGTGTCTTGATCTTGGGAGACACCTATGATTTTTCTGACATCTTTTTGTATTTCAGATAATTACAATTTTAACATAGATCTACAAATCTTTATCCATTACTAATATTTTTTCCTATTCAGTGTTTACTCATTGTTGACTCTGTCTTCATTACATTTGCCTAAATGGACTTTCATGTCCCCCATCACTCCTATAAAAAAAGGTTTTAAATTACAGGTAACATCAGATTTGAAGACAAGAGTGGGAGGGAAAACAACACAAATGAAAAGGCCATGAACGAAGAGGCTGAAAGGAATACACCAAGAGGAAGACACAGAAAATGAAGAGGCCACAAATAAAGAGGCTGAAAGGAATACACCAGGAGGAAGACATAGAAAATAAAGTGGCCATGAATGAAGAGGCTGGAAGGAATAAACCAGGAGGAAGACACAGAAAATGAAGTAGCCATGAATGAAGAGGCTGGAAGGAATACACCAAGAGGAAGACACAGAATATGAAGAGGCCATGAATGAAGAGGCTAGAAGGAATGCACCAGGAGGAAGACACAGATAACAAAGTGGCCATGAATGAAGAGGCTGGAAGGAATAGACGAGAGGAAGACACAGATAATGAAGTGGCCATGAATGAAGAGGCTGGAAGGAATACACTAGGAAGAAGACACAGAACATGAAGTGGCCATGAATGAAGAGGCTAGAGGGAATATACTGAGAGGAAGACAGAGGTAATGAAGTTGCCATGAATGAAGAGGCTGGAAGGAATACACCAGGAGAAAGACACAGAACATGAAGAGGCCATGAATGAAGAGGCTGGAAGGAATACACCAGGAGTAAGACACAGAAAATGAAGTGGTCATGAATGAAGAGGCTGGAAGGAATACACCAGGAGGAAGAAAGGTCATGAATGAAGAGGCTGGAAGGAGGACACCAGGAGGAAGACACAGAAAATGAAGAGGTCAGGAATGAAGAAGCTGGAAGGAATATATTAAGAGGAAGACACAGTAAATAAAGAAGATTTGAAGGTAGATAAAATAAGTGTCAGGAACTATGAATTGAAGTGGATAAATGCCTGGACCCATGATACTAGTCAAAAGTATGCCTGAGGAAAGACATGAGGTCCCAGGAAAGACACTGGTATCCATGATGCCGAAGAAAGATGTCCGGAGGGAGACCCATAACCCATGATGCCAAAAAGAATAAATTTAAAATGTTGAATTGTTATTACTGATATTGAAGGGTGTTTCCTATTCATCATTGAATGTTTTCTAATATCTTGTTTCAGATCTGTTCACAATTTTATGACTTATTGTTTCTCTAAAGAACATGAAGATGCTTTGATAGACACCAGGTCCCATGAAGCCAGGAATTAAGTCGCTAAGATGCACGAGAGCTTAAAGCATGATGTTATGAGAGAAGATGGCTAGTGAATTACAGAAGGAATGAATTCATGATGCTATTGTTAATAGCTAATTTTGAAAAAAAGTACTCAAGAAAATATTTGGACAAATAGATATTAATGGTCATTGAAGAATACGATGAAACAAAGAATTATACGACAAATACAATGAACTTGACCTTGTCACTTTTATTAAATTAAAGAAATTGGAATGGACTGGCCATGTATAAAGGCTCTCAGCAGACCGAGCACCAAAAAAGGTGCTTACAGCAAGTTTTATGGGGAATAGACAAATTGGAAGACTGAAAAAAAACGATGGGAGGATGGTATTAAGGAAGATGCTGCAAACCTACTTAAGTGTCGCTATTGGAGACTTGCCATGCAAAATAGAAATGATTGGAGGGAGAAGTTAAGGGAGGCCAAAGCTCAAATTTGAGCCAATCAGCCATTGGATGGATGGATTGTTAACTGCAGAATGTTTGCTTTGGATGGAACAGAACTTTCTTCCAAGGTAAGTGTCTCAAGTCTGGAATGTATTTAAAAATGTTGGGATATCCATATTTATCTACATGCAATACAGTTTTATTGTCTTGTTTCAGATGTGTTGGTGCGGACACTTGATTAAAATTATTGGTGATTGATAAAAACATGAAATTGTTTGGAGGGTAGACACCAGGACAATGGGGTCAGGAAGGAGTATACTAGGACCCATGAGATCATGAGGGAGAAGCTAGACAGCAGATTACAGGAGGAATTTACCCTTGATGCTGCTGGTAACTGCAGAATCTTTCCCTTGGATCTTGCAGAATCTTGTTCCAAGGTGATGTAAGTAGATTGATAAAGCGCGTTTCCTTCGCTGAACTGTTCCTAGGTTTGTGGTGAATGATATGGTACATTGCAATTAATACAGCTAAAGAAAACTGAGATTTGAACCCAGGATTTCCAGCTTTGCATGCTTGGTAGAGAGGAATATGAGATTGAAAGATTAAGAAGGGAGAAGTTAAAAACATCTTGTAAAAAAACATTTGTTACCTCGAAGAAATAATTAAAAAAATTAAAATCATTAATCTACATAATATATATGGACCATTACTTTAAGGGAGGAAAGGAGATTACGAGTACCAGTATTTGAGAATAAAGTTCTTAGGAAAATTTTTGGACCAAAGAGAGATGAACAGACTGGTGAATGGAGAAGACTAATAACAGTGAACTACATGGTCTTTATAGGAAGCCAGATATGATAAGTCTTGCAGACTGCAATGGACAGGACATGTGGCACGAATGGGGAATGAAATACATTCATGGAAGCTTCTTGTAGGAAAACCAGAAGGAAAACACCCAGTTGGTAGACCAAGAATGAGGTGGAAGAATAACATTAACTATGATTTGAGGGAAGTAGATTCTATAGGGAATGATTGGAAAACATTAGCTCAGGATAGGGATGTATGCAGGGCTTATGTTTGCGCGGCCATGAACCTACGGGTTTGATAGTGCCACTGAGTTAGACATAATATATTAATAAAATTTGTTTCTATGTCACTGAACTGAACTTGAAAATTAAGGAACAGTTCACCAAAGGAATCTCCTTAATTACCCTATATTACCTGATTAAAATATTTTGATCTCAGAGTGTGTCCATAGCTGAGTGAGTTTTATTTAGATGTTTCTATTATTAATTTAACACTTCTCAGTGAAGGACAAATTATATTTGAAGAGAAAAATTATACACTCAGACTGGGGTTTGAACCCAGGACCTTTGGCTTTCTAGGCCAATGCTCTACCCCTGAGCTACCTGAACACTCCAATCTAAATGCAAATATTTCTATTAAGAATTAGCCTATAATCATCCCATTTCAGGCAAGGGCCTCCTGCGACTGCAGGGTGGCTTATGTTACATCCCTGGGTTAGCCAACCCCTTGGGACTATCACTTCCACTTTTTTATGGATTGCTTCCACTTTTATCTGTTGCGCTATTCTAGTCCACAATTTTCCTAGATGACGCTTAAACACTTCACTCCAACACTTTTTTTTTGTCTTCCAACTTTCCATTTCCCTAGTCTGGGTTCCCACAATCACTGCATAAGTCCACTTTTTGGGTTCCATTTGGACCCAATTGCTAATGTTGCTCTTTTAAAATTTTTCTCTTACACATTGTTAATTCCTGAGCACCGAATGCTACAAGCCTTTGCTTGATCACACAAATGGCAGCTTCTTAAATAAGACATTTATTGGGAATTTAAACACTACTTTATAGAGCTAAGATAGCACAGTGATAGAGTATTGGTATAGAAAACCAAAGGTCCTAGATTCAAACCCCAGTCTGAGCGTATAATTTTTCTCTTCAAATATCTTTCTAGGTCAATACTCTACCGACTGAGCTACCTGAGCAAGTTCCAATCTAAATGTAAATCTTTCTCTTACATATACTGTTAATTCATGCACACATACTGCTAAGAAACCTTTGCTTCTATCTTGCAAATGGCAGCTTTTTTAAATTAAGAAGACATTTATTTGGGAATTTTAAATTACATTATAAAGCCAGTACGGCTTCTTTCAATGTTTTTGTTATTTGTTTCATACATCTCAATGATGGATAAATCATATGATTTATTCATCATTGAGATGTATGAAATGAATAATAAAAACATGTGAGTTTTGTTTTGTTTCAGATGTGTTGACCTAAGACTTGTTGCCGTACTGCAGCTGCGAAGAACATGAAGATATTCTTAAAATCACAACTGAAGTTAAGTATTATGTGGTATTTTAATTTCACAGTATAATGTATTATGCTCATTGATTATTTTTGTTGCAGGAGATAACAGCTCAGGCAAGAGGTACCACAATTCATAGCTGGCCATGAACAAATAAATAAAATTTGCTCAAAGATCTGGTTTTTTAGGCTGCATGGAGTGAATCTACATCATGGGACCTTGTGATGGATGCCAAACTTAAAATTTTTACAGCATAAAAAAATTAATTGTCCAAAGCCAGGTTTGAACCCTGATACCATAGGTGAGAATGGTAACTTCTAGTCCGGTGGGGACTGATATTTTCATATAATTTTGAAAAATGTTTTTTTTATTACAGAATTTTAATACAATTTTGACAAATGTATTTTTTTACAGGATTTTAACATTTTTTGCTATCAATTGATTACAATTATTTATAAATGTCTAAATTATATAATTTTTTTAAAATTAATTTCATTTATATTTTTATTCTAATATGTTATGTGTATTTTTAACGTATATTTTATTAATAATTGGGTTAAATAAATTGTACTGTAATATTTTTTAAAATGTTTATTTTAATATTTTGATTTAGTGTTTAAATTGCTGGTACCGGTACCTTATTGTAATTTATTCTTAATACATTTTGTTGTAAAATGCTTGTTTCATACTGTAATATCACTGTTGTATTATAATATTTACTTGAATGTCTTATTTATGTCTTTTGTTTAATTCTTATTATTAAGTACATTGTTGTTGAATTGTTACGAAATTGTATGGCACATAATCTTGTATACTGTTAATTGTATTATTGTTTACTTTATTTGATTAGCACAAATTTCAGAATATAACATAATCCATTTTCTCGAGTGTATTTCAGGTTTATGAATATTGTCTCATTAAAATAAAAGTAAGGAAAATCAAGATGTGGAAATGAATGAGACAGATTCACAGGTGAAAACTCGAACTGTTATTTAATACTCTTTTTATTCACAGGTTATACTAATGTTGTCATTTTCAGCTTAAAATATTATATTATTTATATCTAGGAGTGTTGGATGCCCATTTAGTAGATGGGAAGATTCATTAAATCCCACTTGATGTGAAAACAGATCAAAAGGCTTAATTTCATGAAGATTTATATAGGTAATGGTAAGATATATAATTCATAAAAATGCTAATATTTATTTCCAGGGCATACTAACTTTTCTTACAGGATAATAATAATTTTATTTTCAGCACTAAATAATGAGTCATAAATATTGAAAGAAATGTTCAGTTTTTATAAGATATTTTATTTTCAGAGTATCTATGTAGTGAATATATTGTTGAGAAATGTCTTGTTTATTAATGAAGATAGAAGAAAACAGGACAACAAAAAATATTTTATTAATGGATATTACAAAGGATAAGGATTTGATCATGAGGTTCATCTGCCAAACACCAGCCGAAGAGGATGTCCACATGTTCCAATGGAAATTCAACAGTTTATTTCTGGCTGAGGATGAGGAGAGATCTTCGAAAGCAGACCAAGAGAGAGCGAGCTTACGAGCTTGTGAATGAGGTGAGGTGTGAAAAATTGATTCTCTTTTTTTTCTCTCTTAGCAAAAAAAAAATAATGAATTGACAGGTCTAGAAGGCCCTTAGCCTAAGAGTTTGCTGCTGGCATGTGTTGATCACGGAGGTATAACCTGTCCGGTCTTAGTGATCCTCATCAAAACAAAACCATGTGAAAACTATGTGACCTGCTCGCTTTTCATTGATTATGGATGCAGATAAACATTGTAGAAGCAATAAGTACACAAAAAAGTAGTTCCGTTCATTAAATTAAAAATATGTCTTCTGAATATACTTGTCATTCTTCGTGAATGAAAATAATATTCAAAACATACAGAATATTCTAAAATATACCTAATCAGTAATTACAACTTAAATAGTTTATTTGACTCACATTTCAGTCAATTCTCATGAAACTGAAAGTAAAACGAGTCTTCTGTTCCTGTGTCATCTCCCTGTCAAAAGTGACAGTAATTGCGGCGTGAATGGCAGAAGGATATTGCTTTTACAACATACATCGGTGTCCATAACCAATGAAAAGCGAGCAGGTCGCAAGGTTTTGTTTTGACGAGGATCACTTTAAGAGCAAACAGGGTATAGACGATCATTCAGCCAGTATAGGGATGGTCTTCTTAACCTGGAGCTGCTATTTATTGTAGCTACACAAATTTTTCATGATGCTGGTTTGGCACTGGGTCTAAGGGCCACATGCAAATACATTAGTCTCTACTCAAATTACTTCCAATCACTGGTGAGCTGACTCACCGTGAGCAAGTGCAAAGATCAAATTAACTACCCACTAAGTGGTCATGCATGAAAGTCGTCGTTTTCGTAATATTGGCAAGAAATTACTCAGAATTCTCAGCGATAAAACCACTTCCATTATTTTCGTCTACTAGAGGAATGCATATATGCTTGCATCCTGCAAATAATACCGTATACAACGACGTCTGCATCACGCAGTATTACGCTGATTCTCCTGTTCTTCCAGTTGAATTCTTTGGTAGACTCTATCAAATTCCTCTTCTCCGCGTATACCGAAAACATGATCGAAGTCTTCAAGGTCCGACTTCTTGGATAAAGCAGCAAGGTACGTGGCAAGGTTTCAAACTACATCAGTTACCATCGGTTCCCATCGGTTCCCTTCGGGATTCTCACAATTCGTTTCTCTCTTAAGTTACCTCGTCAGGTAGCTCACGAATTTCAACAATTATTATTGCATGAATAGATTTCTGAGTAAGCAAAATCGTATTAGGATACAACTTTCTCAGCAGAGAACACCTTTTACGGTCTAATGCATTCATAGATTCGACCCTTAATGATGGTGAAATTCCATGAGAAAATTTCTTCCCTCATGGAGACTCAAACCAGCCCAAGTCCTGCAGCTCTGCACCAAAGCATGATGCCTTAAACTGCTTGGCTACAGAGTAGAACGACTTGTTCGTGACATCCTATAAAAAGTTTAATGAGGTTGAGGACACTGATTCTTTCATTTTATAATTTTATAAAAAATTCAGCCCCTAGACCAAAGTACCTTGCATTAATAACACTAAAATTTTGTTCTCAGAGTTTGGTACGATGCTGACTGCATTCCCAGGGAAACATGACTCAGAGTTGTTTAAATTGTCCACCATATATTTGTTTATATATACCACTGACTTGTAAATGTTCCTGACACACTAGCTGATGGATAATTGCTGCAGCAGTGCAACTTATCTCATAAAAAAAACATCTAACAGAATCATCAGGTGAGTTAAAAGCAAACTGATCCTAATACAGGCCTTTGAGGTAGCATGAGGTCAAGCCTCACACCCATATAGATAGCTGTCTTTACCACCCACAATATGTCTGGTACTCATTTTTGTTAGAGGGTGAGTCAACTCCTGAGTCATGGCATCATTAAAAGTTTTAGATTGGTTTGAAAATCCTGACTTCATCAGGTTTCATATCCTGAACCTTCTGGCTTGTAGCTGTAAGTTACTCTTTTACAATAAAATTCACTAATTAATAATTGTCCACTGCTGTGGTCTCAAGGTAGTGTGCTGCCTTGTCACGCAGCGGGCCCGGGTTCGATCCTCGGTCGGGACAGTTTTTCTGGGTGAGGTTTTTATCGGTGTTTTTCCTCATCTGTAAGACAAATGTCAGGAAAACTTTAAGGCCCAAACGGTCCCCGAAATCATATGGCCATCATCATCATCCTTATCATTATCATCATCATCCTTCACCGGTGTGGAAAGCAACGGGAAGCTACCATACCTACAGTTCCCTAGTAAATCTGCAAAGCGCATGAAAATGCTATGATTGCAGTGAAAGACTTGCCCTCGGGCAGAATTACTATGGATAGATGGAATTAATAATTTTGCAAGAGTCCACCGCTGTGGTCTCGGGGTAGCGTGCTGCCTTGTCATGCAGCGGGCCCGGGTTCGATTCCCGGTCGGGACAGTTTTTCTGGATGAGGTTTTTATCGGGGTTTTTCCTCACCTGTAAGACAAATGTCAGGAAAACTTTAAGGCCCAAATGGTCCCCGAAATCATATGGCCATCGCAATCATCATCATTCATATTCATCTTAGGTTAAGCTTAGGATTAGGGGCTCTCCTGGCGCACCACTATCATCATCATCACCCATCATATCATCGGGGCAACGTAACCCTGCCTTCCAGGCGCCCCAACCTCAGAAGTGGGTTACAAGTACGCCATGCCAGGAGAGAAACCAGGAATGTCGAAAGACAACCTGGGGCATTTGAAAAAAAAAATAAAAAAAAAACAATTTTGCAAGAAACTCCTCAATGCCATCTGTTGTGGCTCAAGAAGCATGCATTGTGACATCACATTGTTGTCACACAGAATGTCGGTAATGTAGATGACTACACATCTGACAAAAAAATTCCTATAACCCGATCGTGGTGCCACCTACACTATTACTCTGTGGCATCACCTACTGGGTCCAATTGTGAATCTAAACCATCCAGGGACCAACTCAAACACGCAAAGAATTTTATCAAAATCGTTTAGGCACATTCTAATTTCGGATTTCAAGTAAACCTCCACTTCTAATTGTCTGATTTTGCTCATTTTTGTCTAATACCTACCTTGGTTTATTTTAATAGGATATACTGAGTTTTGTTGTGAAACGTCGAAAAATGAGATCGCTAGAGCGATTTTTAAACATTCACTTAAGGTGAATTCTTACACCTAATGGTTTTAGAGGGACCAATTGTAAATCTAAACCATCAGAGGACCCAATCAGACACACACAAAAAATTAATCAAAATTGGTCCAGTCATTCAGAAGGAGTAGAGTGACAAACAGATGTACAAAAGGATTATATATATATAAAGATATGGAACTTAGCCCCATGGCTATTGAAGCTGATGTAACTAGAATTAATGACATTAAAATTGTGTTTTCAGAGTTTGATATGATGCTGGCTGTATTCCCAGAGAAACTTGACATCATAGAGATGTTTGAATGTCCACCATGTGATTGAATATACATATGAATGTTCCTGACACACCAGCTTATGGATAATTCCTGCAGCAGTACAACTTCTCTCATAGAAAGATGGCAAATGGAATCACCAGGTGAGTTAAAAGCAAAATGATCCTAGTACAGGCCTAAGAGATAATGCTCATGCCTCCATAGCCAGTCATTATCAGTTTAAAAATCCTGACCTTCTGGCTTGTAGTATATTGCCTTAACCAACTATGCTGCAGTATGTTCCAGGGACAGAATAAATATATATTTATTGTCTAATGTCACCTGATTGTCTTTTATGATAATTCTGGCTTTCTCCCCTGGCATTGGCGGAATTGTAATCCATTTGTTAGGTTGGGGCACCTGGAAGATGGAGTTCTGTTACCGTGATGATATGATGGGTGATATGTAATAATGAAGCCCCAGGAGAGTCCTTAACCTAAACTTAACCTAAATTCCAGATCATGGTCAACCACAGGAATAATTCCCTTTAAGGAAAAATTTCTATGGTTTGACCGGAATCGTACCCAGGACCTCATGAACTGTAGTCAGAAACACTGACCATGAGCCATGAGGCTGTTTTGGTTAGAATATATATATTTGAAGAGAAAAATTATATGCTCAGACTGAGGTTTGAACCCAGGACCTTGTGCACTCTAGGTGAAAGCTCTACCAACTGAGCTATCTGAGAAACTCCAATCTGAATGTAAATTTTTCTCTTATATATGCTGTTAATTCCTGCACACTAAATGCTATGAAGCCATTGCTTCTGTCTTGCAAATGGCGGCTTCTTTATTAAGAAGACATTTAATTGGGAATTTTACATTACATTATAAAGCCAGTACGACTTGTTTCGATATTTTTATTACTCGACGATGGATAAATTATATTTGAAGAGAAAAATTACCCGCTCATACTGGGGTTTGAACCCAAGACCTTTCGCACTCTAGGCAAATGCTCTACCAACTGAGCTATCTGAGAAACTCCATATATATATATATATATATATATATACAGTATATAGGCTACTAGCTAATACCCGTTGTGCACTTTCTACGCCTAAATAAATTAAATATAAGGATTAATTATATGATATACACTGTGACAAATCAAAAATGGCAGTTCCAAGTCGATTTTTAATTTTGAATTTCAAGTAAACCACACTTCTAACGGTTATTTTTGGCCAATATCTACCTCTGTTTATTTAATATCATTTACAGAATTTCGTTGTTAAACATAAAAAATTTCTTCATAGTTAAATATGGGAAATAATATTATGAGGTTCTTAATTCAATGAATGAATGAGTCACTTCTTATCTTACCTCATAAAGGCTGTCCACTGTTAAAGTGATCCTCATGAAAACAAAACGATGTGATCTGCTCCCTTTTCATCGGTTATGGACATGGACGTACAATGTAGAAAAAATAAGTATGCGAAAAAGTAGTTGCCTTTATTAAATTAAAAATATGTCCTCTGAAAATACTTGTTATTCTTCATGAATGAAAATAATATTCAAAACATAGAAAATATTCTAAAATATACCTAATCAATAATTACAACTTAAAATAGTTTATTACACATGGATGATGCATTTGAGTCATGCTTCAGTCAATTCTCATGAAACAAAATGACTGAAAGTGTCAAGTCTTCTGTTGCTGTATCATCTCCCTGTCAAAAGTGACAGTAATTGTGGCGTGAATGGTGGAAGGATAAAATTGGTGTTTATGTTAGGATCACTCTAAGAATGAATAAGGTATAGTTCATGTTTTCTTAAATACGAGAACTGTGGTTTTCAACATTATGAGATTCTTAATTCAATGAATGATTGAATGAGTCACTTCTTATCTTTCCTTGTAGTTGATGATTTTGTGAACACGGAAACTGCTGATTTCAAGAGGATATCCCTGTCATTTTCAACCGATATAATGAGTCGGGTCTAGAGGCAAGGAATATAACCACTAGAGAGCTGCTGCTGACAAATCCATCTTAAATATGACCCAAAAGAAATAACAATATGAGCTTACAAGTTACAAAAAATATTTTTCTAAAATTCCGTAACTAATTCACTGGCACCCATAGGTTCAAGACAGTGCAGACATAAGCTCTCCATACACCCCTATCTTGAGCTAATGTTTTCCAATCATCTCCTGCATAATCTACTTCCCTCAAATGATGGATAATGTTATTCTCCCACCTCATTCTTGGTCTACCAACTGGACGTTTTACTTCTGGTTTTCCTAAAAGAAGCTTCCATGCAACTCTTTCATTCCCCATTCATGCCACATGACCTCCCATCTCAGTCTGAGACTTAACTGTTCTTATATCTGGCTTCCTATAATGAAATTGCAGTTGACTGTTATGTAGTCTCTCCATTCACTGTCTGTTCATCTCTCTTTGGCAAAAATTTTCCTAAGTACTTTATTTTCAAATTTTGCTCCCTTAAAGTAAGAGTCCATGTTTCATATTCATGTAATGTAACTGGGAGAATAACTGTTTTATATATTTTCAGTTTAACTTTTTTGAGAGAAGTTGGGACGACAAGAGTACCTGCAATACATAATAGCACGCATTTCCAGAATTGAGCCTATGTTTAATTTCTTTGTGCATCTAATTCCTATTTGTAATTTTATTGTTCCCAGATATTTGAATTCAGCCACTTCTTCAAAATTTCCCTCATTTGTCATTAGTTGTCCATTTCCATTATATAAAGTATTTCTATGTGTGAACACACATTTAGTTTTATTAATGTTTACTTCGAGACCAAATTTCTCACTGTTACTCAATAGTGTGTGTGTGTTGGCCTTTAGTATATCCTCTCTATCACTCAATAATACTATATCATCAGCATAAACTAACAGCCTATTAATACCATTGAGTTGTAGGCCTTCTTCATTCTCCAAATATATATACAGGGTGGACCGCTCGAATGGACCTAATTTCAATTGCTTGTTACTGGCAAACGGTTGAAGATAGAAACTTAAAACAACGTTCATAGTACAGAAAAACTCACCAAGTTTTGAATCCTGTCGGTAGATGGCACAAAGATACGTTTCTCGTTCTTAGATTTAATTGTTTGTGAAAATGGCGACTCCGCAGATGAAAGCGCAAGCTGTTTTGTGGTATGCGGAGTTTAAATCAATCATTAGAGTTCAAAGGGAGTTCCAGCGTGTGTTTAACCGTGATGCTCCAACTGCTAGAAGCATAAAGAAGTGGCGTGATACATTATTAGCTACAGGATCTGTGTTGAAGAAGCATGGTGGTGGTCGCAGAGCATCCGATGAAATGGTAGCAAATGTTCAAGCCGCATTTGAGCGAAGCCCCCGGAAGTCATTAAGAAGAGCTTCGCGGGAACTTCAATAAATACCAAAATCGACATTACAACGGATTGTCCACAAACGCCTCAAACTGCACGCATATAAAGTGCAGTTAGTGCAACGTCTGGAGCCGAATGACATGCCGAAACGAGTGGAATTCGCCAATACGATGCTGGACCGTCTCGGTGCTGATCCTGACTTCATGACCAAGATTTTCTTCTCGGACGAAGCCACTTTCCATTTGTCAGGCAAGGTAAACCGGCATAATGTGCGGATCTGGGGATCGGAGAATCCTCACGCTATTCAAGAGCATGTTCGTGATAGTCCGAAGATGAATGTTTGGTGCAGTTTGTCACATAATAAGGTCATTGGACCGTTTTTCTTCGCCGAGAAAACTGTTCGTGGTACCACATATCTTGACATGCTGGAGCAGTTCTTCTTTCCACACACAAATTGAACAACTGCAGCCTAACATCGTTTTCCAGCAAGATGGTGCTCCTCCCCACTGGTCCAATGAAGTTCGTACGACTTTGGACAACATTTTCCCTGGCCGTTGGATTGGTAGGGGAGGACCAATTGCGTGGCCCCCGAGATCTCCCGATTTAACACCACTGGATTTCTTTCTCTGGGGCTATGTCAAAGATAAAGTTTACACCACCCCAGTCAAAGACCTTCGTGATCTTCGTGAGCGCATCATAGAGGCTATTGAGAACATTCCAGAAGACATACTCCAACGTACTTGGCAAGAAATTGTTCATCGCTTTGATATCGTCACAGTGACTGCTGGGGCTCATATAGAGATGTGGTGATCTGGATATCAAAACTTGGTGAGTTTTTCTGTAATATGAACGTTGTTTTAAGTTTCTATCTTCAACCGTTTGCCAGTAACAAGCAATTGAAATTAGGTCCATTCGTATATATATATATATATATATACACACACATTACATACATACATACACAGAGTGCTAAACATACAAAGTTTTTGAAACTAGAGTTCAAATCCCAACTTAGGCATTTATTTTTTCTTTTCATGTCATATACATATGTATATATATATATATATAATTGGGGCACGCTGTAGCATAGTGGTTAAGGCACTGCACTACAAGCCGGAAGGTAGAGGGTTCAAGTCCCGGTGGGGTCAGGATTTTTAAACTTACCAAAACCTTCTGGCGGCACTATGGTCCTGGGGTCGACTCAACCTCTAATGGAAATGAGTAACAGATACTTGTTCTGGGGGTAAAGGCAGCCATCATGCAAGGTTGACATCAAGTGCTGATTGTCCAGAAAATGTGGGAGCCATAATCTCTTACTACCCCAAGGGCTTCCTGAGGCCTGTAGTAGGATTACTTTACATGTATGTAATTCCGTAGTAATTAATTTTCAGAAATTTGTTCTTGTTTTTATTTCAGTGTTTAAATATTGGTCATCTCGTCAGGAAGACATCACAACAGCTGATATGAAGCATGTGACTGAAAAACTTGCTGCAAAGTGACAAACGTTTGTCTTTATTTGAAGAGAAAATATACACTCAGATGGGGTTTGAACCCAGGACCTCTGGCCTTTCTATGCCAATACTTTACCAACTGAGTTACCTGAGCATTCCAGTCTAAACACAAATCTCTCTTATAATTCCCGAGAACCGAGAGTGGTTTGTCTGTGTTTAATATTTTCATCAGCGCCTTTGAAAAAAATTATATATTGTGATATTTTAAGCAATAAACATTGAATTTCTGTAAATTATAAAATGTTACTATTATTTAATTTATTTTCTAATGTTAAAGTTTTTTTAATGTTAATTTGTGAGTTTTGAGTAAATGTTAGACTGAAATGAAAACATACAGAATTGTAACTAATCATTGTGCTGTTCCTTCTAAATGACTTTTACACTAGGAAAACATCTATTTTGGTAGTGTTTTTAAACAGTGGATGTCCTATTTCACACTTGCAGCTTTCATTTTGGCAACACAGTTATATATATATATATAGTATGAAGTTATGTACTAAATATGTCGTGCCCCATTAAGAAACAACTGATGTATTTTATATACCATTTAATTTGCTTGTTTATTCCAAATTTCATGCTGAAGCTTTGGTTTTTACATTTTATGTTAAAATATGCTGGTAAAAATGTTTTAAAATGCAAAGAAAATGCTAATCAAATTATCTATACTTAACTGATGATACGGCTTTGCTAGCAGATGATGCAATGACACTGAGGAACATGCTGTTGGAGCTAAATGCATTCATGCAAGTTTCCTGGGTTAGGTTTTTTCGGGGTTTTCCCTAACCTGTAAGACAAATGTCAGGAAACTTTAAGGTCCAAATGTACTCTGAGCACCATCTGGCCATTATAATTATTCATATTAAATTCATATTGTACTTAATAATTTTATATGTAAACAAGCAAGTGTAATCAGTAGAAACTGTATGGACATAAATTCATATCATCAATATTTATTTCATTTTAGGGATAAATAAAAAATAAATTATTTTATGTTACAAAAATGTATTTTTAATCATTGTGTTAGAATTTGTACTTCATTTTGTCAATTGTCAGGAAATTGTTTTAATTTATAATAAAATGCAAATAACTGAATTTTAACTGTAAGTTTATGCAATCATTAATTTTTGTTGATATATATTTTGCATATACAGTGTGTACATAAAAGAATATAGTAGTTTCAAATAATAATATTATCACTCAGATGAGGCATAGGAAGTTGTGTGTAGACTGAAATGAAACAGGAAAAATATAGTTTTAGTTGTGTGAGTGAGCAGGCATCTTTCTTTTGTTTTAATTTGTGTTGAGTTGTTTTTGACTCGCCTCATACTTCTTAACTCCCTGCAGACTCAAGTTTCTTCACTGCATTTGTGACATTCTCAATGCTGTATCATGTTCACAACTGATGTCCAACAGCCTTCTCTCCTGCAGACTGACCTCCGCACCATCTGATGGCTGACCAACGAACTTCCAAATCAATACCCTCTTCTTATCACCAGGTATTTCAAAATTCATAGTTATGTTTTTATTCTTGTATATGTAGATTTTTTTGCAAATTGTGAGTTCCTTCGGTTTTTCCAATTGTTTAAGTAATTTTGTTTTGGTTTCTATTCTGTGTTTTTCTGACCAGGCATGTGCAGCTATTGCAGATTTTTCTGTTCTTCTTTCTTCTCCATTTTACACATTTCTAGTGTTGCCTTTTAAAGTGTTCCTTTAAATCTTGTTATTTAAATTCCTTTTTGTTTTTCCTATGTATATCCTTTCACAATCTTTACAATTAATTTGATAAATTCCTGATTTTTTATCTCTTATTTTGTTTCTATGGCAAAAATAATAACAAAGATGTCAACTCAACAGAAAATGTTTTGTGTTTTGCAGTTCGAGAGTTGTAAATCAGTTGTGAAAATTCAACGTACATTTTATAGGCAGTTTAATCTTGATCACTCCAATGCTAACAGCATTTGTTGATGACATAATAAGTTCGCAATGACTGGTTGCCTGTGTAAAGACAAAAGTGTGGGGCAACTAAGAGTGTCTGAGGAGAATGTTGCTGCTGCAATATTTCAAGCACAAAGTCAGCATTATCAGTAGGCTTTAGTGCCTGTAACAATTGTAAACAGTAGGGACGCAAATGTAAGCATTTTCATAAAACCTTCCACACTGTAATTACTGGATCGGCTGTCATGGTCCAGATAACAAGGCTTATCTTCAGTGGCCTCCTAGCTAAAGAATTATTTAATAACAAACTATCTTATACACCTCACTGATAGTATTTTTTTAACAATTAATAAAGCATATATGAAAATAATATTAAAATTAAATATTTTAGTTTGTTTAAATATTATATAACTATAAAATTTAGTTTTCTATATCTCATTATTTTTCTTTGGTTTTTTTTATATACATTAGAAAAGGATGATCTATCAATAATTTATCTTGCTTGAACACATTTTATTATTAGTTTTAGTCTTAATATTAACCATCATTCCCTGGTTGTATTATAGATTGTAATATAATATATATATATATATATATATATATATTATCTTATTGATCAAATCTTCATTTAGTATTTAATATTAGAGTAATTTATGATTGTTATATTCTGATCTAAGATGTTTGTCCTGCTGAGTGGAAGAGAAGGCCACATGGCCTTAACTCTACCGGGCTAAATAAATAAATAAAAATAAAATAAATAGATCACCCATGCAATTTTTTTCCTTTAGGGTTTTGTGAAGGACAGTCTACGTGTCTCCATTTCCTGCTAACCTGCCTGAGTTGAGAGACAGGATTCGAGAAGCTGTTCCTGCCATCAATCCAGAGATGCTTATTAATGTATGGGAAGAATTAGCTTACATGTTGTTGGATGTGTGTTGTGTAACAAACGGGGCTCACATTGAACACCTATGAACTTATAATGTAAACTGGAGATGTTACTCTTTCATTTAATATGAGTTTTGTTTTTGTCGTAGTTAAAGTATAATTCCACACCTTTAAAATTGTTATATTCATTTATGTACACCCTGTATTATGTTCATTCATATTTTTTTATAATATTTTGAAATAATCTTATCATTCCATACGAGCAAGTTAATTGTGGATATGTTTAGGGGTGTAGCTTTGTATCACTTATTGAATCCAGTACATGTTAACCCTCTGCATGCCACTGGTAAAATCTCTTGTGTCAGAGATTTAAATCGCATCCGCCGATGTGATCGGCTTTGCAAGTAGTTTAACCCGTCAGCGTGGAATGACGTGACGTGTACGCGGGGTGAATTCATCACCAAATGCGGAAGGACGTGACATGTACGCAATCTGCACGCACTGCTATAAACTGTTATTATTATCTTATTTTTTACGTTAACTATTTCCCGTTTATAGAATTATGATATAGAGACTTCAATGTTTTTATTAGTGTGTATATTATTCGTTGATGTCATTAAGGAACATTTTAAAACAATTTTAGTTTTATAGTTATTCTTGTGTCTGCTGACACTTTCTTACATTTATAACTCCATAAAAGATTTTTGTGTTATGCCCTCTTTTTAGCTGTAAACTTCAAGAACAAACCGGAATGTTATATTGACCAATAAATGGTCAGTTGACCTTTTTTTTTGTTTACTTTTTTTTCAAAGGAAGAAAATCCATGTTTCACTCTGTGTTTAGTTCTTGGTGATCTTGTCTAGCGTATACTAAGGAAATGGCGAAAAGTTTATCGAGTTCCGAGATTGAGAATCTTTTAAATTCTCGTTTTAGTGATTCAGAAGAAAGTGCTTTTGATTCTGATGACGAATCTGAATTAAGTGACGTAGCAGTGGCAGAAACGGAAGTGCAATCCGATTTGGAATGTGATTCAGATGAAAATACTATAGCAGGTCAGGCAGAAGGGGTTGAAATATTTACATGGGAATCCATGTGTAATTATGTCCCAAAACGTGAAACATTCACTAATGTGTTCGGCCCACAAAGTGTTGCAAGAAATGTTAGTAGTGTGGTAGAAGCATTCAAACTTTCTTCACTCTTGAACTTGTCAGCATGATTGTTACAGAGACTAACCGTTATGCAGAACAGTACATGAAATCTCGGGTATGCTTTTCTCATTTCGATCCAGAGTGAGAGAATGGACCCCTGTGACACTTGATGAAATGTATGTTACTTTAGCACTATTTATGTTGATGGGAATAGTACAGAAACCTACTTTTCGCTCTTATTTTTCACGAAATTCGACAATAGCCACGCCCATATTTGGTTCTGTTATGTCCTTGGACAGATTTGAATCTATTTGCAAATTTCTTCATTTTAACAACAATGACATAAAATTCACTACCTATGACGGTCCAAAAAAGTTATTTCCGATTTATCCTTTAGTGCAGTACCTCAACAATAAATTTCAAACAATATACATACCAAAACAAAATATTTCAATCGACGAATCCCTTACATTATGGAAAGGGCGTCTATCATTCATTCAATATCTACCGCTAAAATCATCAAAATTCGGAATTAAAACTTTTGAACTCTGTGAATCGACTACTGGCTATTTGTGGTCGTTCATTGTTTATACACAGGCAAGGACACAAAATTGGATTCTACTTTGACGTCAGGTGTAGCGAATAAAACTATGGCTATTGTATTTCAACTTATGGAACCATTACTAGGAAAAGGGTATACATTGTGGATGGACAACTTTTATAATTCTCCGTCATTGGCAATGAAATTAAAATATTTTAAAACTGACTGTGTTGGGACTCTTCGACTAAATAGGAAACACGTGCCTAAGACAGTAAAGGAAAAAAAATTGAAAAAGGGTGAACTTATTTCACAACATTCAGGTCCAGTTACAGTTATGAAGTGGAGTGACAAAAAGAATGTGACAATGTTATCTACATACCATACTGACGAAACCAAAATTGTGAAAACAAGAAGAGGACACGATAAGGTGAAACCGGCGATGATATGCGACTACAATTACTTCATGGGAGGCGTGGATTTGAAAGATCAATTACTACAAGGTTACCTGATCGAGAGAAAAAAAATGAGTAAATGGTCCATGAAAATGTTTAAAAGACTTTTAAACATATGCATACTAAATGCAAGTATTATATACAAGCAAAATATTGGAAACGAAAAGAAAGATAATTTGAAATTTAGGGTCGATTTAGTTCAAGGTCTCTTAGCTCAACATGGTTCATGTATAGAAAGAAAAGTTCCTGGAAGGCACACGAGCAATAATAATGTACCCAGATTGTTAGAAAGACATTTTTTGGAGAAGATTCCCCCAACAGGGAAGAAGTCTAAACCACAAAAGAGGTGTGTTGTTTGCAGTAAACATGGAAAGAGAAAAGAGTCAACTTACTGGTGTCCCGACTGTCAAGCTGGTTTATGCCTCGAAAATTGCTTTAAAATTTATCACACTAAACTAAATTTCTAAAGCCCCCTTCAGCTCTGAGTTTTTTTTTTTCCGGAAGACCCTTCTCTTGTGTAATATTGCATTGTGTTGTTAGGTAGTGTGCCGGTTCTCTGAATCCTTCAAAGAATTTGTTGTGTAATTCACTGTTTTAATTATATATGTGAACTTGTGTTTGTTTTAATTATTTTTACAACTGTGGAATAAAAACCATTGTTGGTCTACACCTGAAGAGATGTTATGTGAGTATTATAATATTTATAATTTATTAAATGTTATATTAAGTATACACCGAGAGGGAGTCTGAAATAATTTAAATTACGCAGGATCCTTTTAAATGTGTTACTTGAATACTCGCATTGGATGGCCGGATTAAACCCCAGTCAAAATTCCTCCCGCATCTGGTTATGACGGGCCATTTAAATCTACCCACGTTGAGGGGTTAAGTATATTGTCTGGCAGGTAATGGACAGAAATATCAGAGCCGATCTAATCGGCTCACGGCACCTAAAGGGACCCTTTAGGTGTTCATTTACATAATGGTTAAGGCACTACGCTACAAGTCAGAAGGTTGTGGGTTCGAGTCACGGTAGGGTCAGGATTTTTGAACTGACCAATACCTTCTGGTGCCACTATAGCCCTGGGGTCGACACACCCTCTAATGGAAATGAGTACAAGACGCTTGTTCTGGGGGTGAAGGCGGCCTTAATGCAGGGCTAATAATCTGGTTGGCATAAAATACAAAAAGTGGGTGCCTTAACCTCCTACTACTCAAAGACCCTTCTAAGACCTGTAGTGGGATCACTTTATCTTTAAAATGTGAAATAAAATTAAGTACACTTGGCAAAAAAAATAAATAAATGAACGGACTCTTGATCTCGAACATTCCAAGTTTTAACACGCGATTCACACGAGTAAACTAATTGCACAATAGAGCTACAATACATCCCCTTCCTCCAACGAAAAGCTTTCTTCTTTGCACAGCAAGCCAGCGAACGCTTAGCTCACTGCCTTATGAGTTGTTTTGTATGCAAGATGAGGTTAAATTTTTAATTGTTACAATACTTTCTATTTTATTCTGTCTGTCCACTCTTAAAGAAAAAACGAACTATCTATTTGGAAGTATTACTATTTTGGTATTATTATTATTGTCAACTTTTTTAAAATGAATTTTGAAAAAAAAAAAAACTGAAAATAATTTATAGTTAAAACAAAAATGGCATTGCTTGTGTTGAGCTTTCAATTTTATTTTTAAATGGATGGAAATGGGTAGGGTACTTTTCATGCGACTGAGTCAGCATGACCGGTTGAAATTATGCGTCAGTCAAATTTAGATGGCGCTGCGGCCATTGTAAAAGTTTAACATTGAGAAGCGCCTATTTCGGTTCTCTATTATTCTAATGCTATGGTTTATTATCCCTCCATGGTATCTTTACCTTGTCGTGGTGGAGTGGCTTGTGTGCTTAAATGATCCTGAGAGCTATGCCGGCGGTAGCATTGCTGCCAATAGGGTTACCCATGCCGGACTGGTCGAAGGTGATAAGCCAGACGAAATAAGTACCTTGGTCGAAAGAGTGACGACCTTTCACCGTAAAAATACAACCGTCAAGAAATGCGGACATGGGTTCTACTGGGGTAAAATTTTCCGGAGGTCAAATAGTCCCCCATTCGGTTCTCCGGGCGGGGACTACTTCAGGGAACCCATGCCAAAGGCTCAAACACAGGGACATGTTCCTAGGAACATGGAATGTTAGGACTTTATACAATAGCGGGGCACTAGAGATATTAACGCGGGAATTGGATAAATCGCCCTTGGATATAGTCGCTTTACAGGAAGTTAGGTGGCCAGGAGAAGGTAGTCAGGAATCAGGAAGCTTTGCATTATACTATGGGGGTGCAGAAAGACCTGCATTTGGAACGGGTTTTTTAGTCAGAAGGAGGATCCTATCCGCTATCCGAGATATTAAGTTTGTTAGTGATAGGATATCATACATAATTCTAAAGGGTAAACGACATGATTTTATAATTGTAAATGTACATGCCCCCACAGAAGATAAAGATGACAAGATCAAGGATGAGTTCTATGAAGAATTAGAATGCTTATTTGATAGCCTTTCACGATATCATATGAAAATTGTCTTAGGAGATTTTAATGCAAAAGTGGGGCAGGAAGATATATTCAAACCAACAATAGGCAAATTCAGTCTTCATGAAGATAGTAACGACAACGGGGTTAGATTAGTCACATTTGCCACATCAAAGAATCTTATTCTTAAGAGCACAACATTTCAGCATAAGGATATTCATAAATACACCTGGACGTCCCCAGATGGAGAAACTCGGAACCAGATAGATCATGTATTAGTGGATAAACGCTGGCACAGTAGCATCATTGATGTTAGATCAGTTAGAGGGACAGACTGCAATTCAGATCATCATCTGGTCAGGGTGAAAATCAGACAACGGCTATCGCTTATGAGAGGAACAAACGCTAAAGATGATTCTGTAAAATATGAATTAAAAAACTTGAAAAATGATGAAATGCTGCAAGAATACCAAATCAAAATTGCTAATAGATTTGAAGTACTGGAATCTTCAGATGACAATGTGGCAAACGAAGAAGGAACTGATATCAATAAAGAATGGGAGGCTATAAGAGATACTATTAAATTGTCAGCATCAGAAAGCATTGGTTGTTTAAAAAAGAGGCAAAACAAGAAATGGTTTGATGAGGAATGTGCCGACTTTGTAAAGAAAAGAAAGCTAGCAAAAATGAAATGGTTACACGAGCCAAATGAGGTAAATTTAGAGCAATTGGGTAGTGTTAGACGGGAAACCACCAAGTTACTAAAGAGTAAAAAGAGGGAATATTTGAGAGAGAAGATTAATGATCTTGAAATGAATGCAAAAAATAGGAACATTAGAGAATTATATCAGGGAATTAATATAGAGAAGAAAGGGTTTCAGGCTAGAACAAACATAATTCGGAATGAAAATGGGGATATGATTGCAGATTCCAAGGGTATATTAAATAGATGGAAAAGTTATTTTAATCAGCTATTAAATGTACATACAGAACAGGACATTGAGGAGGATAAGTTACAGACAGCAGAAATGCTAGTCGCAGAGCCAAGTGCATTAGAGGTTGAAATGGCAATTGTAAAATTGAAGATGTATAAAGCATCAGGTTCAGATGAGATCCCAGCAGAACTGATAAAATCAGGGGGAGAAAAATTGATGGACAAGATACGCTGGTTGCTTAGTAATATTTGGGAAAAAGAAGCTCTTCCAGATGAATGGAAAGAATCAATTATCGTACCAATTTATAAGAAAGGAGATAAAACTGATTGCAACAACTATAGGGGCATCTCATTACTTTCAACTTCGTACAAAATTCTAACAAATATATTAGTAAGCAGACTTACTCCCTATATTGAAGACATTCTAGGAGATCATCAATGTGCATTTAGAAGAAACAGGTCTACAACAGATCAGATTTTTAGTATAAGACAGATTTTAGAAAAGAAATGGGAATATAATGGTACTGTACATCAACTATATGTAGACTTCAAAAAAGCATATGATTCAATTAAGAGGGAGAAGTTATATAGTATCCTGCTGGAGTTCGGAATTCCCAAAAAGTTAGTTAGACTTATACGAATGTGTCTAAATGGCTCAACGAGTAGGGTGCGTGTAGGCAAACAGTTTTCAGACACTTTTGAAATCCAGAATGGATTGAAGCAAGGAGATGCACTATCTCCTCTACTATTTAATTTTGTACTAGAGCATGCCATTAAATCTTTAGAGAATGAGGAAGGCTTACAACTCAATGGTATTAATAAGCTGTTAGTTTATGCTGATGATGTAGTACTACTGGCTGATAGCGAGGAGATACTAAAGGCCAACACGCACACACTATTGAGTAACACTAAGAAATTAGGACTGGAAGTAAATATCAGTAAAACTAAATATATGGTCACACATAGAAATACATTATATAATGGAAATGGACAGCTAATGACAAATGAGGGAAATTTTGAGGAAGTGGCTGAATTCAAATACCTAGGAACAATAATCACAAATAGGAATGAGATGCACAAAGAAATTAAACATAGGCTCAATTCTGGAAATGCATGCTATTATGCATTGCAGAGACTTTTGATGTCCCAACTCCTTTCAAAAAACGTTAAGCTGAAAATATATAAAAGTATTATTCTACCAGTTATATTATATGGGTGCGAAACATGGACTCTTACTTTAAGGGAGGAAAGGAGATTACGAGTATTTGAAAATAAAGTTCTTAGGAAAATTTTTGGACCAAGGAGAGATGAACAGACAGGTGAATGGAGAAGACTACATAACAATGAACTACATGGTCTTTATAGGAAGCCAGATATAATAAGAACAGTTAAGTCTCGTAGACTGCGATGGGCAGGACATGTTGCACGTATGGGGAATGAAAGACGTGCATGGAAACTTCTTGTAGGAAAGCCAGAAGGAAAACGCCCAGTTGGTAGACCAAGAATGAGGTGGGAGAATAACATTAACTATGATTTGAGGGAAGTAGATTATACAGGAAATGATTGGAAAGCATTAGCTCAGGATAGGGATGTATGGAGAGCTTATGTCCGCGCGGCCATGAACCTACGGGTTCGATAGTGCCAGTGAGTAAGTAAGTAAGTATGGTTTATTATACAGCGTGTCGCGCCCGACGTGACGCATTCTCGCGTTACGCTCGGCGTGATACTGGTTTCGCATGGAGCGCATACCGTACAGCGCGTATGTTTATGGAATTGTCGCCAGATGGCACCACATATATGGGAAATCAAAATGACCAACGGTCATAGAGGACCTGAGACAAAGGACATTACCATAGATCAAAAGAAGTAATCCCTGCGCCACACAACGTAGTTGAGTGACCAACTGTAGATGTCACTGTACCAGCCGTCGCATCCCAAAGTAATCCCTGGGTATTACTAAAGTGATGGAAAGGTATTCCAACTTTGTAGGCCTTGTTTGTACCTAGTGTCCGGAGTTCCTCGCATACCATCATCATCATCATCATCACTTGGTGACAGCTATTGGTGCTGTCCAGTGTGCCTTTCCTGGGACTTGTGTTTGTCCCTTGTCGGCGAATTCGCGTGTGTATTCGGTATTGGGTTCAGCTGGTATACCCTAGCCTACACGGCGATTGTATGGGGATTTATTTTATTGTTTGGAGTAATATGAGATTTATATGGATATTGTTGCCAAGGCGAATAGATCTCGCTTGATTGGGGCATCGGAAACCGTGTCGCTGAAGAGCTCGGCTTGATTCAGGACCGGAATGAGCCACGTCACTCTGCGCTGATCATTCTGATCTTGATTGCTACATGCTAAGTACTCTGGATTATTTATTTGGTCGAATATGTTTCTATGTGTAGTACGCCATTGTGGAAGGTGTCCTATATTGCGTTTCCATGATCATTAATGTTTTGAAACATGGTGGCGACCCTTTCTGCTATGATAGTATCAATATATGGTACCTTCGTGGCCTCGTGCATCTCTGTTATCCTTGTGTAACACGGGGCCGAAACTATGTTTTTAGACACTTGTTTTGCAGTATCTGTAGTTTCTTTTTGCGGCATTTCGCAAGGATATTCAGAGATTCGCAGCCGTACAATAGCATACTACGGATCACAGCCACATATAATGTCAGCTTGATCCTACGGGACAGTGACGACGACTTGAAAACGGATATAATATTGCTATGCCTTGATGGGCTCTGGTTATTATATGATCAACATGGGCTCTAAATGTAAGCATTTTATCCAATATTAGGCCTAAATATCTGACAGGACAGAAGTTTCTACTGGCAGATTGTACACCCATAGTGAGCTGGATTGGACATGGAAAGTTCGATTTGGAAAACAGGACGACTTGCGTTTTCCCAGCATTTAGTTTAATGTTCCAGGAGCAAAACCATTAATATATTATGGTTACTGCTCGCTGGAATGTTGCAAGTCTGTGAGGAATGGATTTAAGTTTGGATTGCATGAATAGACAAGTGTCATCAGCAAAGGAAGCTATTTGGAGTGATGGAGGTGAAGGTATGTCAGAGACATATAGGGAGTACAATAAGGGTGAAAGGACAGCTCCTTGGGGAACTCCCGCCAGTATGGGCTTCGTGTCAGATTTATTTCCTCTCACTGAGACATAGAAGGTTCTATTTCTCAGATAAGTGGAGATTATTTTGACTGAATTTGGAATTGTATCAGCTTATATATCAATCCGTTTATCCAAGTTGTGTCAAAAGCTTTCTCAATGTCGAGGAAGACTGCTATTGTACTGCGCTTGGCGTTGAAATCAGTGACAATTTGGTCTATAAGCCTCGCCAGTTGCAGCGGTGTGCTGTGTGAATTTCGAAATCCAAATTGATGGTTGGGTAATAAGTTCTTTGTTTGAGACTTCAATTTTTAGTTTGGCCAAAATAAGTTTTTATATGATTTTTCCTAGAACTGGTAGAAGGCTTATTGGACGCAAATTATCTGGATTAGTTAGATTTTTTTCCTGGTTTCGGTAGCACAATAACTTTAGCTATCTTCCAAGCTGCAGGGAAGTGATTAAATTGGATACAGTATTTAAGGATAGTAAGGAGTCGAAGTAGCGCTTTGCGCGGGAGATGCTTTAAGGCTTGGTTGCTTATACGAACATGTCCAGGTGCACGTGAAATGCGAAGGGCCTGGACGTGATTGCCTAGGTCAGCGAGGTGGATGTCAGGTCTTTCATTTGGGTAGGGTACAGCTAGGAAGGTGTCTACTCTTATTATTGACTTCAGCTCGCATACCGTTGTTTAATGTTTCTATTCTCTATGCTCATAGAGTAAACCCTTCCTCTTAACGGACTCGACTAAGCCGCTTGTTTCATATTGTAACGTTTATTGGATTTTGAAAGAAAATATAAACGATAAAAATAGTTTAAATCATGGCTATTCAAGACGAGAGTTAATAAAATGTACAAAAATAAAGTTAAAAAATGACAAATCATTAGAAATTTGGCAACAAAGTACTGATTACAGTGACGTCACTCTTATAGCTGTCATATGTTTTAAGAGATGGCTGGAGTTAAAGGTAGTTATTTGTTTTGACAGTAGTTTTATTATTAATGTGTTCAGTGTTGTTAATTGAATGTGATAGCGTAAAAATATTGTACATGTGTAGAAAACTTCTTATAATCTAAGCCATGAATTTTATTCTGACAAATTATGACTATAGAATATGAGTCATTTACTCCAGGTCATATGTTTTTATATTAAAAGTAATTTGAGTAATGACAAATTAAATTTTGTTAAGTTTGTTTCATTATAATATACCTTAATAACTTTTCATTTGCATTTACTTAACTGGTTGTTCAAAATTAGGCCTAATCCATATATAGTAGCAAATTATAAATAATTTCAACAGAAATTTTTTAATAATAATTATTTTACATGAGAGAAAATACAACTCTTTCTTTATTTTACTTAATTTTGGTGTTGACTTCATATTTTAATTACATCTTATTAAATGTGTTGCTTGTTTAATATGTTCATGGACTCATTATTTACTATTCTTGAGATGCTCTATTTAAAAAATGGAGATCAACGTAATTCAATTTTTTCTAACTTTGAAAAAAACTTTAGTTCGATTTCCATCATAAACTTTCTAAGTTCTATAGAATAACAATGTGCATGCACAAACATTTGTAGAGTTGTCGCTAAGTGGAAACACATATCTGTGAAGTCCTATACAAAAGTTCATAGATTTGTCGCTAGATGGTACCACATAGCTGTGAAATCGTTATGACCAACCTTAACAATAAATTTCCAAATGTATATTAGCAATGGATGTACACTAACTTTCCTCGGCTCAACTGCACTTCTACTAGTGCTTGATTTTCAGTTAACTATAGCTCTTCTTCTGTATTTACTAACGTTATTTAATATTTTAAACTTTTTCAAACAATTTTTATAACATTATTAGACAATTTTGAAGTATTTATTTAAATATGTTAGACAATATTGTGATGTTAACTGCTATTTTCTCCACAGAGTATATTACTTAGTCTATGATTTTTCTATTGCCATTTTGGGTTATCGCTAGTTGGATCAGCGTTAGGGAGTGATAAGTAAGTGTACACCCATTTTTAATAAACGTTTCATAATTTTAATATTAATATGTTTTTTAACATAGATTTAGGGATTTATTGCAAATATTGGTCATTTAAATTTCATAGCGAAGGATAGTAATCGAGGATGATAATCGATATGTGATTCGATTGTGGGTAATCGCTGGATCTATAAACTCTGGTGCATGTGCACTGTTGTTCTACAGGACTTAGAAAATATTTCACGCTAGTTTAAGTGCAGTTTTTCCGTTTCCTCTTCCTAACCTAACAAAATAAATTACATGCACATTATTTAATAAACCAATCTTGTGTACACTAACTTTTCCCATCTGAACCTACCGAAATGAAGTTCTTCTTCTTCGTCACGGTTTAGGCTTTTGCTAACCTGTTCTGGTCCAAATTACTGTTCTTTTCATCTTTTCTTTGGTCTTCCCAAACTTCTTCTTCCTCTTGGTGAATAGTTGTATGCTGCTTTTGGTATTCTGTTCTCACTCATCCTTGCTAAGTGTTCTTTCCAGTTTGTTTTGTATTTCAATATTGTGTTTAATTTCTCTGCTTTTAGTTGCTGTCTTATTTCTGTGTTTCTTTTTTTCTGTTCTTTGATATCCTGTTATTGGTCTGAGAAATTTCATTTCAGCAGTTTGGATTCTGGTAGATTGTTGTGTTGTCACTGTCCATGTTTCAGATCCGTAATAATAATAGGAACTGCCATTGTCTTGTATAATTTCATTGTAGAGTCTTTTCTGGCTTTATTTTTCGTAGTTCTTTTTAGTGTTCTGATATGTAATTAAACTTATTTAGTTTGTTATTTATATCTGTTTCCATTGTATATGGTATTTCACAACCTAGGAAGTTATTTTGTGACTTGTTCTATTGGTTTATTTTCTAATATTATCTTTGTCTGAACTGGTTGAGCGTCCTTGAAAGCCATTGTTTTTAGTTTTTCTGATGATATTTCCATATATACTTTTAGATATTTTGATTAGTTTATATATTAGCATTCTTTGTAATTTGTCTTCTGATTTTGCAATTAAAATCTGGTCATCTGCAAAAGCTAATGTTTTTATTATTACATTTCCTAAGTTAATACCCCCAGTTGTTATTTTTTTCCATGATCATATCATGTCGTCAAAATAAATGTTAAAAAGAGTGGTTGATAGTGGACAACTCCTTCTGTTATATTTTTTGGTTCCCTTTGATTTATTTTTATTTTTGTTTTTTCATACATTTTTTAATTACTGCTATCGGGTGAGGTAGGTTATATGCTGGTCACAATTCTACACTTACATTCTTATGCCACTGATGTACAAAACACTTGTAAACATGTTTTGTACTGTTTTAAACATTTTGCAACGATCTTCAAGCTTTCTTTACAATATTTTATACTTATATATTCACGTAAAACATGATCGTGGATACATTGCTTACTTGCTACTTTCCCATGTTGTTCCAACGTTGCCACCATTTGAAAATAATTTCAAACCATATTTAGTGTTAGTGTACATAAAATTAGTTTATAGTTTATTAAATAGTACACATGTAAATTGTTTTGTTAGGTTAGGGAATGGGAAGTTGGTTTACGTCCATTTTTTTAAGCATTTGGGAATAAATAATATGCATGTAAATAGTTTTCTTTCGTTAGGAAATGGCAAGTTAGTTTACGTCCATTTTTTTTTGCATATGGGAATTTATTCCCAAAGTTGGTAATGCCGACTGCAGAGCCATCTACTGGAGGCTATATTAACCATTATAGCAACTCCCGCAACTTGTGCATGCGCGCTGCAATTCTGTGGAACTTAGAAGATTTCGTCTCCGGCATAAACCCGACTTTTTCCCTGCTGTCAAATGTAGTGGAATTCCTTTTTCATTTAGTATGTTCCATAATTTTGGTCTAGATACTTTATCAAAAAGCTTCCTTATAATCTAGGCCTTTAAAGAAGATGTGCATTTCTAAGTAGAATTCTCTTCGCTTCTCAATTATTTGTTTTAAAGTGAATAAGTTGTCTGTGCAGCTTCTTCCTTTCCTAAAACTGCCTGCTCTTCCCATATTATTGCGTCTACTATGGTTGTTAATCTTAAGTTTTTCATTTTTGCATATATTTTATATGCTGCACATAGTTTTCTAGCTTTATTTTATCATCTTTTTTAAAGATTTATTATATTTTTCCAATTTTCCATTCTTCTGGTATTGCATTTTGTTTCCAGCACTTGTTATAAATTTTAATAATCTTCCTTGGTAATTCCTTGGGGCATTTTTTAGCAATTCTATGTTTATGTTGCCTATTCTGCATGCTTTATTATTTTTACATTTCTTTAATGTCTCTATCATTTCTTGAATTTCTAATTCATCTACTTCTGCATATTGTTTGTTTCTTTCTATTATTTCTTCTTTATTCTGCTTGTCCATTCACAGTTCTTTATAATACTTTTTTAGTTCTATATCTTGCATAGTTAGCAGATTTGTTTTGTCTTTTACTTCAGAATTAAGGCTCTTTATAAATTTATGTAGTTTGTCTTGTTTTCTGTGTAAATTGCATTTAATTTCTGCTATGTATCTCTCCCAATGTTCTCTGTTTAGTTTTCTGGTATATTTTTTTACTAATGCTTTAGTTCTATTATATTCTATTTCGTTTTGGTCATTCTTGTTGTTCAAGTATTTTAAGTAGGCCTCCTTTTTTATCTCTTACCAATTTCTGGATTTTGGGATCCCATTTTTTAATCCTTTGTTCCTTCTTCCTATTTCTTTATTCCGAATACTTCTTTTGCTGTTTTATGTACGAATCCTCTTATACTTTTCTATTTGGGTACAGGGCAAAAAATGGACATCCGAATTTTGAGATCATTTTGGTTTTAAAATGGAGCTTAGGAATGTTGAAGATGAAAACATCCACACCATCCAGAAACAAAGCTGGAAAATAACAATTTATAAAGCACTATTTCCTATATTACCTGAAGGAAGTGGCTGCCATTGTGGTTGTGACGATATTCAGATGTTAGTCCAGGGTGAAAACATGTTTTCTTCAAGAGAGATACAAAAATAAATATTTTATTGTAATAAAAGTGCATTGCTGTATTTCCGGAATTACATAGCAAAGAATTTGAAATTTAATAAAAATCATATCATTACATAGAATTTCTTAAGAAAAAATGGTTTAACTGAATCAATTGTCATAAGTAATGCCACAAGTGATTTCCAAATTATCGATAAATTCACGACTCATGAAGTAAGTCTTTGTTAGGACTATTTAACGAATAAAATTAAGCTCTTTACTAAGAAATAATTATTTGAATATAGTTACCGGTGTTTTAAAATATTTATATAGTTAATGTAAACGGCGATGTTTGAAAACAAATTAGAAATGTGAGATTATATATATTCACTGCAACTTGATCATATTATTTATTGCCAAATAGGATTGCAATATTGTAAGATTGCACTCTAGTGGGGAAATAATGAAACACGTCAAACTATTATAATCAATATTATAGGTTACCGGTAATCATTTATATTTTGAATAAACAACTCAGTAAAATCACTGAATCTATTCATTATTTGCTATATTCAATGTATTTGTTGGAGAAAAATAATGGTCTAACCTGTTCAGAATATTAAAAAAGGAGGAGCTTTCTTTATCACAAAAGCAGGAGCTGATAAAGAGAAATCGATAAAGAGCGAGGTGAAACACAACTGTCATTGGTGTAAAACAGAATTAATTGAAACGTGATTGGTCATTGACTACCATTTGCGACATGAGTTAAATAGTCAATAATAATCGATAAGTCATTGTACATATTTATCGAAAATGAACAAAAGTAAATTAGCCCTTACAAACTATTCAATAAGTAGATGTCACTTATTTATAACATAATCTTCAAAATTTGTAATATAATTTATTAAAGTACATGTATAATAACCTAAAACTAACCTAACTTATTTCAATTACTGTAACCTGTGAAAGTAATAAATAGAATGGCATTAAGACTATTAAATTACAGATATGTAAATAAATTATACTCTATGTATAAGAAACTAAAAGCTAACCTAATTCAATTACTCTAACCTAATTATATTATTTTTGGTCTGGACATCGTACCTCAATGTTAATGTTGATTTGTTCTTGGACATGTTTCAAAACAATTCTCTGTTTTATCTTCAGCTTTCCCAGACTGGTTTTATTTATGTTGCATTATGTTGCACCACCTGGATGTCGATGTCAGCTCCATCCTGTGGTTGGCCAAAGAACCTCCAAACAAGGTCACCCTCCATCGGAATATCAAAATTCATAACTCTGTTTCTGTTCTTCTGAATATAAATTTTTTCCCAAATAGTCAGCTCGTTTGTATTTTCTAACTGTTTTAATAATTTAGTGTCTGAATTAATATTATGTTTTTCAGACCCAAACATGAGCAGCAACTGCAGATTTTTCAATTTCTCCATTTTTAATATTTATTATGTGTTCTTTGGTTCTAATTTTTAGGTTTCTTTTTGTTTTCCCTATATATATCTTTTCACAACCCATGCATTCAATTTGATATATTCCTGACTTTTTATTTTTATCAGTTTTTTCATTTTTGTTGGTTTTTATTAGTTTATTTAAACTGTAGTTATTTTTTGGTGCTAATTTAATATTAAACTTCTCAAATATATTTTGAAATTTATTATGTACCCAGGGGTGATATGTGAATTTCCTATATTATAATATAGGAAATTCACATATCACCCCTGGGTACATAATAAATTTCAAAATATATTTGAGAAGTTTAATATTAAATTAGCACCAAAAAATAACTACAGTTTAAATAAACTAATAAAAACCAACAAAAATGAAAAAACTGATAAAAATAAAAAGTCAGGAATATATCAAATTGAATGCATGGGTTGTGAAAAGATATATATAGGGAAAACAAAAAGAAACCTAAAAATTAGAACCAAAGAACACATAATAAATATTAAAAATGGAGAAATTGAAAAATCTGCAGTTGCTGCTCATGTTTGGTCTGAAAAACATAATATTAATTCAGACACTAAATTATTAAAACAGTTAGAAAATACAAACGAGCTGACTATTTGGGAAAAAATTTATATTCAGAAGAACAGAAACAGAGTTATGAATTTTGATATTCCGATGGAGGGTGACCTTGTTTGGAGGTTCTTTGGCCAACCACAGGATGGAGCTGACATCGACATCCAGGTGGTGCAACATAATGCAACATAAATAAAACCAGTCTGGGAAAGCTGAAGATAAAACAGAGAATTGTTTTGAAACATGTCCAAGAACAAATCAACATTAATATTGAGGTAAGATGTCCAGACCAAAAATAATATAATTAAAATAACCTCAAAATATAACTTCCTAAAAATTAAATATTACTCTAACCTAGTTTCTTTAGTGAAGGTCCACTCTTCATTTTAATACCAAATTTATATCAAAATGGAGATGTCTCATATAGTAAACTAGTGAAATGTGTATTTTGTAGTGCTTATAAAATGTTATTTTACTGCTTTGTTTCTGGATGGTACGCAAATTTTTTTTTTGTGTTTTCATGTTTAGTGATCCTAAGATTCATTTTAAAACCAGAATTATCTTGAAGTTTTGAATTTTAGTAATATAACGAAGATTATGACATAAGTTATTATAGTTGAGGATGACTGTGTTATGTAAGGTACGAAAATGTTTATAATTGAAAAAAAAAAGAAGGGATAAAACTGGCTAAAGCCTAGTATCACACGTTAGACAATAGATGTATAAACATAATCAATAACAAGGAGCCTCTGACCAGGAATACTACCTAGAAGTACTCGCCACTGAAGATGTCCTCAGCAGTCAAGGGAGAAACGTCTGGAAGAAACACCAGTCATGGACCAAGCCACATAGCCTGGAATCTCTTAATATAGTGGAAAAATGAGTTAGAAGTGTTGATAGAAATAACGCAAAAGATATGATGGAAACATTACGAATAATGCAAAGATAGCTATGAATTATGGATTGACAATATGGGAATTGTATTCATTTGTGGTTGACTATGCTGGCTCAGAAGCTTTCAATGTAATCATTAATGTCTTGCGTTATCTGAAACTTAATTTAAGATTTGAAATATAATGAAAACTAACCTATCTTAAGTTAACATAATGATTTAACAATGTAGTAGTCTGAATATATGATTGCTTAAATGTGTTCAGAAAATCACATGACTTAATCATGACTTAATAATACATTACGAATAATGCAAAGATAGCTATGAATTATGGATTGCCAATATGGGAATGGTATTCATTTGTGGTTGACTATGCTGGCTCAGAAGCTTTCAATGTAATCATTAATGTCTTGCGTTATCTGAAACTTAATTTAAGATTTGAAATATAATGAAAACTAACCTATCTTAAGTTAATATAATGATTTAACAATGTAGTAGTCTGAATATATGATTGCTTAAATGTGTTCAGAAAATCACATGACTTAATCATGACTTAATAATACATTACGAATAATGCAAAGATAGCTATGAATTATGGATTGCCAATATGGGAATGGTATTCATTTGTGGTTGACTATGCTGGCTCAGAAGCTTTCAATGTAATCATTAATGTCTTGCGTTATCTGAAACTTAATTTAAGATTTGAAATATAATGAAAACTAACCTATCTTAAGTTAACATAATGATTTAACAATGTAGTAGTCTGAATATATGATTGCTTAAATGTGTTCAGAAAATCACATGACTTAATCATGACTTAATAATACATTACGAATAATGCAAAGATAGCTATGAATTATGGATTGCCAATGTGGGAATGGTATTTCATTTGTGGTTGACTATGCTGGTTCAGAATCTTTCAATGTAATCATTAATGTCTTGCATTATCTGAAACTTAATTTAACATTTGAAATATAATGGAAGGCAACCTATCTTAAGTTAACATAGTGATTTAACAATGTCTATCCATAGTAATTCTGCCCAAAGGCAGGTCCTTCATTGCAATCATAGCATTTTCATGCTATGCTTGCAGCTTTACTAGGGAATTGTGTAGGTGTGGTAGCTTCCCGTTGCTTTCCACACCGGTGAAGGATGATGATGATAATGATAATGGTAAGGATGACAATGATAAGGATGATGGCCATATGAATTCGGGGACCGTTTGAGCCTGACATTTGTCTTACAGGTGAGGAAAAACCCTGATAAAAACCTCACCCAGAAAAATTGCCCCGACCGGGGATCGAACCCGGGCCCGCTGCATGACAAGGCAGCACACTACCTCGAGACCACAGCGGTGGACTTAACAATGTAGTAGTCTGAATATATGATTGCTTAAATGTGTTCAGAAAATCACATGACTTAATCATGACTTAATAATACAGGATTAGTAATGTTAGTAGATGTCATAGAAGGGGAAAAAAAAAAGAAAAAAATGTTAGCAGGATGAGATATAATGAAAGGTAATAAGGGCTGAAATAGTTCGTAACCTATGGCTGGTTTTAACAAGCATGTGTACCTATTTGCACTACATTAGCCCTAGTATTAAGTTTGATGGACTCTCAGACTTAAAACTATATATAAAATTCTAATAAACATAATTTTGATGTTTTTATTATTAATTTAACACTTCTCACTGAAGGATAAATTATATTCGAAGAGAAAAATTTTCGCCTAGACCGAGACTCGAACCCGGGACCTTTGGATTTCTGGACCAAATGCTCTACCAACTGAGCTACCAAGGTGAGTTGCGATCTAGACGCAAAAAAAAATTGTAGCTCAGTTGGTAGAGCATTTGGCCCGGAAAGCCAAAGAATTGCGTCTAGATCGCAACTCGCCTCAGTAGCTCAGTTGGTAGAGCATTTGGCCCGGAAAGCCAAATGTCCCGGGTTCGAGTCTCGATCTAGGCAAAAATTTTTCTCTTCAAATATAAACATAATTTTATTCATATTTGAAGAGAAAAATTATACGCTCAGACCAGGACTTGAACCCAGGACCCTTGGTTCTCTAGACCAAGTTCCCGGGTTCAAGTCCTGGTCTGAGCATATAATTTTTCTCTTCAAATATGATTTATCCACATTGAGATGTATGAAATTAATAACAAAAACATCAATAATTTTATTTATTAATTTACTAGAAGACATGTTATTTCTTTATGAAATTAAATTTGAATTCATGCATTTTTATTAATTTATTTTCTCTTCTTTTTCATGTCTGCATCCTGTTGTACAGCGTAAGTATTAAGTTCAGTTAGAATTAATTGAGTTAATGCTATAAGTACAGTTAGGTAGTATGATTAAGTTTATTGAATGTTGGTGCATATACACGAACATTGTAAGTAGAAACAGCCTAAATATAGAGTCAGATTAATAAAGTAATACTATTAACAAACATTTTGAGAGATTATTGTTAAATATTTAACAAATATTTAAATATTTAAAACAATACAATTTTTGAAAATTTTAGAACTTTTGTAACACAACCTGGTGACATTTAGACAAAAATAATGTGTATATATATGTAATGCTAGATATTAACCATAATCTAAATTAATGTAAATAATTAATTGTATTATAACTAAAACCCTAACATACCGGATGGTGAAATAGGGTTCATGTTATTGGAGATTCAGTAATAAAAAAAAGTGTGTATATATATAAATATATATGAATAAGAAAGTTTTCTTGGGTTTTCTGCATCATGGATTCAAGTTTGGCCTCTGGCCACTGATTCCGATGTTTTGGCATGATCCACATGTCATTATCAAGGAATTATACTTATATCCACAAAAATCTGCAATATAACATATATATATATATATATATCCATCCATCCATCCATCCATAGTAATTCTGCCCGAAGGCAGGTCCTTCACTGCAATCATAGCATTTTCATGCTATGCTTGCGGCTTTACTAGGGAATTTTAGGTGTAGTAGCTTCCCGTTGATTTCCACACTAGTGAAGGATGATGATGATGATGGCCATATGATTTATGATTTCGGGGACCGTTTGCACCTTAAAGTTTTCCTGACATTTGTCTTACAGGTGAGGAAAAACCCCAAAAAAAACCTCACCCAGAAAAACTACCCTGATTGGGGATCAAACCCGGGCCCGCTGCGTGACAAGGCAGCACACTACCTCGAGACCACAGCGATGAACTATATATATATATATATATATATATATATATATATATATATATTTTTTTTTTTCCTTCAAATGCCCCAGGTTTGTTTTTTGACATTCCTGGTTTCTCTCCTGGCATGGTGTACTTGTAACCCACTTCTGAGGTTGGGGCACCTGGAAGGCAGGGTTACGTTGCCCCAATGATATGATGGGCGATGATGATAGTGGTGCGCCAGGAGAGTCCCTAATCCTAAGCTTAACCTAAGATGAATATGAATGATGATGATTGCGATGGCCATATGGTTTCGGGGACTGTTTAGCCTTAAAGTTTTCCTGACATTTGTCTTACAGGTGAGGAAAAACCCCGATAAAAACCTCGCCCAGAAAAACTGTCCCGACCGGGGATTGAACTCGGGCCCGCTGCGTGACATATATATATCTAAATCAAGATTAATTTTGTTTGAGTTGACTTGATATTATAAATCTGATAAATGAAAGTGACTAGTTTGAATATGGCAAGAGACAGATTGGCATGGAGGAGGATTGTTGAGAATGCCAAAACTTTCACCTTTGAAGTTGTCGTGCCCTAAGATGATGATGATGACATAAGTACACAATGTAGCTA